>JAOPTO010000756.1:0-386917 GCA_033822845.1 Tetrapedia diversipes | reverse complement strand
TTTTCAGATTTTAATTAATTTGTTTATTAATTAGACTCAGACGTTAAATAGTCATATATGTAAATTTTAGTATATCACTTAACTGAATTAAATGACGTTTAATATGGGTGAATCTTAGTAAATAATTTAAATTAGAAAATTTTTGATGTTAGTACCGTTAGACATCTAAGAATCAATTCTCGAGCGGTAAAGGGTTAAGATGCTCCTTGTGACAATAATAATTGAGATTCATCGTTCTGACTACGGTGTTAGAAGTAATGCTATCAGTAGTGCAACTAAACCCGAAATGAATCAACGTTTCCGAAAAAGCCGCGGGAAATGTTTAATTGCGCTCGTCCGATAAAGCCCGTGACGTTGCACGTTGAACAACGCTTTTAAACTTTTAATGCCACGTTTCGCTCAACAAGATTTGTATTTTACGACCGCGACTTTGTTCGTCCAAACACTTGCACAACTCGTGCAAATGATGAGGTTCGCGTGACAAAACAAATCTAATATCCTAATAACAGTGACAAGAATATCTTATTTGCTGAAAGATTATTAATAATTTCCTATTCACTACCGTCCATAAGTACACTACCAGTCAAAAGTTTCGAAGCATCACACGTTACAAACACTGCGAGGGTTTAAAGAAAGAGAGAACTTGGAACAACGATGTTTTAGAGATTCGTCGATTCAAAGATCTTCAGAGAGTACAGTAGTAGACAAAAGTTTAAAACCAAAGAATCAATGAAAACAAGTGAATTAATTAATAAGAAATAGAACGATAAACAAAACTCGTATTCTGTGCTAATCAATGTTACAAACACTGCGAGGGTTTAAAGAAAGAAAGAACTTGGAACAACGATGTTTTAGAGATTTGTCGATTCAAAGATCTTTAGAAGTACAGTAGCAAACAAAAGTTTAAAACCAAAAAATCAATGAAAACAAGTGAATTAATTTATAAGAAATAGAACGATAAACAAAACTCGTATTCCGTGCTAATCAATAAATAGAGTTCTACTATAATAACAATCAAAATGAATATATAGACAATGTTTGCGAACTATAAAACTATGCTACACATTTTCCTTCTCGTCTTAAACTCTTTTATCCGCTACTGTACGTAAAATTGTCATCGGTGTAAATTTCCAATTTGGAAGAAAATTAGTTAGAGATTCGACAGGTGCTTCCAAACTTTTAAACGATACTGTACTTGCATTTGCATCTAGGGGAGTACTTATCGAACGAACAAATTATGCATCCTCGATTGTTCACGAAAGATAGATAATACATTATTAACCAAAAGTTTTGAAAACAATTTTTTTTGAAAAAATGTTTGGAATAAATTTGCCTAACAATAGGATCGATTTAACAAAAAAAAAAAAAAAATCATAATTTTCGACGAAGGACACGTTTGCCAAAATTAGTTTACAAGTTTCAGAATTAAAATATGTATTCTTTAACGATCTACTAGTTGAAACGAATCCGTTTTTCCGCAACGAGAGGTAAAAACTAAGCTGATGTACATTCACAGATTTGAAAAATGGACTCCTAATACGAAACCCAGTTTGGTTTTACCATGAACTTTGCTTTTTTCCGTCCGTTCTCACGCGTTGGACATATAAAGCTAGCACTTGATAAGCACATTCAACCCATTGTTCACCGTTTATCGTCTAACGCGGTGTTTCCCAATTCGTGGGGCAATTCGAAAATGGACTCTATATATGTTTTGAAATTTTACTTACTGTGTTTTGTTAACAGTTTCATAGTGATTTCATTTATGTTTCTTAAGCGAACAAATCAATTTTTTAATATTAAAAATTACGTATGTTACATAGGGGGGGCATAAAAACTTTAGAAAGGTTAAGGTGAGGCATGGCACAAGAAAGGTTGGGAAACACTGGTCTAACGCGAACGTTCTGTATGATAATTTTCTTCTGAATCACTATCATCAGTTCGAATAACGTCTTCGTTACCCTCATCTATCGAACTATCACTTTTCACTACATTTTCCTTTAATTGCAATTTTAGAATCGTCTTTTTCTTTTTTGTCATTCGTAAATATTGCCTGAGGTCCTCGTATCAGGCAACTTTACCCTAAACACCCGAACAAATCTTCGTTTTCGAAAGAAAACAAGAAAAAAAAACGAAAAAGAAGCACCTGTTGTTCAACAACATTATCCCGAACACTCGAACCGATTTGTTTCCAATTAATCCGTTATCGCGTTAAGTGAATTATGATCGATCTACATTTAATTCGTCGTCGATCCGCGTTATCGTTCCGTCGATCGACGCCCCGTAACCGGAAACCGTTCACTCACTGTGCTCGTGGTAAATAAAATTATTATTTTTATCAAACGGCGCGCTCTGTTTGCCGATCAAAGATACAGCTTTTGTGCTTCGATAAACCTTTCAACGGTCTCTCTTATTTTGATCAATCGAACAGCCTTCTATCGCTGGATCGCGCGAACTAGCCTGCCGATAGGGGCGAGGAGATCCACCGGCGATTTACTCACCTGTTACGGTGATTGCATGCTCGAAATCGGCACCTCCGTCTGCCAAGAAGTCGAGCCCTGAAAAAAGAAGATTTATTAGCAACTACTGTGCCTCCGCTTGTTGGTTGGGTGGGTCGCGATAAGTGTGTCAACGGGTTTTGTGGACAAAGGTGGGATGGAACTTTTACAGGGGGTTGATCCTCTTGGGTAGGGACAGGCTTGTTGGTTGGGTGGGTCGCGATAAGTGTGTCAACGGGTTTTGTGGACAAAGGTGGGATGGAACTTTTACAGGGGGTTGATCCTCTTGGGTAGGGACAGGCTTGTTGGTTGGGTGGGTCGCGATAAGTGTGTCAACGGGTTTTGTGGACAAAGGTGGGATGGAACTTTTACAGGGGGTTGATCCTCTTGGGTAGGGACAGGCTTGTTGGTTGGGTGGGTCGCGATAAGTGTGTCAACGGGTTTTGTGTACAAAGGTGAGATGGAACTCTTACAGGGGGTTGATCCTCTTGGGTAGGGACCGGCTTGTTGGTTGGGGAATCATGATAAGTGTATCAACGGGTTTTGTGTACAAAGGTGAGATGGAACTCTTACAGGGGGTTGATCCTCTTGGGTAGGGACCGGCTTGTTGGTTGGGGAATCATGATAAGTGTATCAACGGGTTTTGTGTACAAAGGTGAGATGGAACTCTTACAGGGGGTTGATCCTCTTGGGTAGGGACCGGCTTGTTGGTTGGGGAATCATGATAAGTGTATCAACGGGTTTTGTGGACAAAGATGTGATGGAACTTTTACGGAGGGTTGATCCTTTTGGGTAGGGACCGATTTTACCTGCGGTCTGCGCTTCGTTTGCGAAACGATTTTAGCGAAAAGCGTAGTCCGTCGTAAATATAAAGTCTACGACGAGTGCCTGCTGAGAAACTGTTAGAAATCGAATGCAGCAATGCTACAAAGCAAAACTTAACCGAAAACCAACTTTCTCTTAACGCTATTCCTGCCGACACTTCACGTATACCTATTCCTATCGCGATATTCCCGCGTAAGACAGACTACAAATTTTTCGCAAAAAAAAAACAATAAAAAAAGAAATGAATATGTATTGTAGTGATTGAGAGAGATAGAGAGAAAGAGAGAGATTTCAAAAGGACGAATGGGTAATTAGATTGTTTGTAATGGAGCGAATGATAGGCTGAGTGAGGAAAGAATGAAAGGGAATGAGTGAGAAGAGACGAGAATGGAGGACGAAGGCATTACGAGCGGACAGGTGTACCTTGAAATATAAAATAATACAATACCAAAAACTACAACAAATGTATTATACGTATATTTGAGGAAATGTCTAAAGTTTGAAGGCGATTCTATTACGTTGTATGTATGAAATTCTAATCTCGAAATTTTAAAAACGGTCATTTGACCGGTCGCGGTAAGAATAGTTGTTAACGTACTTTCCGAAGGGTTTTTTCCGAGAACCCAAGCCACATCTGGCGTTTTAGAAAGCACGAAACCGTTAAGAAACAGAACAATGGGGCTGAAGGACCCCGGACAGGGTCGTAGGAATTTCGACCACTGCGTTTTGCTAATCTCATGACAAAGCTCGCAAGGTTCGGTCAGATTGGCACTTTTCTCGTTCTACATCCCTTTGCGCTCGAATGACGATCCTCGATAGCGAATGACACCACTTTCACAAATTTCCCATTGCAATTGACCATATTTCAAGATATCAGTATTACTTATCTAAGTTAAACAAATTATAATGTAAGTAAATTCTGGTAGTTTTATTTTAACACTTAGCACATGGAAATTTTAAGACATGGACAGTTGCCTTTTCTTTAATTTTTTTGAAAATTTGTGAATTCGATCAGGTTTGGGAGCATCAGAATCGAGCATTTTTTTTCTTATCTTTCATGTGTTTAATTTATTTCGATGAAAGCAAAACTGAGTCCAAGTTATGTCCATGTTTAAACTGCTGTAACTTTTTAGGGTCATTCTAAAGATAAGATCTTTTTCTTCAACGATCCTATGTCGAATTCTATTGAAAATCCTTTTTTATCGAAAAACGATCGAAAAAGCGAAGATAATTTTTTTCAATAACTTGATAAAAACCAAACGGTTCTCATTTGATAGGGAAATTTTTCTTGCGATCAAAGTGAATTTGAAAATCACAGCTTCCTCTTCACAATAACGTTCTCACAGATTGAAATATAATTTTTTCCCGCCATTGGACTTTACTTTTTTATTCAGCATTTCAGTCATTGTTAGGGAAACAGCTGACCATTGCTTTTCGAAGCAATAAAATTCTTCGAGCGGCTAGATATAAGATTTTACGTACACTTTACACACTTTTGCCCTGTCCATCGTGCGACATTCACGAGTTTATCGAGGGTTGCTTGTCCCAAACCGATAATACCGTTAACGACCGAGCGCATACAGTAGCGGACAAAAGTTTAAGACAGAACAGTCAACGAAATTAAACTGATTTATAAGGAACGGCATGATAAACAAAATTTGCGTTCTGTGTTAATCAATAAATAGTTATTCTACCAGAATAACAATGAAAATGAATGTACAGACAATATTTGCAGATCATAAAATTATGTTCTACATTGTCCTCTCGTCATAAACTTTTGTCCGCTACTGTAGCTGTACGATTGTGCTAGAGAAGGAGATTTTCGTACGAAGGTTCAATCAATAAGATTAATATAATAGGGGGACCGGAAAGTAATGTCGTTTCTGTCGTTTCATCTTCAGATATTTTGCTGAAAAACCAATTGATTTTTATCGATCCGGCATTGAAAATTTACATACTCGGTGGCGAAAGGTTGTTGATAACGAGGGTGATCGCGTTATTGATTAACACCGTTCGTTGCCAGGCCCAAATCCGATTGCATAGAAAATTGGGGTAAAAAAAGATATAAAATTTTAACTTTTTATTTATAACTTTTATATTTATGTATAGTATACTTCAAAGCTTATTCCATAGAATTCCTTTTAAAATTCCAATTAAAAATCCTATTTAACTTCAAGAAGAAGAACGTCACCCAAACATGGCGACGAACGTTTATTTTATTTTTATTTATAACTTTTATATTTATGTATAGTATACTTCAAAGCTTATTCCATAGAATTCCTTTTAAAATTCCAATTAAAAATCCTATTTAACTTCAAGAAGAAGAACGTCACCCAAACATGGCGACGAACGTTTATTTTATTTTTATTTATAACTTTTATATTTATGTATAGTATACTTCAAAGCTTATTCCATAGAATTCCTTTTAAAATTCCAATTGAAAATCCTATTTAATTTCAAGAAGAAGAACGTCACCCAAACATGGCGACGAACGTTTATTTTATTTTTATTTATGTATAGTATACTTCCAAAGCTTATTCCATAGAATTCCTTTTAAAATTTCAATTGAAAATTCTATTTAACTTCAAGAAAAAGGACGACGAACGCGTTAAAAAATAAAAACTCGTTAAAAATTTATTTATGAAAAATTTATTTATTTTATGGTTGAATTTAACGCAAAAAAACGGCATTACTTTTCGGCCCCGCACCCCCTTAATATTTTTCGTTGTTCTCTCAGCAACCCATAGAAGGTATACGCGCGTGCGTGTGTGTAAGAGAAGCTGATGACTAATTTTATAATAATAGTAACAGCGGTGTTGATCGGTAAAGATGGTATCGCTAACAAAACAGTGATAGCAAAAATGATATTAATAGTACTAATAACAAGAATGGAAAAACAGCAACGATATTATCTGACACGACGTTTTAGTACGCAAGACTGGTATCTCATTCTGTTAACAGGTATAGCCACTCGCCGTTAATCAGAATCATAATGATCGATAAAATTCGTGACAGCAATAACAGGGTGATTATAGAGGATAAAAAGGGATTATTCGGTGAAAAGTGGAAGGATCGAGTGAAAAATACTGGATATAAATATTATCAACTGGAGACGGTATAAATTAGTCTGGCTGTATTAGCGATCGATCGATGATCTACGAACTGTAAACCATAATTAATCTCCAATCACCATTCTACGTTATTCACGACCTATCCATAATTAATAATTATGGAAACAATCTAGAATGTAGGTGTACGAAATGAATAAAAACCGATGAAGGTGAAAATGAAAAGAATACCGTGAAAAAAAAGGAAAATTAATTCTTATGTATCGGTGATTGATGGCTGACGATTTATAAGTTTTAAATCACGATCAAACACCAATCATCCTCCATTTCTGTGCTTCGTAATTACGAAAAAAAAAATCACGGTACAAATAAAAAGAAAATTAACGTAAAATATCTACGGGCTGTAAATCACACTCGATCACCTTCCACCGTTTACTACGTTTCATAAATTATAACGGAACACTAAACTGCAAGTTTAGGGAAAGAAAGAAATAAGCAGCGTCGACAAACGATTGCTCACGATCTACAATGTAAATTCCACACGTATAAATTGAAAACCACCATATCAAACACTTCTACGTTTCATAAATTACGCACAGAAGATCAAACCGCGAATTTAAAATGGAAAATAATAATGAAAAGCATCGACAGTAAATGGCTGATGATTTACAGTATAGATTGTAATGTAAGCTCAAGATCAAGATATCAATCACCTTTGCGTTTCATAAATTACAACAAAAGACGAAAAATGCTGATATAAAAAGAGTAGTAAAAGGATCGATAATCAATGACTAACGATATAAGCTTAAAATAGTGATATCATCCAGCTTTAAATTTCACAAATTGCAACAAAAAACCAAAATGCTGATATGAAAAAAATAGTAAAAATTAGTAAAAAGCGTCGATAATCAATGGCTAACGATATAAGCTTAGAATAGTGATATCATCCAGTTTTAAATTTCACAAATTGCAACAAAAGACCAAAATGCTGATATGAAAAAAATAGTAAAAGTTAGTAAAAAGGATCGATAATCAATGGCTAACAATATAAGCTTAGAGTAGTGATATCATCCAGCTCTAAATTTCACAAATTACAACAAAAGACCAAAATGCTGATATGAAAAAAATAGTAAAAATTAGTAAAAAGCGTCGATAATCAATGGCTGACGATCTACGATCTAGATTCTACTCATAAGCTTAAAATCACGATGTCAACCACCGATCTCACCCTCCACCGTTACAATTCAAAGGATCCTAAGAACCTACCCATGGTTAATAGTTACGCTGCGAAGCTGCTCAATCTCACGGGAGGTGATGAACAGGTCAGCTGGTGTCGAAGAGTAACCGGGATTCTGGAGGACCCCGGTCGCCAAAGCGCAGCACTGTCTGTTCCTCGTGCGTGTTCCACGGTTTTGTCCTCGTGTACAACCGCTGCACGCCACGCTCATTGGTGAACGCTCGGTGGTATTTGATCGCCGTCTTTATCGCCCGAGCGAATATCGACGATGACTTCCACCGAGAGATCCTCGTTCTCTAACGTGTACCGTCACGAAACTTCCTTTCTTATCCAACGACAAGCTTCTTCCTCCGACGGAAGAGATCTTACAGGGTAAGTCTCGCTGCCTAATCACCTTATGAACGACGCATAAAATTAATTGTTATAAAAGAAACACCGTTCGAGGTAAAGTACCATATGTTTTCTTTGATCCTATACAAAAACTTCACTGGAACCATGTGATGGTTTTTTTGTAAAACAAATGATTCGCGAGTCACTTGAGGTGATTCAGTAAATGACACTCACCCTGTACGCGAGCGAGCGAGCGATCGATCGATGGATCCTTCTTTCGAGTAACCCTCTCCCTCTTCCTGCTCGCTTCAGTGGTTGTATTGCACGTTGGAAGGGATTTCGCGAGGGGACGATGAGATAGTCACTGTAGATTGTGTTCTCTGTTGCAAACAGAGGCGAGTCGTAGATTTAAGCGAGATCCTCCGTGTCGAAGAGGCGACTGATCAAAAAATCGATCGCGCCTCGACATATATCTCCACTCTTTTCGGTAGCTGCTTATTAGCTTCCTCTGATAAGATATAATATTTTCCGCTGTCCCTCTCTCTCTTTTTCTCTCTCTGTCCCTTACATCTGACACTGATTTTATCTCATTCTTCTTCCTTGCCTTTGCCACGCGGAACCTCCGTTTTTTGGGGAACGAGCAGCTGTCTCTGAAACAGCAACACACAGTAAGTACTTGTGCAAACACTTTGGACCACCTCTGTTATACTGCTCTTGTAATGGCAATTGATATCATTCTATCGTAGTACTTATAGATACCGGTGACATGGAAATGAATTCTTAGATATTGCCTTGGCTGTGTTGGTCATTCATGGTTTTATCGGCGGGCTTGTTAACGCACTCCTCGCACTCCGATTTCGATGATTTTTAAATATGTTGTAGAAATCGACATTCTGAACGACTTTCCCCTCTTCCGTTAATACGCTATCGGCTTTAGTTCTCGAGATATTTGCGAAAGACTATTGAACCGCCGCTTATCTGCTCACTCTAAAACGTGTAACGGGTGATCCAATTTGGATGAACTTCTGGAAACTTTTATCTTCACGAATTTTTTTTTTTTTCAAATGCCGTACACCAAGGTACAGTTTGTAGGTGACTTTACGGACGTTAATTCGTCGTTAATTAATTTAGGTTAAGCTGGCTTACAGACGCGGTGGAACGATAAGTAGAACAAAAATAACTTTTTTTGTAAAAACTTGAACATGAGTGACTTTGATCCTCCCCCTGCACCCCGATCCCGTAAACTAGCTCGAACCGACGTGTTAAGCGCGAGGGTAAGCTTTTCGATCAGCTCATTTCAATTAGGCCACCCGTTACATCATTTTGACGTCTGCCTCCGAGATGTGTTTATAGAAACAGCAGATAAGGGGCGATCCATGTTGACACATACGTGTAGACAGAATTAAATAACGATAGCAATAGTTATCTACAAATCTTGTCTATTAATGGGAAAAAGAAAAAATTGTTCGAAATAACCCCTTCACAGTGTATTAAAAGTTATCATAAAAATTGACGGGTACATCGCGAAGTTCATCTTAAACGTTATCGAAAGAATTACAATACCATCGACAGTCTATAAATTTGAAACGTTTCTTTCTCGATACATGGCTTAATCACTTTTGCACGGGACTGTACCGATCCGTGCACAGAAATTTGTCGCACGCGCTTTCGTAAAATCGTCCCTGTGTCTGTGTACGTTGGTGAGTTTTGCAATTGCCTCTTGTCACGATACGATCGCACTTCTACTCGATAAGACAGTGGAAACAGATATCACGGGATTTCTAATTGCTTTAGATTACTTTGATTAAAATACGCCGGTTTACTCATGCGGCCGTTTATTATGCATGAGAGTTCCGATATCAGCGATGCTTTTATCTGGCCTGTAGGATCGCGGATCCCTTTTGTTTGCCGACCTACTGAGGATTTCGAGGCAATTTTCGTTAAACAAAAACTCATTTCTGGGCCAAACATCGCGCTCGCTGTCCTTCGGGAGACTTCGACGTGTACAGTCGGCGGCGAAAGTTTTTCTACACCGAGTTGGCGCGCAGAATTGCCGCTGATTAAGTTACGGTCAACCCGCAAAAAAAATGACACCGTGTATCCGAAACCGTGTCACAAGGGACTGAAGATCGTTAAGAACAAGAAATGAAAGTAAATTTCAAAAATTAATAAAATTATAAATTTATCGCGTTTATATAATTCTGAAACAAATATTTAAAATAAATGTTTCGTACACGAACAACCGGGTCTTCGGTTACGTTGTGACCGACATACGCCTAACCCTAACCTAGTCACGATCAAACCTAACCTCATTTAAACGTTGTCCGTTCTTTAACTGTTCTTTCGTTATTTACGATGATTGAAGAGCATGAGCATCGTTTCTCAGGGTCTGTGTGTGCACGCTCTCCAAACAGAAGGTTCGCAGTAACTAAACACATTGTTTGCCGGGGATTTGGTTAGGTACGTGAGGTAACATGTTTGTCGCAATATATCATGCTAGGGATTTTAGCTGCGCTTTTCTGTCGTTTCACGAAGCGGTTTCGTTTCCGAGTAAAAAGAAACGAGAATACAGATAACTTTTGGAGCTTAGTTGAGTGAGAGTTTTTTTTTTTTAATAAAAGTTTACTTTAGTAACTTTACCCTAAATCGATTAATTTTTTTTTTTTTTTCAAAAAACGCTGTGTTTCAGGTTTGAAAAGAAATACATGTGCTTGTACTATTTTTTTAACACTGCAAAGTCATTGAAGTAAACTTTTACTTTTTTTTTTCTGTATACAGGTTGAGTCATACAATTGCATCGCTTGAAATTTTTGTAAACTATCTGTTTGTATGAAAAAATGTTTAAAAATTCAGGATGTTCGGTATCTAGAGCAGTATACAATGAAATGTGATTGTGTTTTTAATTGTTAATTATCTTGATTATTATTATTATTCAATATTCTATTATTTTGACGTGATAAAGAAGACTATCGTTGTCATCGTACTTTTCTCCTGCACACTAAAATACCGCTTAAAAAAATAGTTTATATTCTGGTAGCTATTTTGTTGTTTCATTTCGAAATTTATTGCTCGCCAAACGGGAACTCGCGTGTGCGTTTCTTGAAAATAAAAAAAAAAGCGGAAAAAATTACGAGAAGGAACTATCGCCCGGAACGAGCATTTTTGCCGAAATGCAAACGTCGATCGTTATCGTGCTTATCTCTTTTATAAGACTTATTTATGGTTGCATTATGGAGAAATCTCTTCCGTCATTCACGGCCTGTTAAACTACCTGCGAATACGTTATTTCAATATGTTTTTGCAAGCGTGAGCATCCGATTAACATTCCTTCCGGCTTTCGTGCAATTATTGTTTCGCGCGTGACGCTTTTAACGTGGCCATAAAAAATTGATTTCAGAATCACAGCCATGTCGAAACTCATGTGACAATGTATCGTTCGTTTGAAATTAATATTGCTAAATTTAACAACAGTTTCTTTTATTGTAGAAAGACTCTTCATGGAGAAGCTCTCTGAGATGCCACCATTCTAAACTCGTTTTCTTTTAAATTCAAATGTTTTTTAAAACCTCTATCACTCTCTGGATGATTCCAAACTTTTGGCCGGTAGTGCATATTAACATATCTGTATAGAGCTACATATACTATTGAGAGCTGGAATAATGTTGTATGGGACGGTACAGGGGTAAAAGGGTTTTCCCTTTCGTTCGCTACGCCTTTCCCCTACTACTGACGTTCACGCTTACGCTACACAATCACACATTGACATAGTAGTAGGATCCCCTTCCACCGATACACGTGGAGAAACCCCCAATAATGACTTTAAACCAATCTCACAATTACCCGATATTTCTTTTCAAGGGACATTTCACCCGGCTCCCTAACACTGCATCAAAAGCAGAGTGTACTCTGAAAAGAACTGTTCACACGTAAATAGTGCTAACAGAAATAGTAAACGTGTGTTCTATACACTGAAGCTTGTAAGCAGCTCGCACAAATATCGTTTTGTAGGTAAACCTGTTGCAGATCCTGTTTTGTTTAGATATTGTAGGAGAAAAACAACAATCGATCGTTCCGGGGATTTCCTAGAGGCCGGGAATTCCGGGAATCGAACCCGAAATTCTTTGTTTACTGAGCTACTGCTTTAACCACTGAGCTATTCTAATCCGACTTAAAATTCTTTTTCTATTTGTCTATATTGACCCAAACCGTACACCAGACGTCGATTCTATACCATTCACACAAATTCTGATGTTCAGATGCACTCTGAGTGATATACCGCTTCCGAAGTGAACAGTGTTGGACATGCCTGCATTGCTGACAAACGATTCAGGTTAAGTTCAGGCTAGTGTATATGTATACGTACTCAGCACGAAATAGTGTTTTGAACTTCTATTGAACACGTTAACATATGTGTAGGTGTAGGACAAAACTTTTGCGAGTTGTTTAAGTTATGCATTGAATACCTGAACGGGTAAATTTTGTCCTGCAATGTTAAACACTCTAAGTGTAACGTCTAGGTTTTTTGTCCTTTTTCGCCTCTGATCAACCACAGTACCGACAATACTTTTCCCTCTGCTAGGTCTGGCCGCCATTTTAACTTCTCGAAGGATGGTGGCGTTTTAAACGAATAAAATTTTCTAAAAATTACTCCAAGAAAATAAAATAGTTTACTTAGCTTTAAAATCTTTCCAAAGAAAGAAAATTATGAAAAATTATGAGAAAGATCGAGAAGTTTTTCTTTCCTTAGGTTTCAGAAAAATTCCTTTTTCAAGAAGTTAAGATGACTCGTGCATTAAGAATGTTGATGATTATCCGATCTGAATTGGACAAAACTAGTCTAATCTCGTGATCTCATACCATTATTTTGATTCGTTGGACGTAAACAAGCTTATCGGGGCATATTCATTGAATAACAACACGAACTTTCGGGTTCTATAAAAGATCTAGAAAGTTTTATCGGACGGTTCTAGCGTTTTATCTTTAGGGACTACCGTAGATTCGATACGAAGATTAGTCTTGATTGGTCTAGCATCATAGAGAGGCGTGAGGCGAAGACAGTAGCAATGAAGTTGGGATTAACTTAATTGTAGTGCTTTAATCTGGTGTTAGTTGGAATTTAAGTGATGTCGAGTAGCATAGACGATACGTGTCTATCGCTTATTGTTAGAGCATTTCAGTTAGTTTAACTCGAAACGACTTAAACTTGATTTTCAACTGAAGTTAACACTGTTCCTACCACAATCGGTCAAATGACAAATGCAAGTACAGTATCGCTCAAAAGTTTGGAAGCACTTGTCGAATCTCTGACTAATTTTCTTCCAAATTGGAAATTTACACCGATGACAACTTTACGTACAGTAGTGGATAAAAGAGTTTAAGACGAGAAGGAAAATGTGTAGCATAGTTTTATAGTTCGCAAATATTGTCTATATATTCATTTTGATCGTTATTATAGTAGAACTCTATTTATTGATTAACACGGAATATGAGTTTTGTTTATCGTTCTATTTCTTATAAATTAATTCACTTGTTTACATTGATTCTTTGGTTTTAAACTTTTGTCTACTACTGTACTTCTGCAGATCTTTCAATCAACGAATCTCTAAGGCATCGTCGTTCCAAGTTCTTTCTTTCTTTAACACTATTCCTACCACAACCGGTCGAATGACAATTTATAAAATTTCGATAAAAATTTCATAGATACAATGTAATTGAATCGCCTTTAACACGTTCGTCGCCTAGCGTGATTCGGCTGAGTTTCTTGTTGGGCCCAAATCCGATTGCATAGAAAACTGGGATAAAAAAATATATAAATAGCAAAAGTTTTAACTTTTCATTTTTATTTTATGTATTTTATATTTATATACATATTATTCTTCAATACTAATTCCATTGAATTCCTTTCAAAATTCCAATTTAAAATCCTATTTAATTTTAAGAAAAAGAGCGTGGCGACGAGCGTGTTAAACTTTAAACTTTTCTTCAACTATACGTATAATACATTTTTCAATATTCACTTCTTTTTTCATTGTTTATTTTTTGAGAAAAATTTGTAGCCTCTTTTACGTGGGAATGTCGTGATAGGAATAGGTATACGTAAAGTGTCGGTAAAAATAGTGTTAATAAAAGTAACTTAAATTTTATTAACTCGATTCATGTTATCATTTTGTTCGCGCACCGTAATCGTCGTCGATAATTATTCGCGAAAAACGTAGGAAGCTACCTTACGCGTTTCGAATACCATAAAACCGTAAGTCGATTAAGCAAGCGACGTTATCGTCTCATGGTAACGTCGTCCGCTCACGGTCTGGTGACTGTATCAAGAAATATTTTCATTTTTCACAAACAAATCTTTTCTCTTCTTTTCTACGACGTTCCTTCTAAATCGCGACCGTTACGTCAGTCCCGTTAGCGTCGCGCGGTTAAAGTCCCCGAATTAAAGAGACTTATATGGTCTTATCGAGTCTGTGCATCTCTGCCGAACCGATCGAACCAGATATCGAAATCTTTGATTAATCATCCGTCCGGTGAATAACTTCGTGCTCGGCAGACGAAGGCCGTCAGCGAGGAAACGAACCTCTCAGGTTCGAGTTTATGTACAGTGGCTCCAAAAAGTATTCGTACACTATGTCACGAATAAATTCGTTTAACCCCCAAAATTTTGAGTCTGATAGAAATATTTCATAAAACTTTGTGGGCATGTAGGTCGAAATAGTATACAGTGGCTCCAAAAAGTATTCGTACACTGTATTATAGAGGAAATTCATCTACTTCTGAAATTCTGATCTCAATGAAACTTTATGCGTGTACAGAGCGTATGGAGTGTCCTGCGTGGAGCAATTTTTTTGGCGGCAAAATATCTTTTAAGGGAGCTGATAACGAATCTCGAAGTTTCAACGATTTTTCACGCTTTGAATACAAGCTTTTCTGTGTTCTTTTTTTTATGGCAGGGCGATAGGGTATTAAGAATTAAACATTTTCTATTTGAACGGTTTTGCTTCATCAAGTACTAATTACAAAGTTATCTTTAAAACTTGAGAGAAAACTCAGAAACTTCAACGCTGGTTTCACCCCTTTAAAATGGCATTTAAATGAAAAGAAGAGATTAATTCATACTTCTATGACTGTCTGTACCTGTTGATATCTCCTCGAAATTTCGTTACGGATGTAATGGTCAAAACAATCGAGATATTAGTCGACTAATCGCAGTAATATTTGTTTGTTATTTTGATATTCCGTTTAAGTTATACCTGCAGAGTAGATCGAAGGATTGTCTTCTTAATGAAATTTAATTTTCGTTTCACGTTGAGCGGCTCATAAGACTCGTAAAGTTGGTAATTGTCGAATACGTTGTTTCCCGCGTTTATTTTTTTCTATACCTTTGAATCCTTCTCTCTTTTCCGTACGAAAGAATCTTTAATTTCACATTTATCGAGGGATTGTAAAACTCAACGCTTTACATGTAAAATGTTATTTTACATTATTTCATGTATTCATATTTCACACATGAAACGCTCGACAAATGTTGAAAACAATTTTTTTCCCCCGACAGTGTCGCCAAAGCAGTCGTTTCAAAATTTTATCAAAAAAAAAAAAAAACGTCTCTAACACCATAATTTTAGCGACACGAGTACGAACAAAGAGATACGATAAATTGTTAATCGAAACGTCAGAAGAAAGAAAAATTTTCAGACACATTAATATCTTTCGAATATCTTTTGGTAATTCCCAAAGAAAAAAGGAACGGTATTAAAGCGCGTAAACATTTCATCTAGCATGGATCAACGTGTCAATGCTGACGATCCCCGTACCAGTGACTTTTCTAGATTTATGCCCATCATTCATCGGTTATCGTGCCGGTGTACCAACGATTTAAGCCAACAACTTATCCACAACAGGATTATTCGCGACAAACTTAAGTCCATTTATCACGGCGGCGATCATGTGAATGAAAACTGTGACCGTTTCGTTCGGACCACAGCCAAGGCACACACGCTCTTACGTAATCAGGACGACGTTTTCGACGTTTGTTTTATCGGACACACGTGCACGTTGTCGTTGCCGTGAAAAAAAGTCGATCAGACAACCGAGACCAGAGACGGCACAATTTTCCCGCGACTTTTTTTCGCACACCAATCGCTCGGAAACGCGAGGCAAATCCGCGAAACCGAAGCACCATATTAGGTATCGATCCTTTGCTTTGTTCTAAGATCAATTTTACAGTGTCACCGTTAAAGTTTGCCCATAAAATTATTTTTTTCGCACACCAATCGCTCGGAAACGCGAGGCAAATCCGCGAAACCGAAGCACCATATTAGGTATCGATCCTTTGCTTTGTTCTAAGATCAATTTTACAGTGTCACCGTTAAAGTTTGCCCATAAAATTATTCACTTTCAAATTTTTCGCGCTCGATCAGAACACCGATCAGGTTGCGCTAATTTTTATCTCCCTGTTTCAATTTAATTTAATTTAACACAGGAATTTAACCCTTTGCACTCGAATTTAACGTGACCATGAATTACCGCCAACTCGGAATTTATTTTTTCATTCCATCGAAACAAAACTTTTCCAATACGTTATTAGCATACTTGGCTGCAACATTTCGTGAGTATAATTAAAAAAAAAAAAAAGATGAAAATTCCACGGTAAAACTTGTGATGTCGCACACGCCGAGACGTACGAGCGCAAAGGGTTAACACGTTAATATTAAGGTACAACAGTCGGTCCCACGACTCAGTGTTCTATAATTAATAAATCACACGTTTATAATTACACACTAAACTACAACAGCAACACGTTATGTTAAACTGGCGTTCGGAATTTCGTTGGAGCAAAAAATTTGTTGTTTCGGTTGAAACAAAACAACGTCAGATTCGTACGCGTTGAATTCGACACAGCACTTTAGGGTGGAACTTATTCGATCACATCAGACAAACTGAATTACCAATGTACAATCAGAGATGAATGAATGTCTCGTGACAATAGACGGTCCGGCGAATCGTTGAAGGAAAAAATATTTAGAAATGTAATAATAACGGTAACGAGCGACTAACTGGGTAGCCAAGTAAATGATCGTGTCGAGAGTAAACTGAAACTGAAAGCGTGCGAAACGCGGCTAGACACAAAGCGTTCGGTAATTTTCCTTAAGTTCGTTGTGTCGCGCGCGCGCACACACCCGTTATATTGGCACGCGATCGGTGGATTCGCGCCAAAATATTTGATCGCCATCCCAATATTTCCGTCATCGATCCGACAAATTTGCAACCACAATCGTCGATCGCGATCTTCGAAGTATCAAACGATCGGTTTTCTGCGAGGTACGATCGGTTGGGAAAGAATTAGGAAGAGAAAGGGATCGATAGACGGTGTGGATCGAAGAGGAACATGGTCTTCCGGCTGCATGGCCGAGTTCCAAGTCGATAAACGCTCCGCTTAGGCTAATTTCAATGTCAACGTCGCTGAACCAGTGTATTTATACGAAATCGTAAAATAATCGCGGTTCACGCGGAACAGACTTTTAACGAGAGGGGGGGGGGGGTGAGTTGATTTTGGTGGAGGGAACAGGGTTTTAGGAAAATGTTGAAAAATCGGTGGTGTTGATTAATGGGTATGCAAATTTTAAGAGGGAATTTCGCGGACGTTTATTTGTAAATAATATCTGGGTATCGAATTCCAGTATCAGTGTAAACATTGGGTTGGAGGGAAAGTTCTGTCGTATTTTAAATAGGCAGATAATTTTTCTTGTAAATAAAAAAAAATATCTGGCTAGTGAGTCATTGGGAATTTTTTTTGTTTTTGTTACCTGCTGTATAATATAAAAGGAGTCCTTTTTTACCGTTCATCGTTTACTTGTGATACTTAAAGTGAAAAACATGTCGGTAGATAAAGTGCATTTACGACAGTGCATTTTGTGTGAATTTCAAAAAGGAAGCAACGCATCGGTTGCATGTAAAAATTTATGTGAGGTATTTGGAAAAGATATTGTAAATGTTCGTACTTGTCGAAGATGGTTTAGCAAATTTTGTTCCGGTGATCTGAGCCTCCAAGAAAGTGATCGATCTGGACCGCCATCCAAGATCGATAATCATGTTTTGCGATCTATGTTGGAAAATAATCCACGTTTAACAAGTCGAGAAATTGCAGAAGAGTTTGGCATTCATCATACAACTGTTGGAGATCACATTAAATCTCTTGGGTTTGTGTTAAAGCAAAGTGTTCGGGTTCCACATGAATTAACGGAAACGGAAAATACGACAGAACTTTCCCTCCAACCCAATAAATGAAGGGAATAATCTAGGAAGTTTGTGCCGATTTCTGATAGATCGGCAAAATTTGGGGCAAGTCTTTCAGGAGCAATGCATAATAATGTTCAAATTACCTTAAAAGTGTCAAAGAGTGGTAAAAAAAAACAAGTGTACTTAATTGAATAAAAGAAAAATAATTGTATCGAAATATAAGATTTTTTTTTAATTACTCAGAAATCGGCAGGAACTTCTCAGACGATTTAATAAAAATTCCACACAAAATATTCTTCAGTATCACCCAAACACATCGAGCTCTTTTATTTGTCAACTATATGAAGAATTGTTGTTTTCAGGAGTGGAAGTGAAAATCCTCAGGATGCACAGTCTTACCGATTTGCGGCTAGATTTCCCTGGTAAACGTTACTATCCAGATTTTTGATAGTTGGATGATCCTGCTTGCCGAGTAAACATATCGTTTCGTTCATATGATTTCGATCGGCCGATCGATCCTTGCCGATCGTGTGAAATCGATAATATCTTTTAAAGGTAATTTCGTTCGATCGTTAACAGCGAAAAGGGAATACAGGTAGGTCTCGATCAATGCGAATTCAAGTAGCACGATATCCGATTTAGCACGAATTGCAAAACGATACCAGGTCGCGTTTAATGTGAACGATTATTCGATAAATGATATCGAGGAACAAAAACAAAATTAAGAAATTTGAATAATATACTCCTTTCGAACTGTAGAATAATAGAATAAAGTATTTTCTGTTTAATGTTTCAAGAAGAGGAAGAAGAGTAAAAATTAAAAATATTTTAAAAAACAATAAATACGTTTTCATTGTAATTTAGTGGACAATGAATGTCTCACATTTCCATCAAATTGGAACTAATTACTATAACCGAATTGTTCATCCACTGCAAATTCGAATAACGCGATCAATTGCTGAGATTAATAATTATTATTAAAATAAATAAAAATAATAATTATTCGCACTAATCAAGACCTACTTATAATTCACGATTCCCTCGATACGACGTCGCGGCGCTTGAATTAAAATATAAACCACGACGAAGGACTATTTAATTCGCCAGCCAAATGCGGCGAGCACATGTATGCAAATGTGTGCGTGGTTGTTGGTCACAGCGAGTGATCACTCAAACAGAGGTTAGTTCTTAATGTACTTCTAAATCGGGGCGCCAGTTTTGCCGCGCTCAGAAACACTGCAGACTGTCTCGACCCGTTTGGGATCACAGGTCTGGGATCGACTCGCCAACCAATTATACTATAACGTACGTTTTAGTCATGTCAATATATAGGTCCACGTGTTGGGGTCGGCTTAGAGTGGGGAATTTTGTCTTAGCGCTGTAAGTTAAAACTGGGTGATTCCCCTCTGCGTTGAGAGAACATCTAGTTACTGTATTACATGTAAAGAGGGGTACCAACGCTGAACGGTTGTGATAGATACAAGGAAATGGAAAAGCTAGTTCTAATAATTAGCTAAAAAAAAAATTAAATTATTAGCTAAAAAGCTAATTATAATAATTGTAATTATTGATTCAGGATAATCGTTTTTTTAAAAGGTATTAGGAATAGTCATTTGATATGAAGAAAAAAGATGTATAAAGAAGAAATAAGAGCTGATGATTATCTTCACTTTTAAAATGTGTCTAAATTTTTGTGTCACAGATTTATGCATATACATTTCATATTTATTAATCTTCTCTATCTTTGGTTTTGTGGAGTTGATCGGTTTGGCAAAATGAGCGATTCATATTTAAATAATTAATTACATAAATTTATTATATAATAATACTATATAATTAAGTGTTTAATAAAGAGTGAAATTATTAATATGATACAAATTATTGTGTATAAAGGAATAGAGGACAAGCATACTTAACGGGTTCAGTAAAGAGCACGTTCTTTTTATTGTAATTTGATGGCCTGCATACAAACAGTCTGCGGTATATAAAAAATTCGTACATAGAAAAGTAGAAGAATAAAACGCGTTGAAAATACAATCACCGCGTTCGATATTTAATCATTTCGATCCTGAGGTTCATCGATCGGATCAACTTCGCGTCATTGTGCAATTACAATGTTAATGGCCCCGTGCTACTGTAACAGCACCGTGTTTTACAATACAGGAGATCGTTGTGACAATCTTTTAATTGAGCATTCGTTTCCCCTATAAATTCTTCTAAACTTCATTAAGTACTAAATATACTGCTCCGCTTAGTCGAAGCTTTTTTCGTTGCATACTGTGGGCACTGTGCAAAAGTTTGTTAAAAAAGGTATATTGTGTTACAAACGAGTTTACGAATAGCCATTATTACAATTAATCTCTTTGTCAATTATCAGTTAAATATTTCATTCAGGGATTATTAATCCTTTTACTTTTGCACCTTGCTACCTGTACACTTTTACATTTTAATCTAATGGACAATGTGTATAATGGTCATTTTTCTTGTTATTAGAATCAAAAATTTAAACTGCAACATAAATGGATATTAAGTAAACCAAAGATCCAGAAAAAACTGAAGTACAATGTCAAAAGATAGTAAATAAAATAAAGATTCACTATTAAAGAAGAATACACATGGTTTAACCATAAATTCTTTTAACCAAGCACACAGAATATGGCATTCGATGAGGTTTTTTTGGAAATTCTGGAAAAGTAGAAAGATATTACTTTCTTTTATTATTATCACTATTATTGGTAACCCCTCGAACTTGTTGAGTATTCGTTAAGATTCTATGCGTTGTGTAAGAGAACCACACGTAACGTTTATGCTAATTGGTATAATAGATCTGTGCAAAAATCCCTGTAGCCAACAAACAAAAAACTCTAACAATGTTATTTATTTAAATTCACCTTGATGATTTTATGATTGAAATCAATGTCATTTTTATTTTCTTGATAATAGAAAGAAAAAAGTGTCAAGAAATAGTTGAAGGTGAAGGAACACGTTTTCAGGATTAATTATAAATATACGAAAAATAAATACGTGTCCTCCATAAAAGAAAGCAACGGACGTTTTTGCACAGAACTGATACAAAAATATAAGAATATAAGTGTGAGTGCTTGTTTTTGCAAAAGGCACTTCATTAATTACACGCACCTCTCTTAAAGTACTAAGTATCGCGGTGTATATTAACAAAATATTATACATAATGCTGATATCGTTCGCGTTTTAAATATAATAGCGGACAAAAGTTGAACACGACAGGATAATGTGAAACATAATTTTATAGTATGCAAATGTTGTACATATACTTATTTTTTATCGTCATTATTGTAGAACGTTATTTATTGATTAGCATAGAATACGATTTTTATTTATCGTGCTATGTCTTATTAATTAATTCATTTGTTTTCTACTGGTCTTAAACTTTTGTCCGCTACTGTACATGTTTCTGCGTTGCTATGCAGAAAGTACACAGGCACTATACTCTGATAATTAGAAGATCACGATGTTTTTCGTTTGCAAGATTTCGTTTTCTAATCCTAATTGCATTACTTTAATTTTAAATAACAGTCTATAAATATTTAAGAGAACAATGAAGTTATTTAAACAGGAGAGATCCTCTAATTACTTTGAGTTTAAGTTTACAGATTGATTTATGAATACAACTAGCTACGTATTCCTTGTTTTCAAGTGAAATGCAATTCATATTAGACTAAAAAGTAACATTAGAATTCTTCCATTCTTCTTTCGGATGTAGAAATTGAGAAATTTTGTTTAACGTCTTAACCCGTACCTTCGTTAAGACTTCTCGATATCCGCCTTCAGTTTCTTTCTTCCTGGCGTGAACAGGGCTAACAAACCGCTCACTGAAACATAAGGAATATGCTAATATCGAATAGATACTTAGATTATAAAATTATATTGAAAATTTTGTCATCGACAGTGGTCAAAATGAAAAGAAATCCAGTAATAAAATTTTTTAAAATGATTCTAAAAAATTGAAGACAATTTTGAAAAGTTGTTTGTGAATTTTTTAAATTGAGAAATATATATGGAAATTTATGTGATTAAAACAAGCAAAATGTAGTCATGTTTAAAACTACTCAGCTTTCTCCTTTAACGTTGTTTCTTTTTAGTCTCAATCACAAAAAGGAGACATGACTTGCTCCTCTGTGTGTAAGTATAGATACTGGAATTATATGAAACAGATTAAATTTTAATAACCAATTAACTAAGTGGGACTTTTACTATTCCAGCATGATAAAACAAATCTACATCCGACAGTACTTGTGAACCTAATTAAAAAAAAGATGGGTTGGTCACAAAATCGCATACTTACAGAACAATTGAGCAGCCACAATAACGATCACCAATGTACAGTAATTATCGATTAAATATCCAATCATTAGGGTACCGCTAATGGCGCCTATTCGGCTGATAAAGGCGGACAAACCGGAAGCCATTGCTCTGTAACAGAAAAACATCGAAAAATGAGTCAATCTCTTGAGCTTGATCGAGGTTTTTAACTATAACATTTAGATCAGAATGATATAAATAATTTTTGAAATTTTTTTACCAAATAAGGAGAACGATGAATTTTGAAAATTACAAGGGGAACGAAATTTCTTTTTGATCGTAAATTTCGATACGACGCTTGCACGATAACATTTCTACGTTCCAATGATAACTATAATTAGATCTATAGATTCTTAACTACAGTTACGTTATTGATTTGTCGAAAACGGAAAAAAACCAGGAACTTTACAGATTTCTCTGAAGAAAGCGTTTATGTTTTTTGATTTTCTTTTCTTAACTTTTTTTCTTTCGTTGTTTACAATTATAAACGTCTCTTATTATAATTGACTTTATCCATGATAGTAGGATTATTATGGCACTGTAGAGTTCGCATAACTGTCCTTAAGGATTAGGATAAACCGAAGTGGTATTTTTCCCCGATTTCTTCCGGTTTCCTCATTTTATAGTTTTTATCGTCCTGTCCCTTTTCGCGGGAACCAAAAAACGGACACTCAAAAGTAGTTAGCAGCAGTTAACCGCTTTAATTAGCGCACTTCTGCGGTTCTCATCGGGTAATCGAACTCTTTCTGAGAGAAGTTTCGTTTTTTTAGCTTGTTGGCAGTGTTAAAATTAATATAATCGTATCTTTGACTTTGTAATTAGACGAACGGTGAAACGTGAATGCAAATTGTTTGCTTTACGGGATTCATAACTGTTGGTGAATATTTCAATATTGTGCTTGAATCTTCTAAACCGGTGTTTCCCAACGTGGGGCCCACGCCCCACAGGGGGGCAATTCGAAAATGGACTCCATATATGTTTTGAAGTTTTACTTACCGTGTTTTGTTAACAATTTAATAGTGATTTCTTCCTAGAACCTATCATTTATGTTTCTTAGGTGAACAAATCAATTTTTTAATAAAAAATAGGGGGCATAAAAACTTTAGAAAAGTAAAGGTAGGGTATGACACAAAAAATGTTGGGAAACACTGTTCTAAACAAAAACAGCAAGGACAGTATAAAGCTTTCTTTCTTTTTCTTTTTTTTTTTGGTTTCCCCTCCACTTTCTCGCACGATGTCTGATGATTTCAGACATATGCCATCTCTGAACCAAATTATTATTTATTATAACGAGCATAACTAGTGATAAATATAGTTTATCTTTTCTTAAAACTGGTGTTTCAATCCCTAAATCCTAAATCACAATTTTGGATCTTGTGTAGAAGGTATAAGTCACACACAACCCCATTTTTCAACGACATAATATTGTAGCGACTCATGATACCGTTTTGCATACCAAAGGGTTGTAAATTAATAAATAGTAAATAATTAATATTAAATAATAGTAAATTAACAAATTAATAAATCGTTGTTAATAAAATTAACTCCAACTTGAAAATTAAATTTTTATTATTACGAACCGTAAATCGTGGAGGAAATTACACTCGAAACGAAATTTTTATTTCGATCACAAGCTCTGATACGGTGTTTCGCAATCTCAACAACAACGCCAACAGTAATACTTCAAGACAAGTATTTTATCGTAGGCATTGAAAGCAGGCATACTCGAACGAATGTTTGACGATCGATAAATGATCGTAATATTCAACCGTGGTCAAGATAATCGTTTCGATTATAAATAAATCGGTTAGTAAGGAAAAAACACGCGTTACATTGCCAGGGAATATTTATAACCGTCGATAAAGCCGTGATAAGCTTCGGCTCGTATCTGAGAGAAGCGAAAAACAAGAATGCGACAATTTTTTGGAACGGAAACAGAGGAAGAGATTCATTAAATTCGTTTGCAGCTCAAGTGCAACGCGTCGCAATCGAAAGTACAGTATTGTACAAAAGTTTTGAGCCATCTACCGATAAACATTTTATTTTATGCGAATGAGTTTAAGGATTCGCTATTATTTTAATTGTATCAATTGTTTTAGAATAATTTAGTGTAAAAATTATTAATTACGTCGAAAAATTTTGATTAAGTCAGAATAATCAACTAAATATCGTTACCAATTACTAATTAATTCAGTATAATCAATATTTTATACAATTTCTTCTCTCTACTTTTTCTACACTTTCTTTTTGTAAAGGCTATTGAATAATTTTTTTAACAAACCCATCTGACATTTTGTTTCAGGAATTGTTAAAGACTGTATTCCTTTTTTCCTGACTTGTTCTGGATAATTCTATCAATAAGTTTTGTTTATTTGAGAATTTTTAAAAAATTTTTATAAAATACAGAAAGTGTCTCAATCAGAATTCCAGAAAAAATTGTGTAGATCTAGCAAAGGCTGAACAGCTTTTTTTTACTTGTATAAAAATCATGTAAAAAGATAGTCAAAAGTTTACCTTAAATGAGTTGGATAGAGATCGACCATGAGGCAATATACTACACTTAGGCAAACGGATGTGACGGACTCATAGGCGCATGAAAGTATTAAGTTTTGGGTGGATGTTTGCACCAAGAAGAGGCAAGCCGTCACGACAGCAGGAATAAAAGCTGTTATCACTGAAACACCAGACAAAATTGTTTGATATTTTTCCAGAGATTAGATTCACTTTAATCACATCAATTAGCATTCATATATTTTTTCCTTTATTCAACAATTAACGAAGCAAAGTTATTGCAGTACTATCTCACATATGTTTTGTATTGTAATTTTTGAGGATTCTATCAAAGACAAAAATTAAGTTTTACTTACCAAGGAAAAATTTATATCCTACATAATTAACAAGTAATGGCAATATCAGCCCTGTTGGAATACAGGAGGCTCCTAAAATAAATGTGTGCACGAACACGCTAGTTTGTACTCTAGAGTTGCAGCCATATGGATCGTCCATCAAATCCTGCATAAATTTGGTATTTACCATTAAATCATACTTAGTTTACCTGTTACTGTTAATATCAATACCAACTCTAACATCAATGGTATTTATGAAAATTAAATTATGATCATATTGCAAAATTTTCTTGCAAAATACAACTACACATAGAAATGAAAACTATTTTCTTTCTTACCCCTTTTATAAGTTCTTTTAGCAAACTTTCCAAATCCTTTTCCTAACTTTTTCTCACAGAATATGGTACAAACTATTTTATTTGAATACCTATTCCAACTTTGTCTAAAAATTTAAGTCTACATCTGCTATCATAAGTTCATTTACCAGTTCCGTGCTGTTTTTCGCGCTCTTTAAAGTGCAAACGCTGGCTGTCTGATTAGGAAACGCTTCCTGAAAGTCCGCGTATCTATGGAACAGCTCTGGCAGCCACAAAGTCAGTGTGTAATAAGAGGATGTGACGAAACAGGCGATCAAACACACCACAATCGTTCTACAGAGAAACGGCGGCCTCAGTATCATCATTGTTTTCGTGCATATGTCTTCTATCATCACTTGGAACGATTTTTCGTTCACGTCCTCCCTCTCTCTGGTGTGCATTATTCGGTGCACCAAGTCGTTTAAATTATTATTTCCACAATTGCGAAGTTTCGTCTGGAAGTTAGATTAAAAATATCAGCTTATTTATTTTTAATTAAAATTATATAAGAATCACGTAGGTGGATTTGGAACTTCTAAATTTTACAGGAAAAACTAATTCCTACAGGGAAAACTTCACAGAAGGAAGGAAATTGGAAAATATACTTCTGTAATTGAATTGAACCAGAAAATAGGGGTTGAAATATTAAACAGTTTAAAAGTACTTGCTTTTAAATGGTATCTCTTTTCTTCCAATTTTAAAATACATTTTTACTAACTCTTGAAACAAAGAAATAGGGGTTAAAATATTAAACAGCTTAGAAGTACTTGCTTTCAAAGCGTATCTCTTTCCTTCCAATTTTAAAATACATTTTTACTAACTCTTGGAACAAAGAATAGGGGTTGAAATATTAAACAGTTTAAAAGTACTTGCTTTTAAATGGTATCTCTTTTCTTCCAATTTTAAAATACATTTTTACTAACTCTTGAAACAAAGAAATAGGGGTTAAAATATTAAACAGCTTAGAAGTACTTGCTTTCAAAGCGTATCTCTTTCCTTCCAATTTTAAAATACATTTTTACTAACTCTTGGAACAAAGAGTTTGTTAGTAACGGGTAAGTGATATTCGAGTGGATGTGAACGTCTAATGATTTTTAACATTTAACACTTACGATATACTCCTTCGGCGGTTCCCCGCTATTTTCCGAGTACATTCTCATTAAAACGTCCAACATCTGGACGTTGTGTCCGGTCTCTGCGAGATATTTAGGCGTTTCGGGGAAAAACAATAGCCAGGTTCCGGTCAACAAAGCTGGCAGCGAGCATATAAAAACGAAAAGGTTCCACGAATGGAAAAAGAAGCCAGCAGTCATGATATTCACGTTCAACGGAATAATAATCCAGCCAACTCCTGAAATTTGCCAGACATTCGCATACAGAGTGTGCTCAAAGTTTCATTTGTAGGAAATAAAAATTCGAGAAAAGTAAACTATTAAAAAAAAAAAAAAAAAAAAACCAAGTCTGTGCAAAACATCCATAGCCATAAAGTGGCATACGTTTTTTTCGTTCAACATACCATTGATACGTTTTTACCATTTAATGGGTACCCGATTCTGGTTACTATTTACCTGCTAAAATGATCATTCCTAGCACCCAAGCCATTTCCATCCACGAGAGCATCTTATCACGGTACTTGGTCGGTTGAAATTCACCCAGATATAGAAAAACAACAGCCGATTGCCCGTTCATTCTAAAATTATTGTTTTTAATTATTTTTAGAGTTAATACCATATTGGTGTCGAGAAGGAATGTAACCGGAAGTCGGCCAAAATCGAATGGTACGGATTGTGTATGAATAAATAAATAATTGTAGTCAAAATAATTTAAATGGGACGAATACTAACGCTGCACCGCTTAGAAATTTCAAGAACAAGAAGACCCAGTATAACGGCACTACCGATGCCAATAATTCGGAGACACCGTGTAGAAACAGAGCGACCAACAGGGACATTCTTCGCCCTTTGATGGCCGCGTAACAACCCCATATGTACGAGCCAGCCAGCATACCTGTGGATGCGAACGAGCAAATTTAATCGTGTGACAAAAATAATGTTGCAAATATCAGATGCAACGGAAAACAAGTTAAACGTCTTACGAAATAAGGAGATTAGAATCTTAACGTTTAAGCTTAAAATCAAGCAACACTGTTACATGCACGCTGCGATTGTATGTTACTACAGAATTAAAATACATGATTGCAATCACATGCTTAAGTAGTACAATTGAAATAATGCTGTAACGAAAACAAGAGGAAAATATGTTAATTAACAGCTTGTTAATATATTTATCTATTTATCTATATATATAATATATAATATTCTATTTATAATATTCATATATTAAGAAATAGGTATACATCAAAAAGGATTTTAAATTGCAGAACTGACAGGGAAATAGCTTTGGGTATATTTGCACCGATCCATCGATAAAACTTAGCAAAAATTGCTAGGAACAATAATAATTGTTTTTACAAATTTTACTCATAAAGTCCTGAACACCAGTGTAAACCTAGTGTTAAACAACACTGTTCAACAAATACAAAATTTTTCGGTTTCTCGGACATTTGTAGTTAATTTGATGCATCACACTTTTTATGCACTTTCTCTCACGTTATAGAAATGTTGAAAGATGCGAAAGGTGTCGAATTCTGGCATAATGTTGGTTCTTCAAGCCTTAATTACCCGCGTTGAAACGATGCCGATTGTTCAGTTGAAATAACACTTTAATCGTGTTTCTCAGTGTTGACGTTCATGAATACGTTAGGTGTTACACAACCGGCTGAGAGACACGTGTATAATTAATTAGTTTCTTGTTCCGACATTGTGTTATGCTAAACAGCGTGGAAAAATGTGTAGTAAATACATAGGTTCAACGACTTGTTCTTCTGTTAACTGCAGTGTGACAATTTTAGGGGCAATACAATTAAGAAAGAGGTAAATGAAAAGTGAGAGAAAAAATGTGAAAATTGTTAATCCAACAAAGTAATATATTCAATGATTTTTACATTGCTAAAAAAATGTTTCCCCGTACAAAAGTAATGCGTTTAATCACCTTTGTTTAAGACTAGAGGACACTGTAGAACATAGTTTTATGGTCTGCAAATATTGTCTGTACATTTATTTTTATTGTCATTATGATAGAACACTATTTATTGATCACCACAGAACGCAAATTTTGTTTATCATGCTACTCCTTATAAATTAGTTTAATTTCGTTGACTTTTCAGTCTGAAACTTTTGTCCGCTACTGTATACACTCATAAGGACAATTTAAAGGTACGTCACTGCTTTTGGCGCAACGCAGTTCATCTAATTTATGTCGCATTCCATTTAAAGAGCATCGCTGTATCGATGCTTTTGCACAAGAATTTTCCTCTCGAACATTCATCCGCAACCGAGATGAATCAACATTATCGCGCAGCCTTTCCTTTTCTGGTATTTAAAGCAACTGACGAAAACCGTTAATTCAACGGTTAACGTACCGATATTTATTCAAATAAATACTTTAACTATAAACTAAGATCGATGGCAAAAAATTTAAAGCAATATGAAAAGTTCTATTTTTACATTTTGAATTTATTTAAAGAAATATTTTAGTTGTAAATTTTGATCGATGGCAAAGAATTTAAAGCAATAATATAAACAATTTTATTTTCACATTTTGAATTTATTTAAAGAAATACTTCAGTTGTAAATTTTGATCGATAGCACAAAATTCAAAGGAATAATATGAACAATTTTATTTTCACATTTTGAATTTTTCTAACAATTTTGTTCAGGTTTGATGAACGAAAGCAATATATGCATTTTGCTGTTCTAGGTATACGAAGCGAGTAACGCGTTGGTGAAAAACCAAGTTAAAGTAATGGCGTGGAAGTTAGATCAATTAGGGGCGTATACCATGGGAAGGCACGCAAGGAATCCTGATTCCAGTAATAAACTGTATGCAATATACGCACGCTACTTTCATGTGGAATAAAAAAGTTCAAAGGGTATTGATCTGAAAAGCTAAACCTTATACGAAGTTACATACACAACTAACTAAATAGAGATTAGAAAATTCATAAGATGTAAATAAATCTTATATTGTCAAAAACAGGTAATAGTAATCAAAAGTAAATAAAACAAAAGAAAAAGATTCATACCTCCAGATCTATAATTCATGAAAGTTCTATGTCTCTTATTTACATATTATATACTGTATATTTACATATCGTATACAATAAATCATGCATGCTTCAATTTTTCAACAGAAACGAATAGGAAAGATTTACAGTAGAATCTACCTTATCCAAATATTCTGACCAAAAATTCTATTATTCGAACATATTGTCGTCTAATAATAACTTTTCACTTTTAAAAGTCATGAAACTTAACTGTGAAAAAGTATAGGATACAGAAATGTTTAAACAAACTGTTAACCTTCTCAGTATCCACTTAAATACATGAAGTTCAGCATAAAAAAATGTGACTGTCCTATTATCCGAAAATTCTATTATGGGAACGCATTTGTCCACCTTATTGGTTTCGATAATCGAGATTCTACTGTATTATGAATGAGATTAAAATTTGAAAAAAAATGTTCATGATTTTTTTTTTTATTACAAGAATTGAAGGAAAAATTTTTTAGGCTGTTTTGCAAGAAACTTGATTGGTGACAGAGAAAGATCGTTGCGGTACGCGTGCAAATGAAGCCGATTAATGAGCACGTTAGTATGCCAGAAGAAACATTAATTAAAACGGGATTCATTGGAGTGTTACCTAACATGGGGGCCGCGCTAAGACGTCCCTTGTCCACGGTGGTCATTCTGAAGTCACAAGCTGCGGACGGTAATATAAATCCAATGCTGGTTATGCTGAACGCTACATTCATGAAGATCATACTGCAGACGGCCATAACCTTAAGGTTAAACTTGCCAAATCCTGTGGAAAAATACCAAGAGTTGAAAGCAAGGATACATGGTATACCTGATTCTTTTTTTGTGGATTTATGTAAATGAGGAATAAGGAATGAAACTGAATTACTAAATGGGGTATAATAATCATAAGATATAATAAAAAATAATAAGGTATAATAATTTTGGGAGCATTCCTAATTTTTTTGAAAATTTTCATTAAAGACATTAATGGGCTCTCATTATTAATTTAATTAAAAATAAAATCTTAGATTAATTTATATATATTTGAAATCATATGTATTCTTTTTCTCTTTCATCGAAAATCATATAAACAAACGTTTGTTAATTGATTAATTTTCTGTTCAAGGGCTCATTCAAAACAAATGAAATATAATACCTGTTTGGTCGACGGCATCTTGGGCCACGCTTTCCGCCGTTTGCTTGTTGCCTGCGAATGCAAGAAAATAATATGATTACTCGTAAAAAGAGAAACAGAGAAATGGAGTACGACGAAGAAAAAGAGGAGGAAAGAACGAGAAACCGTACATGCTGACGTGAAAGTCAGATCTGCCGCTATTCGCTCGTCCGTTCATTCCAAGAATAAAACGCGTAGCGTCTCTTCTAATTCGACGAGTACAAAAGCGATTGAACCTCATCTCTCTGAGACTTCTCTTTCCTATAAAATGTTCCTCTCACATTGTGTCACTTTAAGCTGTTACCAGTTTACACTGGTTTCACACATTTCTTTGTTTCGTCTGTTTGGCGGAACACCTTTGACTCATCGTTTGATCTCCATCAATTTCAGTTACTTATCACCATTTTTTGTTTGAGATCTCGAGAAGTTTTGGTAAGATCCATAAGAAGTAATTATGTGGTTTTCCATTTAGGATACTGACATGTTAGAAGTGATTTTGAATCGAGTTAGATTTGAGTTAGAGTTGGGTTAATTCTCTTATGGAGTTGTTCAGTCAACTTTGGAAGACTTCTTATAAGTAATTGCTCATTTTTTTCTTTGAGGTCTTGACAGGTTGACAGATTACTACCAATGATTTATGTGGGTCATTTTATATTTTTCGTTTGGAGTTGTGACACGTTAATAGCGCTTTCTAATAAATGATAGTGGTTTTCTTTGTTTTCCTTTTACGATTATTAATTCTGAGAATAATTGCAAATGATTATATCATCTATTTAGCTACCTAAATTTTTATATTCAATTTAATAGTGTAAAATCAAAGAAAATGTGAGAAAATTTTGTTATCACAAATAAATCTTGTTTAGATCTATATTAGTTTTAAGCTATTACTATTATTATTTGTAAGTTTCAATTTAAATTATTATTATTATTTTAATACGATCATTTATTTGTTAGTAGATTCTTTCAAATATTTTTTGTAAGAATAACGAGAAAATTTGTTTCAGATGACAGATCATCAAAGAACGCAAACAAAACGTCAAAGGAGTATGCCAGATACAACCCTCGTCTTCCTTTAGCGTCATCGTAACAAAGAGCTATGTGATTAACCCGTAGCCTTGTAATATCAAGTCCCTTGCACCCATAAAACAGGCCACAAAAACATAGAAATCATCTCTTAGCTTCAATTGATTTCACCTATCGAATCACTTTGACACATCTGTGATTACAATTTATCCACTAAACCTTTTATTAAAAACCAAACGTTCTAAACAATCAAGCAACCGTTTGTATTAGTATTTTATTTATACATTTTGCATTAATGAATCAACTAAAATTAAATGTAATCGTGTACATTAGAACAAAGACAAGCAAGTTTTCCAGTACAACCTTAGCCGTTTTTCCTCACTCAACGCACGATAAAGACTTTGTCAACTTAAGTATTTCAAAATAACTATACATATGTACACTCCAACAGTATCTCAAAATAACTGACAGGTTTGGCCAAGTGGTAAAATAGACTGTTCAATTATCTCCACTGTATCATGCGCTTGTGTGTAAGAAATAATTGTTATCGTTTAAAATCACCAATGTAATGTAACTCTTATCATCAAAACAAAGACGACTGGTCTGTTTTAGGCGAGACACCCAATATACTGCACGTTATATCAGGGCAATAATAAGGCACACAAAGAAAGAAAAACGGAGACACAGTTTTCCATCGTCAAGAAAAAAGGCGAACAGCTGAGCGGCTGGTTTCAGAGAAAACTTGAGACAAAGATCGAGAAGAACAAAAGCACACGCAAAGTGTATATTCACGAAGAAAGGATTACCTTGCAACGTGCAGACGGCGTCCGAGACTAGCGGCTCGGTAGCGGCCGGCTCGCTCTCGAATCGAGCCACATCGCCCGACATCGTACACGCGCGAAACTAACGCATCGTTGCGCCGTCGCTGATCTTACTGGCAGTCGCGGTGGTCGAGCAGCTTTGCTTCACGCACGACACACAGCGAGTGTCGTCAAGCTTCGTTCAACGTGAGATCGGCCAACCGACTTCGCCGCCCCCTTGAACCGCTGCCGACAATAAACCTGCTCCCTCTAGTCTAGCTCCTTGCCTTTTCTTAGTTATCTTAGTGGGTTTTTGTGCTGTGGGAGCTCGATTAGCAAGAACTTCTCTTATCATTGTTATATAGCATCGCTAATACAGGACGACCCATCAGAACTGAGAAACGTCTAAATGTCTACTTTATTTTTGATGACCATGAAAAACGTTTGAAACATATTTCTTTGCTAATTTGAAAAACAGGATCTTGAATGGATATCTCTGATTTTGTAATAATTTTGATCAATTTCTTTTAACGTTATCGTGATGTCTTTTCTGCACGAAAGCAGTGTACTTGTTTGTATGTTGTGTCTTGTAACTAGAAATTAAAATGCACTTAATCTTATCAGAATTATGTGCTTTAAATGACCTTGAACTCAAAAGAGGTGACCGTTAAAAGTAATTGTTTAAAGCAAAGGAAGTATTAATGTGTTCAGGCTGTGACAACACTGTATAGTTATTGCTATCTTAAAATGTAGTTTGTTCAAGTGAAATAGTATCAATTTATTACTAGAGGCAATATCAGTATTTGTTAACTTAATAATTAGCCATTTTTGTCCAGTTAGTATTTTAGTGTCAATTATAGCAAAGATAAATGTTACAATTAATCGGACGTTATAGAATACAGGCGTTCTGAATTGTTGGCACGAAAATTGATAAGGTGAGGAGATAAGGCTCTAGCAGTTCAGTCAAGGTCGGAAGCAGTGCAGCTTATGTTTGTTAAGTCGTTATTAGAGTATCCATCAAATGTTAAGCAAAACTCTAAATGTCAAATGAAATTTATTGGCTTGTTATATCATTCAGTGGTTAAATAATTTACTTTTTTTTTAAGAGAAATTATATTTACAATTTGTAGGAGATAAAATTTGAGGGTTTGTTAGAAAAGATATTTAAGTCGATAATTGTAAATTAAAACCCTGTGCATATGGGATGTTTTTCACATGTTAATGCCCGGTTGTTGATTCTTTGTTTCCTTCTACAGTATATTTACACTACTCGTAAAGTCTACAGAACTGTAAGATTTCTGTATTCGCGCGTGCGTCTGCGCATGTGGTGTGCAGAGCTTAGTAAATTGACCCTTGATCATTTAACGCTCGTAAACATAGCGTGTGCATGGATCTGTTCTGAAAAAGGCCCATAAGATTACATGGAAATTTTATAATTTAACAATGAACGATCAGACGTGTGTTATTACGCCGCTTTAGAAACATCCTTAGCGATCAGATGAATAAATAAAAAGGGTTGCGACATTTTTCCTATATTTCCTATATTTTTATCTATAAATTAATTTTCATCAAAATATTGTTCTTTATTTTGGACTCCTTAGATTTTAAAAAAGTAGCAGATATGTTTACAGTACAAAAAAATTGCTTGATTACATCTCGCGCCATCAATTCCGGATGTCAATAATTCTTGCCTTTCAAATTCCAATGACGTCGCTCATAATTCCCTTTCATTCACTTTATTCATTTACAATCCCATAAACATGCTAAATTCTAGCTAACAGATAGTGAACGTCCATGCAAATGGAAATTTTTACATAAATGCTTACATAAAAGTGAAATCTTGATAAATATTTGTAAAAATATTAACCATGGTACTATTTAAAATAGTAAATATAATAGTTGGTAATATATTTACTATAATTAGTATGGTTACTCCAGTTAATTTGAATACGTCCTAGTTACATTCTATCAAGTAAAACAATAGTCCTTCGGCTGTCAAATAATAATTAATTTTCGAATCTAAACATCATCAGTTAATAGCTGAAAAATGTAAAGAAGTCGTTAGCACCGAACCGTAACGCATTGGAGTAATCGCAAAAGTATCGTTAAATGTCTTACATAATCTTCTACATACTGTTGCTATCATACTTTGCATATCCGTATATTTCGTATACGCGAATATTTACATGTTTCTTGCACATTTGACGCGTGTAAATATTTACGGTCTACCAATTGGTAAATCACCAAGCAATTATTACCATTTGCACGGGAAACTACTTGGTAAATGTTACACAAAAACGATTTGTACGTTTTTCCTTAATTTTTTTTCTGTTTGCACCACTAATACGCATCGGTAACACATTTTTTTGCCGTTTACGCGTCAAAGTTGGAGCACGGTATAACATTTTAAATCTATAATAACGGAACAAGTTCGTTGATAAAAGTGATTAATCTGAATTCTCTTCTTTTTTTCCAGAAAATCGGTCATTGTTCCTCTCGCGAACGGTTTCTAGTGTTACAACGGCTTCGACTTTGCACTTTTCGACTTGCTAGACGAACGGGTGTTATCGACGAAGGATTAAGCGAGGAAGATTCCAAGAACGAACGTCGACGACGAGGCTGAGCGGTGAATAGAGGATCAGAATCAGATCTCTCGAATTCTAGATCTTACGTAAGGAACAAACGTATTCCGTTATAACATGTCCTGGGTGAGTATTAATTCGTTACTTTATTAAATTCCTTTTATAGGATGGTTTGCAGAAACTTAGAAGGGAAGAGAGTCGTTTCACTGATTATTTTAATATATTTCAATTCACTGTGATATTATAATAATTACTATATTGTTACATCAGGAAACTTCATATATTGTATAATAACAAAATTCATGTACTATATAATATATATTGTATATTACTATTATATATTACTATTATTATACCAAGTATAGCATTCCTATACTATATATTATATATATTGTATATTACTATTATCCTATATATCAAGTATAGCATCTCTATACTCTACAATATATATTGTATATTACTATTATCCTATATACCAAGTATAGAATCTCTATACTCTACAATGTATATTGTATATTATTATTATCCTATATACCAAGTATAGCATCTCTATATTCTACAATACATATTGTATATTATAGTACTATTATCCAATATATCAAGTATAGCATCTCTATACTCTACAATATATATTGTATATTACTCTTATCCTATATACCAAGTATAGCATCTTTATACTTTACAATATATATTGTATATTATATTACTACTATCCAATATACCAAGTATAGCATCTCTATACTCTACAATATACATTGTATATTACTATTATCCTATATATCAAGTATAGCATCTCTATACTCTACAATGTATATTGTATATTATAGTACTATTATCCAATATATCAAATATAGCATCTCTATACTCCACAATATACATTGTAGATTACTATTATCCAATATATCAAGTACAGCATCTCTATACTCTACGATATATGTTACAAAATATTAATATAACGTTGAAAAATTAAACATCCAAATCACACAAACCTTTGTAACTGTCTAAAGTTAATTACTAGTACAAGCACATGCTATAATAAATGAATATGCGAAGCGATGTTAACCAAGAATAAAGAATGACTCGTGTGAACGATAAAATTCCTCTCTCGGCTCGTTACGGAATTACGGGATTTAATCAGCATTATCGGTAATTAACCGCATAGATAGCATAGAAATTTAAGTAGTTACATAGTGCATCGAACACGATAATTGAGATAAGCTAATCAGTCTGATTAAAGACTGGAAAAGTTACACGAGACAGAGATAAACGCCCACTCGAAGTTCAATGTTTATTTACGCTCACATCTTTGCATTTATCGTGCATTCCGACTCTATTACTGTAAACGTTACATCTTCCTATTTTTCGTATAATTTCATTTTATACACACGCGTCTACATTTTATTCAGTGTACATACAGTAACGTACAAACGTTTAAGATCAAAGGGACGAAGAAAATTATTAAATTAATTAATAAGAAATAACAGTGTAAATAAGATTTGTATTCTATGCTAATCGATAAAATAGTATTCTATCATAATAACAAAAAAAATGAATAGATAAACAATATTTGCGAACCATAAAATTATGTTTCACATTGTACTGCCGTCTTAAACTTTTGTCCGCTACTGTATATGTACGTGTACATACACGTGTCGTAAATTTAACAACTGTAACTAATTTCTGAGTAACGTGTTTGCATACAATTGATACTATTCGAATGGAAATGATAGAAAACTTGTTTGTTACCGGTTCAGAAACGCAGAGGAAAGAAACTGTAGTGTAACAAAGCGCATACAACGAATGCCTACGTATTCGTTAGACGTATGCACACGACGTATACTAAGTCCTTGTGTTTATGGTTCCAGGAAATTCCATTCCAGAACACCTGATCGATCATTTCCTTATTCGCTTTTGTTCTTTTTAGATTGATAAATAGTTCGATATCACGGTTTCTTCAAGATCGAATTAGTTCAATTTTAATCCGAACACGTAAATTATAATATTCCATATTCCATAAATAAATAGAATTGTAATATTAAAACTAGAAAGGAATAATTACACTTTTATACATTACTAGGTTTACGGGACCCGTCAATTTGACGGGTTTCAGACTTAGTGAGTAAAATTTGCTAAAATAGTTATTATTATTCCCAGCAACTTTTGCCGACTTTTATTGATAAAGCGATACAAATATTCCCAAGTCTATTTCCCTCCGAGTTTTGCAATTTCAAATTCTTTTTTTATGCATACCTATTCCTTAATATATAAATACTTTGTTTTATAAAAGTAAATTCTACGAGTGAATTTCATGAGTAAAAATTTAATTTTTCAATTTATTCATGGTTATGCTTTTAACAAATATTACTACTTGAATGTTATTTTGATATTTTTAGGATATTTGTTCGGGAGCACCTAGAACCCAAACTCTGATTTAAAAAAAAATTTTCAAAAACCTTCCCGGGGATATACCTAATAATTTCCCAAATTTTCACGGTGATTGGATGTATGATTTTTGAATCTATCGAGTACAGATAGACAGACAGGTACACATTCATTTTTATATATATAAATTCGTCTATGTATTAATGTTATTATCTTTATGATAATCCTTTTTGAAATTTTAGGGTATAGAAATTCACAGACCATTTCCAGAGCGCTTTTAAGAATTTTACAACAATTTAAAGAATATTACAAGATACTTACAAGACTAAAAGAATACCGTTAAAAGACTTCAAAGAGTTGTTCGACAATTTGTATACAAATTCTGTTGACTCCATGTTTACCGGATGCTAATTTTAAACAATTTCTCAAGGTCAAAAGCTTTTCGTGCGCAAGAAAGCGAAGAAAGCGAAGAGCAGAAGGAATTCTCTCGGTGAAGCATCAAAACTTGCTCCAAAAATAATCATAAACAACGTGAACCACGCTCTGTCTCTAACCATGCCAAACGATCTAACAAATACAAAAGAGTGAAAAGAAAAAACGAATCACAAGGACTCCGTTTACGATCTAATAACAAACGATAAATCTACTTGTTGGGAATCTGTTCGCGTGATTTAGACGCTTCACGAACGCAATCGTTTGATAAATAATAAATCACACTAATTAGGGAAAGCCCACTTCAGGCTGCAAGTCTGCCTTATCGATTCTGATAAAGAAAATCAAGCTGATAGCGAAGGCAGACATCGATTTCACGGGTTTTCGAATTCCTGCGCGATTCTAATGTCATAACGCCGGTACAGTCCAGCTCGAAAGTTTTAGATAAATCGTCGATACACGTATATATTTGTCGAGTTCGTCCTTACTACCTTTAACACAGAAGACGTTTAGCAAGTTTCCCTTCAGCTCGAATATAACATTTACGTAAAACATATCTGTAAATTATCAATGAATGTATGTATACAGTTTTAAGTATTTTTAGTTTGTTCTATCTTTGTATTGTTTCATACGCATTGGCGTAGCTAGAGCTTTCAAAACCCACTGAAACTATTATAAAAAAGTAAAATACGTGGTCGACAATGTGTACAGTACTAAGAGTAATTAATTAAGTTAACATAAAAAAGAATAAAATCAAAAAATTGTGGAAAAATAAAATTGTAGTTAAATACTTTAAATTCGTTTTAAATTTAAGATTGTCTTAATAACTTTAAAATTGCTTTAAATTTAGTTAAAAACGCTAATTTTACGGACATTTCTTGTATACCTATTTCTCTGCGTGTCCATAGAAATCGTGCAGAATTTTAAATTGCAAAGCTAAGAGGGAAATAGATTTCGGTATACATTTGTATCACTCCATCGATAAAAGTCAACAAAGATGATTACAATTAATAGTAATTGTTTTTGTGAACTTTGCTTATGAAGTCTGAAACCCGTCAAATTGATGGGACCCCGTGAACCTAGTATTAAATACGTTATTCGTCACGGATAAGCTCATTAAACTGTTCAATTATCTTTACAGGAAAATGATACTGATGGTCTTCGCTATTAATTTATTGGAGTTTCATCAAGAACAATCGACGCCCTCAGACTTTCGAGCGGGACTGTACAGGTGCATGTTTTCGAAACACTAGACGGCAGATGGTAAAGACGCGAGAAGACAGAGAGAAAAGAACGTCGCGTCGCCATTGGCGGCCTTAACTTCTGCTGAACAACCGAAATACAATCGCGACTGACTATTTTTGCATACATGTCAGCGTGTTAGAACGAAACGATGTCAAGAACACAATAACACCGTGGTCACTCGAACAATGATTCCTTGTTCGCCTTTATATACCGGGTGACGCGACTGTCGTTCACCTTTCTTTGTTGGCAATTCTTGTTTTCTCAATTTTTCAATCGTCCGACGTTTGTTTGTTTTTTTTTCTGTCTTCCGTTTGCGGAGGGGAATCTTTTTGATTGATAACGTGACTGTAAATCCTTAAACATCAATTCATTAAGGGAGATCAAAGAGACGAATCGATTTGTAATTCGTATTCGGATTTCTAATCCCTGGATCAGTTTTTATTTTCAGGTGTCCCCGCGAAGGAAATGATAAGCTTGGCGTTTCTTCAAAACAAGAAGCACTATTATTGTTTAAAATGTGCAAGTTGGGGAAAAGTGTATCAGTATTGCATGATGATTAAACGGAAGATTGTAGAATTAGAATGATAAAAAGCTTAACGAATGCGCCACGCTTGGTACTGTACATCTTTAATCAATTTTATCGATTACCAGTTGCAGGTAAAAATATTTTCTTTCTCATGAATCTGTTAATTTTAAGCTACCCTATACATTGTGCTATGTTATTATCTGTGTTTTTTAAACTATCTTCTTCCAATGTATCTCTTATCCATCAATATTTTCTATATTTGTTGTAACTTTTTAAGGAACTATTCTATAAAACAAAACTCGAACCTGTACTGAAAATGTTCTTTTTTTTACAGGACTCAATGCCTCACAAAGAGCTTTACATCATAAAATCGTGAAATGCAAAACGGCCTCAGACTGATAAGCTGCATCGGTTCGAATCTTGTTCAGTCTAGTTCACTTGTGAATTGTTATTGGTGGATGAATACGTGCTGCATTATTATATCACACGATTGCGCGTTTATTTGAAGATAAAAGTGCTAGACTGCTAATGATTGTATGCAACGCCATTAGGTAACCTGAAGCCTCTACAGGTCAATTTATACAGGGTGTTCCCTTGCGACCGAATCAATCTGTATCCTGAAATGAATTCACAGAGGAAATTGTCAAAATGTACTCTTGTTGGACACTCATGTGTTTATAATGTAAATTAACAGCAATTAATTGTGAGAAAATGTTTTGCAAAATACGTACAAGTAATTTTCATAAATTTTAAGGTAACTTCCTGTAAATATCATACATTGGATCAAGCATTTTCACATTTTGATTTAATTTCAATTTGAATTGAAACTGACTGTTGCCATAGGTATTTTTATGCATCTACTTACTGTGAAATATAACAAATATAGATTCTTAAAGAAGGGTATCAACTTCTTGTATCATTTATTGCTTCTTTTATAAATTTAAATAAAACTCTCTGTACGCGTTCCTCTTAATTTAAAATATCATTCAGTTAGTTGAATTCTATTTAACTTATCTATTTGGACAATTGTGTCGTGTTTGTTGAAATAACGAATCTCTTCGCTTTGTTCGTTAATTTATTCGCAATTCATTCTCCTCCTTTTTATTGTCCCGTAATTTGATTGCGTGCACTAATCTTGTATTATCACTGTTATTTGCATTAAGTGTATCGTTCCGTAAACGATATACGCTTTGCGTACTAACCATTACGAAAACAGAAACGCGTTTCTCCATGCAATTCCATCGAATAAACATTTAAACTGTATACCCTCCAGAATAAGTGGCTCTTTACCACTTATCGCGTATCATTTGTTTCTCAAATATTCATCCGCATAATTTATTCCTACATAATTGCCGATACTTATGCAAATTCACATCCTCACGAACACAAATGAAGCCTACATTTTCTACAAATTTTAAATTTATCACGAAGAATAAAATAAAGAATTACAGTAGCGACCAAAAGTTTAACCTTTTGCCTTAGTCGTTTAATGATACTACTTTTAAAAATTTTCAAATTCGAAATATTCACTAAAATTCGCCTATATTAACTGTAATTTAGTTTAGTTAAATGATGTACTAAACTTTATATATATATGATTATTTAACATCTTTTTTTTTACAATTTAACATCTGAGCCTCAATAATAAATAAACTAACTAAAGTTTGAAAATTTGTGAAATTATCATTTGGTGACCAACACTCACCTCTCGAGTGCCAAAGGGTTAAGACAAAAGAACAATGTAGAACATAGTTTCATGATCTGCAAATATTGTCTGTACATTCATTTTTATTGTTATTACGGCAAAACACTATTTATTAATTAGCACAGAATGCAAATTTTGTTTATCATACCATTTCTTATAAATTAGTTAGTTTAATTTCGTTCACTCTTTAGTCTTAAACTTTTGCCCGCTACTGTACTTCGTCGTTATTTCAATTTGTTCGTTACTTCATGTTGTCCTCGTACTTTTCTCACGTTGCCATCGATTTATCATAGCGAACCATACTTCTGTTCCATGTTCAACACAGCAATACAGTAGAGGCACGCTTAATTGTCACGCTGGCTCGACCGTGATGAGATCTATTCAGAGAACCGCCTTCTTGATTTCGATCGCCTCTCGAACTCGTCGGAAATGAAAGAGAGGAACGTTTGATATGAATGGAATAAAATGAAAGAATCGTTAAGTAGTTGTGTATGTAATTCGTCGGGTCTCTCGTTGCCAGATAACTCTCCCTTCGTTGGAGCAGCTCCAGGAAATGGTGTGAGATAATTCTGCGACAATTAAACGTGCAAAAGGTGCGTCAATAAAGCGTGCACCACTGTAATTGGTTAAAACGAAAATGATGACAACGTGTAGAAAACTACGTGCTGAATCTGTACATAGCTTTGATTTTTTGCTTTCTTCATTTTTTCTTTTTATTCGATTTTATTGATTTTTCACTTTCTTCACTTTTTCTTTTATTCGATTTTATTGATTTTTCACTTTCTTCACTTTTTCTTTTTATTCGATTTTATTGATTTTTCACTTTTTTCACTTATTATTTTCTTTGTTTAAACAGATCACAGGCGACTCCTAATTATTCGTCCTCTGCCAGACCAGACCTCGGCCGGATAAACGAATGACCGGTTAATCCGACAGCATGTTTCATAGGTCGTTGTGTAGATACGAAAGAAGATTTATGGTAAATGAGGGAAAGAAGTGATTTAGTAGGCAATGGAAAGAAAATTAGTAAGAGGAAGATTATTTAAATGATGACCAACGCGTGTGACAGAAATTACGCGAAAAAGTGAATAATTACGGAATATGTCAATGATTTTTCCCGTGGTCAACAGCTGTTATGTTAAAGACAATGTGGCCGGTTAAAACGGAGGCCGGATAATCGGAACTGTATGCGTGTAGCTTACCAGTGAGATTTTAGATTAGAGGTACAACTAGGTATAATAGATAACAACAATCGATGATCTAACAGTTCTAAGTATATTTGTTCCTCCAATTTAACTCCAATATCAATACTTAATTGATTCGTAAATGATTAATAACTGTCGAAGGTTACGTGCAGCGAATCATACGTATGAGGAGGCACATAAAATTTCACTCTGTACGTGTAAATTTTAATTGTCAATAAAAATACTTATCATTATTCGAACGAATATGTTCCTGCTTTCTATGCAAGCAAATATATATTGATTTATTGAAAATTAACCGAGAGAAAACTATAAGCCATGGAACACTCATTTTCATATTATTCACAACAAACATAAACAATAGGCTGTGTCTTAGCACTCATTGAGAAAGAATATCGAATACACAGAGAACAAATCTTTATTCATTTCTTCTGCAGAAAATCATACTAAATTCTAGAAGCTTGGTAAAGCGAATTTATAAAGTTGTTATGAATAATCATCGATCCGTCATTTTGACCGCTCTGGTAGTTCTAGTGTTAAACAACTCTGTATTAACCCTTTGCACTCGAGAGGTGACTATTAGTCGTCTAATGATACTAACTTTGAAAATGTTCAAATTCGAAATATTTACTAGTATTCGCCAATATTAAATGTTATTTAGTTTAGTCAAGTGATATACCAAAATTTACATATATGACTAATAAAGAAATTAACTAAAGTCTGCAAATTTGCGAAACCATCGTTTGGTGACTAACGGTCATCTCTCGAGTGCCAAAGGGTTAATAGATCATGTACGCTTGCGAATCACTATCGACGTGAAATTGATTTTTTTTTCGCAAACGCTTAGAACCTTTTAAGGTTTCTCTGTTTCAACTAAACAAACATCAACTCACCCTCTTCAGTTTCCATTTCCGATCAACCCTTTTCAATAATTCCAGAGCCGAACGAGAGGGAGAGAGTATCTTCAGGACTCGAACGGTTTCCTTTTCCTGACCCACCCGAAATTTTCCTCGAACAACGACCAACCGCGATGGCGTACGACAACTGGAAATCACCAAAATCCGTCGCGACCGCTTCCACGGTGTTCACGTGTCCTCCTCTGTCAAGGAACCGGAGGGACTGATCGGACACACGATAAAGGTCCATTTATACGGAACAAGTCCCGGAGCCGTTGCAGCGATATCGGCTTCTTCATTAGTATACACGAACACGAGATTATCGTCGCCGGACATCGCGGGCGGCGTCAGTGGCAATAGAAATTTACCACGAATCAAAACGTTGAGCAAACGTTAGGCATCGAAATTGGCCAAGAGGATCGGTGTGTCATCGCCTGCGCTTTCGGGTGGAATAGTTAACAGGGAGAGACAAACACTCGGTCGAGACCAATTGTAACGTTCCTTAACCCTTTCGAGACTGTTGAGATTCATGTATCCCAGTCAAGTTTAATCGCAGATTGTAACTATCAATACTATAAACACTATGTTTCTTATTTTTATATTACTTTTTTTGCTATAAGGGTAAGGTTGCTCAAGTCGTATCCTCTTGAGGAAAAATCCGTATGGAACTTAGGATTTATCAAATAAATAGAAATTAAACGCGTTATTCAAAACTTGTGTTAATATCGTTGTTATTTATTATAACGAAATTGGTAGAACATCTGATCGACTCAAATGTATATTTGCTTGTACTTGTATGCGCTGTTGTTGGTGTAGTTCGTTCAAAATTCAAGTGGTACGATTTAAGCAACGTTACCCTACATATAATACACTGCATGTGTATCAAATCAGAATAAATTTTGTCATAATCTTTATAAGACTAATGGGGCATACATATTCCAGCCTGTAACTTTGCACTGATGCAAAAAAATCATTTTTTTTTCTTTTACCCTATTATAATGAATAAATACATCGCCTAAAGTATTAGAAGTGTAATTTACTTCTTTTATTTAAAAGAAAAAAAATTTGTCTCGAAAGGGTTAAACACAGCCATAATTAACACTTTACCGACCGGAAGCCTATTAATAGGCTTTCTTTTCTTGCATGCTTCGTTTGTAAATTTTATAACGTTCCTTTATACGATATATCGTATGTATACTGTAAAGAAATGTTAACACTATTCCTACCGACACTTCACGTGTACCTATTCCTACTGCAACATTCCCACGTAAGACAGACTACAAATTTTTCTCAGAAAATAAACAATGAAAAAAGAAGTCAATATTGAAGAATGTATTATACGTATATTTGAGGAAAAGTCTAAAGTTTAAAGGTGATTCAGTTATGTTGTACATATGAAATTCTGATCAAAATTTAAAAAACGGTCATTTGACCGGTCGTGGTAGGAATAGTGTTAAGCTATTAATTACGCGAAGAAAATATCGTTTAATATACAATCATTAGCGAAGCATCCACGCCAAAATGAGCAGATTGGGTGTGTGTATGTTGAACCACTAGCGATCCGGTAAAGTGTTAACACTAGGTTTATGGGGCCCGTCAATTGATGGATGGGGTTTCGGACTTCATGAGCAAAATTTGCGAAAACAATTACTATTACTCCTAGCAATTCTTGCTAACTTTCATTGATGAAGCAATACAAATATACTGAAATCTATTTTCCCTCTCAGTTCTGTAATTTCAAATTCTGCTCGACATATATACCTTATTCCTTAGTACATGTATGTTGGAAATAGATATACAAGAAGTGTCCGTAAATCTAGTGTTAATGCACTTGTTGGTCGCATACAATGTCATGAAAGTGCGATCAGTTGTTGAGTTCCGTTTCTCGAGGAAACGGCCAACAAGCTGTTTATTATTAGCAGACGGATCTTCACGCATATGTAAGCAATTTAGACATGCCAAAAAGTGCAGGAATTATGCTGGCAACGTGTAAAGAATGTAGAAAGTATTCAAAGCGAAGCAGGAAATACATTGTGATGTTTAGAGAGTGAAAGAGACCTCTGTGTGGATCTCGCTTTTCTAATTTTGTCTGTCAAATTATGAACTTGCATAAAGATCCGCATTTTAATTATATTGGCGTACGAATCTGCATGTCCCTCGTTGAATTCTAATAGAGATTTGATGATTTACTCTTCAGACGCTTTTTAATATGTTACTTATTTTTAGGTGTCTTGTATGGTTTCACATGTTTATGTGAATTGCAAATTGTTTTGTGTATTTAAGTTTATTAAGAGTATGCAAAATATTAACTAAATTAGGTTTAATCGTGGGAGCAGACCATTAAATTGAGGTGAAGGTTTAGGTATAAGATTTGAACAGATTTCCAGGGTAGAAGGAAGGTGAAAGGTACAGCTTGCTTCATTTGCATAGACCAACATGTATGTTACAGTATGTTAGTTTAACGTTTGCTGGATTATTTGAAATTTTCAAGGAGGTTCCAGAACACGGCAGGTTTTTAAAAATCGTAAAACAGTCTTAAAGAACAAGTGTGATCTTCCAAGAAGCTGCAGTTTAATCAGCGACTAATTAATAATCCTCTCATTCGTGTCTCCTGTTTCAAACAGTTGTTACGTGACATAATTCCGGCAATTGTGTCAATTATCGCAGGATTAAGTGGACAAATGAATGCTTTGAAAACGAGGAACGGAACACCAACAACAATTATTCCTAACAACAGTTTAATCTCTTTCTTCTCGAGAGCAACCTTCTCCTAATTAAATTAATTAGCTCAAGAAATTAGAGTAGACTACTTAGGTCTTTTATTGCGTTTCAAAACAGTTCCCTTTTGGCTTCAATTTTCTCTTGTCCAGTATTTCTTCCTTCATCCTAATATTCCAAAAAGTGTGCAAACTTTTTAATTTTAAAATTGATAAAAATTACAAAACTGCAAAAATTAATTACTGTGCAACAGTACTACCCCAATACATAGTGAAGTGATTAGAAAAAAACTCGACTCAACCTTCATTCTCATTCACTGAATTCTTCATTGTTCCCAGAAACCGGAGAAATGGCTTTGAAAATAGTCCATAATAAAAATCAGACGACTAATAGAAGGAGTAAATTATTTCCGTTAATCTTTCAACACCATTGTTCCAGGGACTCTGAAGGATTGAAGCGACTGACTGAAACGAGAGATAAAACGGGTCCATCCAGACTGTTTCTATCAAGAAAGCAAAGTTCATTGGACGATCTCGATCCTTTTCCGGTTACAGCCCTCTCCACCTCCACGATAACAGCCTCGAAATTTCCTGTCAACCTTGCTCCACACTCTCTGATCGATTTCTTCGCCGCTCGATTCTCTTCGAATCTTTGTTTCTACGTCAATTGTCATGGTAATCGTTCATCGGAACGGTGCACATTATTGTTCTTAGATCAAATGACATCATATTGAACGTCAGAAACACAAACGGGTATTATTGAATTTAACGTGCAGGTTCTGTAAATAGCAAACGTCTACCGAGAATACTTTTTTCTTTCTTAAGAATCAGTTATAACAAATTTGAAAGATAATCAATACTGTGTGTTAGTGTGCAATGTGTCTGACACAAAATGATGCGATTATTGTTACATACTGGCTTCCTTGAGCAGTGTTATTGATTGATTGATTGGTTTTTGGAACGGTAACTTGAAATACAAGGCAATGCACAAACTTATACTGATTTTAAGTTAGCAAAAAGTCTTCCTTAATAAGTTAAACTGTTTATATAATAAAAGAATTATACACGTAACTAAATTCTAATTATACATTAGGAAATGAACATTTATATTAAGTCTTCAAGTTAATATAGATGATTGCAAAAGTGCTATTTCAGGCAACTGATAATTCTGATGGAAAAAGGAGATTTTAAACCATCTTTTAGTTTTCACAAGGGGAAGATGTGAAGAGTAATTCTTGGATTTTTATAAAACTTGGTAAATCTTTAAAAAATGAAAAAAATATGCAATAGTGTTTAATTTTAGATATAGATACTCGATAATTTATTCAATTTCAGGTGGTCTGGGAAAATAGTTGTGGTCCCTCACCTAGAGGGAAGGTGTGGATGTTGGCTGATGAACTTTGACTTCCACCCTTGCTTAGGGGATCGACTTGGAGTCATATTACTACCATTACTACTACTACTACTACTATTACTATTACTAGTACTATTACTGTTGCTGCTACTACTACTACTATTACCACTACTACTACCACCATCACCACTACTGCTGTTGCTGCTATTGTTAGTGCTACTGTTACTATCTCTGCTACACATACTACTTTTACTTACTACACAACCGCTGCTGCTACTATCACGTTTGAGATAGGTTGAGTTCAAATTAGATCAAAACTAAGTTAGATTTAGATGGTGATAGGATTAATGTCTGGGTTAGGTCCAGGTCATTAAATTAAATTCAGGGTAGATTACATGATTCCTTTAATATGTTAGTGGTCTAATTGTAAGATGTTCATAAAGATTTGTGTACAATATATTCGTGTAGAATGAATTAGCTTTTGAAATTACATTTTAACCATGTGTACTTAGACAGAACAGTTTCTTAATTAATAACTTTTTTAAGCGGATATCCATGGTGTGTGAAATTGTGGAGCAAAGACAAGGAGGCTTGTAAAAGATAAGAATCTTTTTCAAATATTTCAAGTGTAAATAGAACAAAAATTTTAATAGTTAAAAGAATGTTTTACGAAATTGTGATATTAACTCATTTGATTATCTTAAATACTGAATGTACAAAAGGATATTGAAATCTTAATCGTAGTTTAAAATTAATCGTAAGTTTAAAAGTAGTAGCCTATCGGATATTTATTGTCGAGAAAATTGAAACAGCTGAATGTATATTAGATGAATAGTAGAATAAATGGGAAGAATAAACGTTAGGCGAGAATAGATGTGATCCAATAAGGATCAACGTTGATCCAACGCCGTGAAATTGTTCGACGTTTCGTGTTATTGAGACATCTGATAGAACAATTCCATTTTTTCGCAGAAAGTAAAGAAAATTTCAACTTTTATTCCGTTTAAAAGTAAGAAACGAAAATATTGAATATTGATTTGTTATTCCAGATTAAAAAGAAATTTTCCTACAGAATTTTCCGTTATTTTATTTCTTGTTAGGAACATATAGCTTTGAAAATTAAATATTTCCTTAGTTTTTGTTCCAATGAGCACACAAGGATGAAAGAAAATCCTGCTTTTCATCGTTATCATGGTTTTATAGGAACAGACCTCAGCCTTGATAAGGTATAATAAAATAATCGGATTGAACAGGATGTTCTGTCTTTATTAATTGTTTTAGAAGATTTTTTTAAATTAATAGAAATAACAATGCTAATAGCAAGCAAACTGTAATTGAAAGTAATTCAAACTCTGGAAATAAACTACTAATCATCTAAAAAATATTTTATAATAGATTTTAATCTTTGAGTAGTTTTCATTCCAATTAAAAACACGTTCAATACAATAGTGATGGTCGTTGTAGAGATTTTTGCTTTTAGAAAATCTGAAAAAATTGTACCATTTATGGGAGAAAAACTAGGAACGTTAATTTGTTCTCGTCCCATTGTAAATGGAATTTAAATCTGATTGCACAATACAGATTGTTTCTTGCGATCAATGTACATTGCTACGAATTAAGAGAACGTTTGTGTCTTCAATAAGATTGAATGTTGAATCATTAACGGATCAGATCGTTATTGATTGAACTTATCCTCGCACGAAACAAATTGATAACAACAACGTATTAAAATGTAATTTAAACTCAGTATAGCAGAGAAAATAGTATTTAAGAGGATACATGCAAATCTACACTACGTAAACTAATTCAAATTCATACCTATAATTTTTAATTCTGGTTACGTTCCCCCCATATCATTGCAAACATCAGTTTTGCAAGCACCAATATTGTGTAGTATAAAACTGTCTATGTTGGCTTATTAAGGTATTTTGGCGAATTTAATTTAACTAAGTCACCCGTTATATATTTTAGTTGCCGGCCACAGCAATGTTTATGTAGCCAAAATTCAATTTACTTATAGCAACAGTTTTTTGCAAATATCTCAAAAACGAAGGTCGAGCGATGGTTACAGGTAGAAGAAAAAGTTGTTGAAAATATTGAATCCTACAACATACTTGAAAATCATTGAAATCGATTTTCTAATCCGTTTTCTAAATAATTCTCATAAAATTGTTAAACACAAGGTAACGTTTAAATAAATTTTATTGTACACTGGTGTTTAAACTGTTACTAAACGAATATATACTTTAATGTATTGTATGTTGAATAGGTTTTGCTTGAAACGTAGCTAACAGTGGAAAAGAAAGATGGAACTCAGCCGATGAACGAATTATCGATACGTATGTGTGTATTGCTATCGTAAGCTCTGACAGAGGCGAAGCTCGAACCAAGGACACATACGCAACAAGACCTACTTTGTAGGACTTCCTTGTCGATTAAAGCCTTGGCTCGATATGCTCGCCAATGTCCATTATGTTTCCTGGAAAAAGTCACGTTTTCTCGCCAAATTTTACACAACAATGAATGGAAAATAAAATACACACTATTCCACTGTTTCATGAATAGAATGGAAATGCTTGTGCGTTTAAGAGAAATTTAAATGTGGATAGAGGCATACCACACATTTAATATGCAAATTATTTAAAAGTACACGTTATAGTGTTCAGAAGGTGAGATGTATCATTATTTAAATTTGGTATCTCTGGTAGTATTTATAAGAAAATGATTTGTAAATATTTTACATTGTCTTTTTTGTTTACAGTGTAGAAATAATGTACCAAATATTTTAACTGGAGTTTATAATAAATAAAATAACGAAGAGGCTCTAATAAATTTCAATATATGATGCAAAAGAAGAATAAGAGATACTCCTTTTAGGACCAATTTTATTGTATAAGTTTATGTACAGTACCCTCTCATAAGTATCTGCCCATCTATTGGAGATGTAATTAGTATAAAAATGTTAATACAAAACAAATATTTTAACAAAAAAGGTATTACAAATTTTTGAAATTTTTCACAATTTTGAATGAAACAAAGACAATAAAGTAGGCAGATGCTTATGGACGGTAGTGTATGTTCATTTATGAAAAGTCAGCTGAAACGAAATTTAATAATATAGAGAACGTATAGTATAGAGCGTTGAATGTAAGACTATAGAATATAGAACATTCTTTGGCGGTAAATCGAATCGAAAATCCGCGTGGAAAAGAGAGAGTCGACAAAGTGCAATTTCCGCGGCGGAAATTACATCTGCAATCAGCAGGGAAAAGCTTTGTTGAAAAGCTTTCTGTGTATACATGCGTAAACACTGTGCGCTGAGTTCTGCTGTTTCGCAGAGGCACAGAAAGAGAAACCGCCGGTTCGATACGTAATTTATTTATATCGAGCACATATACTTTATGTATTATACTAAACAATAAGCTGTATCTGTTTTTTCCAAATTGTCTATGCGTTGTGTACATAATGTACAATATTATTCTTTTTAAATTGTCTGCCTTAGAGTGAAAGAAAGTTTAAAGTCACTTCAGACTATTGAATCTCCACCCCAAGAATCTACCCCAAAGTTTGATCTAAGCTTGCCTCAAACCTGTCCCGAACCGATTCTAATCAACAGTAATACACAGCAGAAAAATAATTGAATCTCCACTCCAGGAATCTACCCCAGTTTGATCTAAGCTTGCCTCGAACTTGTCCCGAACCGATTCTAATCAACAATAATAAACAGCAGAAAAATAATTGAATCTCCACCCCAAGAATCTACCCCAAAGTTTGATCTAAGCTTGCCTCGAACCTGTCCCGAACCGATTCTAATCAACAGTAATAAGCGGCCGCCCGGTAAGTAGGTTTCCCTCGGTACACGGGAAGCTCATTTTACATCCGGCCGGAACTCGGATGGAGGGACTAGGTATGTAAGTAGGTATTCACGGTGAAAGGCGACGTCAGTCGAGCTTTCGTCTTCGCCACGAGCTTGCGGGACCGCCAGTCGTTTCTCACGTCTCGTCGACGGAGCACACCTTTTCAACCCTCCGCAAGGAAACATCCCTCCTCCGAGAAGCGGAGCTCCTCAGCATCCGCTCGCAGCGTCGATCTTTCGTGCTTGGTCGAGCACAATGACCCAACGAAATCGCACCGCTCATTAATTCGTCGTTTTCCTCGCTTAACGCGCCCCTTCGCATTGTTTGAGAAAGGGAGGAACGATCTGTAAGAGTGACAGAAGCAAGAAAGAAGAAGAACTTCCCAGGGCGGTTCGATGGAGGATCTTTAACGAAGAGTGGACAGTGGTTTGGACGATTTTTCGAGTGTTCGGTTGCACAGGATGAGGGACAGGACCTTTGATTGAGCGAGGATTGTTGATTACTGGTGGAATCATGGTGGACAAATTGCATGAATACGAGGGCCTGGCTGGCAGAGTGCACGATATCCGGGACAAGTTTAAGGAGAAATGGGAAACATGGAAGGAGTGGAAGAACGGGATACCGATGGATCAAGGGATCGAGGGGGTTCTGAATCATCTAAGGGGACCGCCGAAGTTGGAGAGGACTTTGGACGATTATGCACACATCTATAGGTATGTATCTGTATTCGAAATGTACACGTTACAGTAGGCGACTTCAGTGTTCTACAAGCAACAACATTTTTAATTAGCTCATAGTGTATACTTATAAATATGTATTTGAAAATTACTCGTTAAATGTTTGTTAAAAAATAAGGAGGTTTTAAACTACTTACCACTAAATTTAAAAGAACTATTTGTCTTATCTACTGCTCTATGCTTTACTTTTACGCTTCGTTTTTAATTATATTCGTATTGTTCATTGAATGGATGTTAAAAAATAAGATTTTAAACTGCATACCACTAAATTTAAAAGAATCAATTGTCTGTCTTATCTACTGCTCTATGCTTTATTTTTAATTATATTTATATTACTTCTAATTTATTTTCTCGATCAAAGTATTATACATAGAATCACAACTCGGTTTTCCTGCAAAAATCGCGTGTCACGTTGAAGTTTAACGAAAATCACCGTTCAGATAATCGTGAATACTAGAAAATTGTAATGATTCGCAGGAAAAAGTCGCGAGGAGAATTGGTACGCGTATCCGCGGCCGTAATGGGGATCGAATTTTCGTACGCGGCGGAAACCGCGTTCGTTTCACCGACTTTATTAAAAATCGGCGTGGATCATCAGCACATGACCCTCGTCTGGGCATTGAGCCCTCTCATCGGCTTCTTTGTCACACCAATTTTGGGAAGTTTAAGCGACAGATGCAGGTTGAAATACGGAAGAAGAAGGCCGTTTATTCTGTTACTGGCTATTGGGGTGCTAATAGGTAATGTAATTAAAGATATATACATATATAAAATATTAATACGAGTGAATTGTATTTAATTATTCATGCATGATGCATTGAAAACATAGAAGGCTTGTAAATAAAAATTCTTTCAAAATTAAGGTACTTTGATGAAAGTAAAGAAATTCATCTGAAAATTGATTCATGACAAAGATAAAAAAAAATGTGCACACGTTCTTTGTATTCCAATCAAACGATAATAACAATTGACTTTGCTACGATAACAATAAAATCTAATTTTTGTTTTCAACCCCTTATAATTGAATAATGTTCTGTAATACTCGTCCAAGTGCTGATTGAATAGAAATTAAGCTTTCTGTCATTAATCACTATTTTTTCTTCCTTAATGTATCAATTTTTCGAAACAATTTTTTTTAAAGAAAAATTTTTAACAAATTTTAAACAATTTTTCCTCACCTTTTAAGGATTAATACTGGTGCCAAATGGGGAGGACATGGGATACGCCTTCGGGGACACTCTACCCACGAAAGGCAATCATACGGTTCCCCTGGGACATAGAGTAACGGCGAAACAAGAGAAAGAAGAGTCGGTGAAACCTCCATCACACTCTTGGGGAATCTTTTTCACGATTCTAGGTACAGTTCTGCTCGATTTCGACGCAGACGCCTGTCAAAGCCCGGCCAGAGCTTATTTATTAGACGTCACCATACCTGGCAAGTAAATGAACTTGTCATTTAATTTATAATAATAATAATATACAATTTATAAGGTAGCCCATTATAACGTTTTATACTGGAATCGTTGAAACGAAATGGATGTAAATGTACTGCAATTGTTGTTTTTTTTTTTTACAGATGACCATGCAAAAGGCTTGAGCACGTTCACCATAATGGCAGGCTTGGGGGGTTTCATGGGGTACGGATTAGGTGGAATTAATTGGGACGCCACTGCGATAGGAGTTATGTTAGGTGGACACCTTCATGCAACTTTCACATTAATCACCATTATTTTTGTTATTTGTGTATCTTGTACTATTACTAGTTTTAAGGAGATTCCGTTGGAATTATTGGAAAGGGATGAGTATCAGCAGTTACAAGATCAGAAGGTTTGTTTAATATTTTCCTTGTTATCTTGCCCAAGTGAGGTGAAAGATTTGTAAATGTAACAGTTAATGTAGCAGTTAAGCTAAGTTGGATACTAGTGAAAAATTAATATCAACGTTCTCCTTTAGTCATTCCAAAGTTGTTTCTTATCATTTCTGAAATTGATTTAGGCACCTACTGAAGGAAAAGAGAATGAACAGAAAGAGCTAGAGAAAATTACCACGGATGAATGCACTTCTTATGGTACCTTAGATAATGATCAAGAAATTGCTACCAAAAAGGATGTAAGTTAATTGCTTTCTCTAAAATAATGAATTAACAAAATATTCAAGTAGTATTCTTTAATTAAGCAATTTAATTTTAGTTTAAAATCTTTTAATTCTATCCCTTTTTCTTTGACAAAAAAGTATACAGATAAAGTACATTTAATTTTTTTACCTAAATTAAATAAAGATAAGGTATCAATTAAGATGGTTCTATTACTGATTCTATTTGACAGGAATTTGTCCTCAAACCTCTTCCAGTACAAGAGCCAGAAAAGAGAGCTGGCCAAGTACCTATGATGCCAGATATAACCGCCCAAGACAGTAACTATGCCAATCAGGGTTTTGATGAAAGAGTTGAAGGAAATCCAAAGGCTACATTAAGAGAGTATCTCATGTCTATCGTGTACATGCCACAAAGTCTTCGCATGGTGTGTCTAACTAATTTATTTTGCTGGATGGCCCATGTTTGTTACTCCCTATACTTCACGGATTTTGTTGGAGAAGCTGTTTATGGGGGTGATCCACAGGTGCTAATTTATTTATTTGTGTTCTACATACATATTCCTGTAATTCAATGTTTTATCTGCCAATTACAGGCACCAGAGGGTTCCAAAGAGAGAGAGCTGTACGAAAGTGGTGTTCGTTTTGGATGCTGGGGAATGTCCATGTATTCGTTATCCTGTTCTTGTTATTCGTTGATCATCGAGCAACTTATAGAGCGTTACAAGTAATATAATACAATATATATTTTTTGTTTGTAAAGAAGAAGTAATTCTTTGTTTGACAATCGTACTTAAAAAATTTTGATTTCTTCTTTTAATAGAATAGTATGATAAGAAATGATTACTCGGATTTTTTAATCAGTTACAGTAATGGACAGAAGTTTAAAACGACAGGACAATGTAAAACATAGTTTTACAGTATGCAAATGTTATTCGTACACTTATTTTTATCATCATCGTAGTAAACCACTATTTATTGATTAGCATAGAATACGATTTTTATTTATCGTGCTAGTTCTTATTAATTAATTTATTTGTTTTCTTTGGTCTTAAACTTTTGCCCCTCACTGTACTCTAACGAAAAATAATTTTAACTATAAAACATTTATCAAGAACCGTTTACATCAACAGAGCCCGAAGGGTTTATATCTGCGGCCTGCTGTTCTACAGCACTGGAATGATGATGATGGCATTAACGAAACATCCCGCGGGAGTGATTATATTCTCCTGGACCGCAGGTGTTATGTACTCTACGTTATTCACCATGCCGTATCTACTCGTTGCACATTACCATGCATCATCAACAGTAAGAAACATCTGTGTCTTCGAAGTCATTTCTTCGTGCAATCATTCAGAGAATTCTCATGAGCCAAGCAGCACTTTCATATTGAAAATAAAACAATAAGATACAGTGATTTATCCAAGGAAATAAATCTTAAGGGTGTTGATTGAATTGAAACGAAAATTAATAAATTGCTTTGATTAAAAATAGCTGAAACTTATACTTTCCAGGGATAGAGATAATTTATTACATAACAATATATTTCTACAGACATCAGCATAAAACTTTATTCATAAGATAAGAGTATATCTAATTTTTCTATGAGCAGCAACGGGAATAATTTAATAAAGTGCACAATGATGTAATGAAATTATAATACTATTAAACAACGTAAAATATTGTAACAAACCGTTACGTATGCGTATCGAACGGAAATTAAGTTAATCGACTTTGCAGTTCGAGGTGACAGCCGAGGGTGAAGCCATACAAAGCGGAAGTGTGCGCGGTCTTGGTACAGACGTCGCGATCGTTTCTTCCATGGTGTTTCTGGCGCAATTTCTGCTCTCCTGTTGCCTGGGCACGATCGTTAGTAAATCTGGGACCACCACGGCAGTGGTATGTGTGGCAAGCACCCTTGCCGCCTGCGGAGCCATTTCTGCAACACAGATCATGTATCTTGATCTTTAAGCTTACACGCTGCTGGTAAAAAGAAAAATGGACTTCAATTAATGTTACTTTTATAATTGTCCCTGAAAGAATATTTAATATCATCTGCTTGTGTTTGAAAAAAGTTCAAGATCGTTTTTTATGTAAAAGGTACTTTTAGAAAGAGTTTAATTTGAAGAAGTTGATAATTTATATCTTTTTAAACTAATCCTCAAAAAAAATGTTGTTGTTCTGACACTTTTAAATATCAAGGACAATGTGAGGAACCGGCATTACATTATGATCCTCGGTTATGTTATTCATTGGCATAGAGAAGTGAAATTCAATGACCCTGAGGGATCCGTGAAACCTTTAATTAGAGTGTTTTGTGAGAGAAAAATGTAACAATGGTAACGATGCACAAATAGTGGCTCTGTGTGTTTACGATACATGGTAAAGTTGCGATTTTATGTGGTTCGAGGAAACTTGTAAATAAATGTAACTTGTAAAAACGTAATAAAAGTATGCAAGTAGTATAATCTATGGACATACCTCATGCGTTATAGATTGTTCGTTGTTAAATTACATAGTTTAAATGCGAACTGAACTTCTCTGTAAACCAGTCTGTTTAAGTCTGAAATGTACTTTCTAATGTACCGATCATTATCGAGGTCCTATAAAATTTAAAAACGAAATTTTTCCTTGTGAACTTGCTTCTAAAAAAACACTATCTTTTTTCATCTAAATATTTTTCGAGAAAAACAAAAACACCTGCACACGATTCCCTTTGACATAGGATGATCCACACAATTGAAACAAGGTTTTACACCTATCTAAAGAAGGCATGTATTACATTAAAAAGAATGGTGTAACTGTGAAATATGTATATGCACATGATTACATGAAAATATTCATCTTTTCTTGCATCATATTATTCTAATTGTAATCAAATGACAACAACTTATTTCAATTGCATAGACTATCCTATATAAATTCTAGTACCTTTATAATTTCATATTGTTTATCTTTACAAACAACAGGATAAGAGAAACATATTCCAAATCGAGTAACATAAGACTGATCAGACAATACACCCATGCAGGTCCATTCATTTTCCGGGGTGCCGTGCCATAAAAGCTTACAGTGTTCCGCCAGTGCATAAGCTATGGATCTAATGAACGTAGGCCTGCCGGAAATATTTCGCATAATCTACAAGAAAATATATCTCAGCTAATACCTTGATCTTATCCTATTATTTATAATAGCTTTAACAATTACACAATCCATATTATTACCATTTAATAATTGTATTGTATGATTAGGTATCATTTTGTAACTGTACAACTCAACTGTACTACACAGTTCATCTTCAGCAAGTTTCAAACTTGAACAAAAGTTAAAGTAAAGCGACAGTTGTAACGGAGGAGCCTATTCATATTTGCTCCAAGCTCGAGACGTACCGAAACTAATACTTACGTTCATAGTCAAGAGAAAGAGACAGAGTAAGAGGGATTAAAAGGAAAAATTGTTTGTTTCATAATAATTTCATTTTTTATGGATCACAACGATGATTTATCGATTATCATTCCAGATAAGTGCTGATACATTCGGTTTCGTCCGAGCAGATTCCAGATAATAATGAACACAGTGGAGTTGCATTATATGAAGTAATTCAATTGAATAAAAAAGAATTTAAGATAGGAATAATAAACAGAAAAGCAATTAGTATAGTAAATGAGTAAAGGTAAGACAGAAGAGTTTAACAGCTCTTGCTTAAACTTGATATTGTTGGTTTATGTGAATTTAAATGAAATTGTCTTACATGTGGCAGGAGATCTCTAATCCAAACTTTTAAGTTATCGCTTAGAGGTTTTCCATTTGTCAGATACATATACCTACAATCTGCAAAACTGTTCGTACCGTTTGAACCCCATATTATTACATTTTTCACTTCTGTTGGGAGGCACTGTGCTCGAAAAGCAATCTGATCATTTTAAAAAAGAGAAACATGGTTAACTGCATTTGAGAGAAAAAGCAGGAAAGTAACAGTGATCTTATATAATAATACATTTAAATTACATAAATAGAAATTAATACTTTATAAGGATTTGCATGAACAGCACCTGAGCTGCAGCAATATTCAAATTAATTAAAGACACTGCAGTTATATTCTTGCGAGGAATCGAATGCGTATATTTTGATATGATTGAGGCTGCAGTATTTCCAAGCACAATAATTTTCGCATCATTCTTCGCGTAGCCGTTTATAGCTTCACCCTATGAATAGCATAAAAAGTTCTTAATCATACAAATATTAATATCGAATCCGATTAAAGTAATTATGAGTAGTACATAAAATTTGGAAATCCGAATGTATTCCTTAAAGAATGGATCATCGTACTCTGTAGGTTTGAAGTCGTACTCCCTAGCAAAACCGATGCAAAATACAACGTCCGCGTCTTTGAATTGGACAGAAGCTTCGTAACCATAATTAATATCTGTGATCCAGGAATATTAATTTCACATGATGTCAAACGCAATGATGTATTTGTAGTAGACTTCAACTTGGATACTTTAATGTTCAAGTGACTTTAACATTAGCGGGCACTAGTATTCGCATATTTTAATACATATTACTATTTAACTTGAAATTTACTTAACTCAGTCTACTGTAAAAAAATTAAATTGCAAGGAATCATTGGCTTGGGTCAACCGATATAACGATTTGTTTAACTTATAAGTTTGACAGAGGCCTCATATTTATTTAAAGCAACAAATAGTGTAAGATAAAAGTGAAAGCTGTAATAGTGCAAGAACATAAAGATATAAATGCTTGACGAATTTTTACCGTGTAAAATGTTAGGACTGCAAGAAGTAAGTTCAATCGCGACGCTTTCCAAGAATGTCACCTTGCCCGGTAACTCGTACAGGCTGAGGGAGATAAGCTGATTTTCTCCGAACACACTATCAATCAGAAGTTTATACATAAGAGAACGAGCAATTTCAGTTGTACTATCTGTGATCACGACTTTCAAAACGTCATTTTTAGACCTTGCATAATAATTAACTACACACTCGTTTCTTCCTATGTTCATTTTATCCATTTTATTTTGTTAACCAAACGAATATCGTTATAGCTCACAAGATGCTTTTGTTTTATTTGATTTAAAAAATATAGAGGGAAAAAATTCACAGACATGTAATAAAAAAAAAAAATACGGTTATAATAAAAAAAAACATTTTGTTATGTGCGTAAATTATTAATACATTTTTCTAAAATCTCTTTTCTGATACGAGGATAATCCGGACTTTGTTTCAAAACCTCGTTACAAGCTTCTATTCCGTCTGCATAGGCTTTGGCTTTCATCGAACAATAGGCTAATTTATAGGCAACAAATAATTTCGATTTTCCGCCGTATTTCCACGCTTGACTATACTGTGACGCTGCTTCACGATAATTTTGCTCCTTCTCGGCAATGTATCCAGACAGTTCATGAGCCTTGACACAGGTGGCATTGTGTTGCAAAACACGTTTCAAGAGATCATTTGCCAAATCGTATTTGTTGGATTGTACATAAATTTCTGCCAAAAGCAACCAACAACGCTCAAGGTACTCGGCATCCTCGAAGGTCCAGGTGTTCTTGCTAACCCGTTTCAGATGATTTCGAGCTCTTGGAGTTTGTTTCAAAAGGATATGGGCCATTGCCATGCCCAGAGCTGGTCCAACATGGTCTCTCAATGCCTCTTGACTAGCTAATGCTGTGCAATCTTGTAATGCTTTTTCTACATTGGATTTTTGCTTTGTAGCAAGCAAAAAGAAGTTACTTAACAACCTATGCGTCAACATTTCGTGTGCACTGCCCTTAGGATTTAATTCCTACAACAGTACAGATTATCATCATTCTAATATTGATTAGAAAAATTATTATTTCTGTATTCTTCTTAAATACCTGCAATAAACGGTAGGCTGTTTTTACAGCCATTGTTCTAGAATCTTGATATTCACCGTTGTCGTCGTTAAATACCTCGTTTGAGAGAGAAGAGTCATCATCCGGGTCTAAACAAATCTCGATCATATTGTATATTGCTTGTTGACCCCACTCGAGATCGCGTCTTGCGAAATTAAACTGACGAAGTGCGGAATTCAATCGACCCATGCGCCAATCTAGCAAGCCCGCGCAGTAGTAATAACCAGCTGTTAAATTTGTACCGTTCATTCCTTGTTTTGCTCTTTGGAGCCATTCCTCAAGATCGTCCATATCTCCTATGATCAACATAAACGATGACGAATAAACATCATCGATTAAACCGATAAATTTAATAACCTAAATCAAAAGTTTACCTGTTCTACGAGAAACCTCTATCAATCTTGCTAAAGCGGTCCAATAAGTTGGTTGCTTCAATAATAATTGTCGAAAATGAAACGCTGCTGTGTCAAAATCAACCTTTCTGAACGCAAGATCCGCCATCATTATCGAAGCAGCTTCATTGTTCGGGTCGGCGTTTAATAAAGCTGTACAACTTTGGGCACATCGATCCAAATTATTTGTCTGATAATTTAAAACACATTTATTAATTAATAAATTTAATTTAAGGAAATTATACCATAAATTGCGATTACTGTGCGGTAGACATCTACCTGCATGTATAGCTTTGCCAAGGATAACAAAGCATTTACATCTGCAGGTTTATGATTCAATGCTTCTTTGTAATATGTTATAGCTTGATTATAATCCCTTAAAGAAGATGAGTAATCTGCCATTGTTAAACAGGTACTAGCCAAAAGTTGTTTCTCATCTTCCAAATTGGATCCTCCCATGCGTTGCATATACCTATGTTGATTTTCCTTAGCTTCTTTTAATGCTGATAAAGCACCTTGAATATTATTTGCTTTTTCTCGAGTTTTGGCAAGTAATAACAAAAGTTGGCCACGCACCTCTAAGCTTTGCAAATCCGAATCGCGACGACCATCTGAAACATTATGAACTATTAAAATAATTGAAAATTGAATTACGTTACGTAATTAAAATAATTTTTGCCTTGCAATTCTTGGACCAACGTAGCTTCCGCTTTGTCGTATTGCTTCAACATTAAGAACAATTTTGCAAGATCCAATTTCAAGCTTTTAAAGTTCTCTTGTTTCATCACATCTTTATAATAATTGATGGCTTTTGTGTACTGATGCGTTTTTACAAGTGCCTTTCCTAACTTACTCGCTATGTATACTTTGTTCGTGGGATTCTGTTTCAAAGCTTGCTCATATGCTTCTATTGCTCTTTCTGGTTCTTGTATGGACATATATGCATCACCAAGCATACTATATGTTTTTGGACCAGGACAATGTTCCACTAATTCCCTACAAAATCAAATATTTAAGAATATGAGAATTGTATAACATACATATGATATACATGTATTGAAATACGAATATATGAAAAACAAACCTGAAGCACATAGCAAACGCAAGACAATCCTTTTTATATTTCAAATTTATTTCAGCCAAACGTGTATGAGCTTGCAGATAATAAGCTTGATCTGGAGTTACTTTAGACAAACAATTAATGGCATTATCTAATTCTCCCATCTCTAAAAGTAACTCTGCATTTCCTATAAATATCCTTCCTTCCTCTGTAGTATTTCCAAATTTCATTTTTGCATCTTCCATAATGGCAACTGCTTCATTGAACTGTCTCATCTTTTCATAAGCAGAAATTAATTCAAGGTATAATGTTGCCATGTCTGATGTTGACATACTCGAGGTTTCCGAAACACTTTTATGTGAGTGCATCCCTGTATATGACATTGCTGTCTGAAAACTTTTTATTGCATTTTCTATATCATTATTCTCTTTCTGAATTATGCCTATGATTAAATGATAAATCGGATTATCTCTAATTTTGAAGTTATAACTTAAACCAACTTCAAGACTTTGTGAAGCTAATTGGTAATTTCCTTGACGAGCTAAAATCTGAGCCATCAGTAAATGGGCTTCTGCATTGGAGGGATCCACATTGTCTAAAACGTTCTTTAATATACTCAAAGCTTCTTCCAAGTCTCCACTCTGCATCTTAGCTTTACTCAGTAGTAATTGTGCTATGTTCAAACCAGGATATGCTTCTGATAACTGTTCCAATAAATATAAACTTGGTTCTTTATAATTAGGTAGTCGTTCCTCGGAATTCGTTACTTCGTTTGTTATAGAATAAATTAAACGCTGTTTGGAAATTTCTAAACATAAATCAGGATTTAGTTTTCTCATGTAGTCATATCCATACGGAATATGTTTGCAACCGTTCAATATGATTGTGGCCGCATCGTTTAAATAATTCAGGGCTTTAATTGTATCACCAGAGTTTAGTTTAGCAGACATAAAATGCAACTGTGCGTCCACCGAATTGGACTGCATCTCCATCAAGAAATCTACTTGCTGCTGCGCCAAATCCGAAGCATCCGTCGCAGTATCTAAAAGCTGGCACTGCGCTAATCCCATTAAAGCAGTGAACGAAGACTCATTTATTCGAACTGCATTTCTGTACCAATTCTCGGCGTCTTTTACTTTATCCAATGAAACATACAGATTTCCTAATTCAACCATAAGATCAGCACTTTTCGAAGTTTGTTGTAACATCTTTTCAATGGTTCTAGAAAGTTCTAATAAAATCCCTTGATGTTTACACGCCAACCGAGAAAATAGTTGCACATTATTCACCAGAACTGTTGCATTTTTCACTTCTGTAACTATTACATTTCTAAAGAACAACTGTACGTGTTTCAATCCTTCGTTATAATTTCCGTTTTTGCAAAGATTTACAAATGCATGTGCTTTTATAGCATCCAAGTTATTCGAATCGATCGAAAGTATTCTGTCAGCAGTCTCCAGCACTTGGTCCCAATCTTTCAGTGCAAGTTGATTGTACAATTTTTCGATCAAAGGTATAGACAATTTGGGATAATGAACAATTAATGAATTTAGCGTCAATATTGCTCCTGAATAATCACCATGCTGGTACTTGTATTTAATTGATCCAAACAAGGCATTGACATTCTTTGAATCTTCGTCTAAAACAATATCGAACAAGCTTGGTTGATCTGATCTACCTTCATTTACAATAAATAAATCTACCCATCCTTTGGTGAGTAAAACATTTTTGTTAGATGAATCAAGCTTGTAAGCCCTTTCTACATAATCTTTAGCTTTATCAACTTTCTGAGACAAGAGCAATACTAAGGCTGCCAAAGCCAATGCATTTGAAGACGACTTTCTTCTCTCGTCCCTAATTTTTGTTTCAATTTGTATTACAGTGGCTCTTTCAATATTTTCACTGTTTGCATATGTAATATTTTGAACAAGTAACGCTGCTAATATCATGTCCGCATTATTTGTAAGATTCGAACTTTCTTTAATTGCTTCTTGAACTTTCCCAGTTAATGTGTATGCAAGACTTAAAAAAATTCTTAAATGTTTGCTTGTTGGATACACTTCACATGCTTCTTTACAATAAAGTAACATGTTATTATAATAAAATTGATGGCAAAACCATTCGATTAAAGTAATATATTCTATTTCTTCCATTTTATTAGCAGTGTAAAATAATAAAAAATCCTAAACCATAAATTTATAGCTTAAATCAATAATTATTTCAAATTTCAAAAAATATTGTGAATAAAGATATTTATTAAGAAGTGTAGATCAAAAAGTCTTCTGGATCAGGTAGATCATAAATAATATTAGGATCCAAGTTTTCTGAATCAGGTCCTTCTAAGATGTGGGATGGTCCAACAACAAGTTCTTCAAGATCTGGGTTCTTTGTTGCAAGATAATACTTTTGCATGTACTGACATGATAAATACATGTAATAATGATTTACAATAGCATAAGTAAATGCTGTCTGAAAACATTATTATTATTATTATTATTTCAACTTAATTATATAATACAATGAACAATGCATAAAGACAAAACATAAAATGTAAAACAAACAATATCATAGAAAGTTCAAAAATAAATTTTACTTCCGCAAGTAGTCGTGCTAAACCTTTTCCTGTATATCTATAAGGCACATTAATTGTTTGCATATCCAAAACTCTTCCCTCGGGTATGTAATGCAATACTGCTCTTGCTAGTAAGAACAAAAGAAGCAAACACATATATTTTGAAGTATTATTTATACTTGCAAAATAAAAATTAATTTTTTAGGTTTTTTTATTCTTGTAAGTGAAAAATTTGTAAACATAATGAGATAATAATTTCTATAATAACATATCTTACAATTGTCATCCAATTTTATATAGAAGAGGCCTCGTTTGTCATTATGTTGTACTGTATAAAAGAGTCTTGCATATTTATTTCGTTTGATTTGAAATGACATGAATGACGATAATTTGGTCATGTAACTCATACCATTTGCTTTGTATAAAATACTCACAACATAGAACAGTTCTTAATAGTTTCAAATAATTACATACTTACATATTCCTTTAAATTTATAAATTTCACATCTTTTTAGTAGAAATTTCGAACACGTAATAGGTTAGATTTTTGTTGACAAATAGTTGCTTAGCAACAAGCTACAGCAGCATGTTATCATTTCAAATATATTTTTTTAAAATGCCATTTTTAATTTAAAAAAAAACTAAACTTCATTTATATAATAAATGTTCATAGTATGTAAATATTACTACGTAAAATTTTTAAAGTTCATATAAAAAGAGTACTTTTTGGGCCATTGCTGCATTTGTTAATAATAAAGTCTATATTTAAATTTATATTATTACTACAACAAAGATTATGCTTAACATTATACTATAATTTCATTGTTCGTATTCACCGCTGATGAAATAAACCCATAAACATTAACGCGTATTGATATAAAAGTACAACATCAACATAAATTTGCACTGTTGCAAATGTAACTTCATCCGGATGTATTTCTATTCGTCTTCCACCCATAATCGTTTGCACATCAAAGAACAGGTACTAGAAAATACATAGTAATATTTTTCAAGCTCTAAAATATTGTTGTTCAGAAATAAAGTATGTTATTCTTAAATATTCGTTTTAAAATATATATTAATTCTCTATTAACCATTGACAATAAGAGCATTCCTATAATTGAAATTATCATGTGTAACAGTTTCATATAGGTAAACATTAGAACTATTATCAGCACTATAATGGAAACTATAGAAGCCACTCCAACAATCAACATTAGTCCTGTCCTCATTGTTAAATCAAACTGTAACATCACTATGTATTATTTAAAATTCTTTTATTCTGTTGTATCTTATGTAAGCATTTGTAATTGCAAATACCTTTGTAAATGTTGCAATAAGACCTACTGCTAATGTAATTAATGTTGTCATACCTAAAGCCATCAAAATGATTTCAATTTCATAAAAGACAGATGCAAAAGCAGTTAAGTATGACATAGCAAGTGTCTGGAAATAATAATTTTTAGTATTGAGATACATAACAAATAATAACAAAAGTATTTAGTTTATAGAACTTTAATATAGTTCAAATCTTACCAGTTTGAATAACCAAATATAATTATAAGGTGGTTTGCGTCTAGCTGACTCAGAAAAAGATATGGCACAAAAGGAAATAGTGAAGCATACCCTAGGAACAAAATAATAAATAACTATTCACGAGATAATGTTCCAAACTAATTGTACAATTTATAAATAATTATAGAATTTACATACATAGCTATAATCCACAAATACCAGTGGACTATCATAAATTTCCTTGCATCATCCCTGAAGTTAGAATAGAATAATTTATTGTATCCAATGCTTAAAGTATCATTAAAGCATTGCTATTAAATCATAATGCTTACACGAACAGAAAAAACGCTATAACACCAGTCGTAAATAATAACTGAAGTGTTAGTATACAAAAAACTTTTCTAATGAAATTTCTTCTCACTGTATCATCTCTAAAATCGCCCATGTATTCTGAATCATCGTCATCCGGCCCCATTTCTCTTCTTCGTTGTTGCTCAAGCCACTGTTTGTACAATTGTTCGTTTTCTCTGTCTCTTTGTGCTACCATCTCATCTGTAACTGTAGTAGTATATGGTCCCTAATAAAAGCCGTGTTATTAATGAATACATCCCCACAAGTGAGTACCTTTAATTACTTACGGTTTTAATTTTTTGCCCCTTGTACAAAGGAGGCAATTGTGGAGGACCTGGTATAAGTTTCTGGCCCCCTTGATTGGCTTGCATTGAGGACTTATAGTATACAAAGAAATATTTATGTAAATCAAATCATATACTGCATCTGAAGTATGGATATTAAGTACATTAAATATTAATACACAAGCATGTTCTAATAGAATTGTATATTTCATATCTTTATACTTACCAAGAAGTTGTTTGTTTCCTAAGTTTATTAAACTATAGAATTTTAAAGCATCAGTATTAACATAAAATACGAATGCATAAAATGCCAAATTGATAAACAAGTGAATGCATTCTATGATACAAACAAAATAAGTTATAATACATAAATATATACATATGTTTATTATATATAAAAACAAAACAAAAGAATATAGAAAGCAAAAATTGTTTTAATTTATTCATTATAATACAGCTTATTTATACAAATAATATTCAGCGATACGCGTATCTTTCTTTAGTAATAACATAATCCAAAGATAACTATAATTATGTGGTAACATACATCTTAAAAATTATGGAAAATATAGTATAATGTCTTTGATTTTTTTCATTTTCTTCAATTTTAGTTACATATTTATAGAATAATTTCATAACAAAAAATATGTACTCTTATCGAAAATACAGAATGCTTCAAAAAATGTATAATAATCGGAGGTATTTAGTTGATTAAATACGAAATTGTATAAAAATTAAGAAATGTTTTTCGTGTAATAATTTTATGAATAAATATTTAATGAAAACATATTATTGTATATTTCGGAGAATCATACGACTTTAGGAACACTCTGCATGTAAGCATATAACATAGTAATACAGGTACAAAGAGAAGTTATTTGAACATAGAGTGTGCGTCAAATTTCTACTTATAATGTATCTGAGTGTAGAAAATAATCCTCAACTTAATGACAAACTGTACAAAAACGTAATGTTATTATAGGACAATTTTTAGAATTTCAAATACACTGTAACAATAAAAATGCTTTAAAAAAGTTAAAGTGAAATTAATTTACTTTCCTAAAATGCTATAAAATTATTACTTAAATCTGTATATATATTTTAATGCAAACATCATATAACGTAAAAATAATTCAATATTCAAGTAAAAATAATTCAATATTCAAGTATCAGCTTAATCTACTTTGCTTGCTCTAAAAATGTTTTAAAGTATTAAGATAGAAAAATTTATTTCGAATTGCAATATTTTTTACGCGTTTAATTTGTGTAATATACTTTAAAGCTAGTTATTAGCTAAAACTTCCAACCGTGACAAAGACTATAACAATGATTTCATATAATAGTAAATATTGTGTCAGGAGTGATCTATAACTTTGAATATTATAACAATTTATGAAACTAGAAATTGGTTCATTTTATGATATAAATAAACAGTTCATATGACATATGATAAATTTAAAACCAAAAGCAGATCATAATAAATAGAAAATTATATTGATTTTTCTATATGTTTAGATGTTTCTGATTAAGTATCAGTCTTGTAAATAGTATTCGTAAAAAAACTCCTGTATAATGCGCATGTATACATATACAGAATTTATAAAGTTTAACTTGCCAAGCCTAATAGAAATTTATGACGCCCAGGCACTATCAGTATTTAAGTATTAAAGTATTGTGTGTACCTTTTTCTGGCATTACAATTCGCATTGATTAATTTGCTCTTGCAGTTTGTTGTATAAAAGCTGTAAAAATCACAAAATATGTGTTAAGTTTTTCAATTATTAATAAAATTTTAAAAAAACCAAAATACTTTATAAAATGTTTTTAGTTATGAAAATATTAACCCTTTCACGGTTGAACACATATCGCATACATATGATTATTATTTTTATGTATTTTATATTAAAAAAAATACACAGTTTTGCTGCAGAATATTTTTTTTTAATCAACCATAAAAGGGTTAATATTCAGTCAAATAACTTACTTGTCTTAAGTTATAATCGTGTATGTAAATTATTTTTAGTTGATCTGCACTACCAAATAGGTTTCCTAGCTTTTTCTTTTTGTTAGCATCTTTAATAAATATTTGAATTCCTTTATTAACTAATATTGGTGGTTTATTCATTTCTTGCCACGTGTAAGTCCAGTCCACCTATACAAATAAAAACAGACATTTATTATTGATTAAATACTTAATTTACAAGTATAAAATGTTTAAAAAATATACTGACTCGCCATCCACCAAATATATCACTGTGTTCTAAATATGCTATTCTTTTATCAGTAAGCAACACTACATCTTTTTGAATGTACAAGTGATAAAAATAAATATCAGTGTTTGCATATTTTCCTTTTTCTAATTCCTATAAAGAAAGATATTTTACGAATATTAGAAAATATTGAATGAATAGAATATTAAATACTTACACATAAAATTTTATGTCCTTCAGCTTCTTCTCGAACATATGATCTAACTAAATTATCTGGTTGTAAAAATCTAGGTGGTCTAACTTTTTTTGTTTCTTCATGTAATTCAGTTGCTCTAAAATAAAAATCAAATAATAATTTCAATTATTATATAAAAAATAATAATATATACCGTTTCACTGCTCCAAATGAACCACTAGCAAAATCTATCACACCAGCAGTAGGCCTGGTAACTAGGCCAACAACGCCCTTTCCAAACCCTTTGAAGAAACCTTCTACCCCCTCTTCCTTAGCACCTGATATAGGTTTTGTTACAACACCAGTTAAACCATCAACTACACCCTATAAGCAATATGCATAATAACTTATCTTAAGGAAAAATTCCGATGCTTTTTTTTTATTTTACTTACCATTACCAAGCCTTTTCCACTACGAGCAAGACCTTCTTGCAGATTGGCTGGATGTTTGTTAAGTTGTTCTTGCCGTTTTCTTTGGTAGTCTTTATCAAACGTTAAGGCTGCTAAACCTTTACCTATAATAAAATGCTACATTTAGAAGATTACAATGATATTCGGAATAAAATAATGGTAGAATTTCCAAATGTACCCATGGCACCAGTTATTTTAGAAACTGCTCCAGCCATTCCTCCAACAGTATGACCTAACATGCTTCTCATGCCAAGAATTAAACCTTCCGCGAATTCTCCAGGCCCTTGTATGGCACCTTGGAAAGGTTCATAGAATAAATCTTCGATACCTTTCATAGTACCCACAACAAGACCATACGGATTTCCTATTACATCGAGACCCAAAACGAGGACATACGCTTGCTTAATCGCTTGTCCTACGTAGTGCATCGTTGCTTCGGAGATGAGTTGTTTATTAGTCATAAAAGTGTACTCTCTTTCAAAATAAGCTAACCTAGCAAAATATCAAAAATAAGTGTTTATATACAATTTATCTGCTAATAATAAAAACTAAAATTTAATTATAATAATTACTTGAATACTATATCATTAATATCAGTTAAAGTAACACCTATCCCTTGTAATAATACATTTAATACTTGAGGTACTGCAGAGGATCCACTTCCACTACCAGCCATTGAGAAACTTATATGAATCTAAAAAAAAATAATATTAATCATAAAATTATGATTAAAATAATTTTAAGTGTAAGAAAACAAACCTTCAAGGGAGAGAAATGAAGTAGATCAAAGAAATTCTTGTGTTCGGCTGTAGTGATTAAACTAACATGGTACATTAATGGTTCATCAACTAGTTTCATATCTAATTTAAACAATTTACTCTAAAATTTACATATGAATGATTATTAAAGAATTTTAAAGTTTCATATATATTATGTACATAAATTAATAGAACTCACTTCTTCCACATCATTCATTTTATCAGTTTCAAATAATCCTATAATCGCATTAATAAATACAATATCTACTTTCACGTGGAATTCTTGTATAAGAACTTTAAAATATCGGAACTGCTGTACACTACTGTGTTCTAATAATCGTTTAACGATACTAAGTTCAGCAAAGGGCTTCATAACTGTACAGAAATTACATAATACCTGTTTAATTGAATACAGTATAATTGTCATTTATAATATAACTTTTAACATAAATACCTACCACTATTTGCTGCAATACTTTTTGGTGGCAAAACTGGAGCCAATATAACTGGAAAAACACAATCTGTAAGCTGATTATCAATTTGCAATCTATTAATCTTTGCATGTAACTGCACTTGATGCGCTGTAGTGCGATACTGCAACCATAAACCAGTTTGGAAGGTCCGTCGTAAACAGCGACGATATGGTTTCAACATTTCCATATTTAAGTAATCAACCTGAAATTGAAATCAATTTTATATTAGATAGTTAATATTTGTAAGTTAGAACATAAAATTACATAGAATTATAAATTACTTTTTCAATAAATTACCTCTAATTTTGGTTCAAGAATTACTTTTTGCATCGGCTCTTTTCCTATTTGTAATTCTCGCATATATTTTTGATAACCTTCTTCTATAACATTTACCTCTCTTGTATTAAGACTACGCCAACGATGGGTAGCAGACTTTCGCGTTTCCCATATAATTCCAGAACTGAACAATAAAATTTGACAATATATCAATATTTGTTAAGAATCATTGTTATAAGTATTAATATTAACATTTTACCTAGCTATACACAAATATAATAATTCGGATTTCGTGACGTTGTTAACAAGTGAAAAACCAACTCCATGAATACTTATTGTCACATCCTGTTCTATAGGTTCAAAATCACCCGCTAATTGGCAATCTTCTGCAAGTTTCATATTTGTCGTAAATAAAAGTACTCGTTGTGTACTATCCAAAAATGATACATAAAATACTTCTTCTTCCAAACTTAATAATTCAAAAGCCCCTAAAATATCCTGAAATATATACATTTTTATTATCATTAAATTTTTAATCAATGAATTTTACTAAATATCCGAGTTTCACCTTTCGTAGTGTCTCTTCAATTTCTTTTTTATTATTATCTTCCCAAACCAGTTTTCGTGGACCTGCAGGGTTCTCCCAAGTATAAAACATTCTATTATATGATTGTATGTTCCTGTAAAAAAAATTGTATTATGATGAAACTGATAGTAACATTGACTACTTTGATAAGTAATTGTACCTGACGTTCAATGAACCTTTCTCCCAGAAATTAATAGTATGTGGAGTATGATTAATAATTAAAGCAGGAGCATTTCCGTGCGTATAAAGGGATAAGGAAATATAAACTCCTCCTTCGCTTATAGATATATCTACATTGATTCCTCCATACTGTTAAATAGTAAAAATTATAAAAACGCAACTTATACATTAAAAAAGAAATAAAAATAGCAAACCTTATTATTTAATTTTAATAATGTTGTATGGCTATCTGTATAAATAAATGGTGCAGTTTTTTCGGGATCACCCGCTATTCTAGCTCTTAGAGTTTTCTGTTCGTGCTCAGAACGAGGCCAAAGAGCCGTGCATTCACCTGGAGAAACCTATAAATAAATAAAACCTAATATTAATAATATTATACATATAAATTAATCTATATATATATAATATATTACCGTAATCATAGGATCAGCTGGTCTATCACCTTCTTGACACTCAATAAGAAAATCGGAGTTGTTTATTAATATATAATATGGGCTAAATGTAATTTGTTTTGTTAATGAATTGTAAGTTAACTGATTATGAACTCCGATCTATAATAAAAAAAATATCGTGTATTCAAAAATACACATCATCAGTACAAATCATAAAGTATTGAAGAAGATAGCAACCTGATATATTAGGCCATTATATTTACAAACAACTACTCCCTCACTTCCCGCAACATCTATCGAGAATTTATCAGACCATTCACCATCCTCCACCCTAATCATTGCCTTCTTTTTACCAAAGAATACTTTGGAACGGAATGAAAACAATATAGGTCCCTTAAAGTTCTCTGGATGGTACAATACATTTAAATAATCTTCTCCACTCTGAAAATAATCATACAATTAAATTCTTGTGTCTCCATTAATTACGTCTTAACAATTTAATTACATCGTGCACAAGAAATGCAACTAACTGCATTTTTAAACATCTTTGTACAATATTACACTACACTATTACATAAACAATTATAATAAACAATTTGCCAACACCAGTTAGGTTCATCTTATAATTTTGCTTATATATCTCAGTAAACAAAGCTTGAACAAATTTTTGTACCTTTGGAGTTTCTTTTCATGTGTAAAACTATTATAAAAATTCATTGTACAAGTTGTCATGATATTAAATTGTTGCACTATTTCTACAAGTGCGACACTTTTATAGCAATCATGCTCCATCCATGCTTAGCAATACACATACAGGTGTACAAGCAATATTAATTTATTTATAGCATATAAAAGTATGCGTAATGTTGCAAAATTATATCACAATAAGCCAACTAACAAAAACACAAACTAAATATCAGTGAAGCAAAGTGTATTTTATTAAGTTAGAGTATTATCAATGAATGATTGTTTTTTTTAGAAAAAACAAGTGGATAATGATAACAGTAAAAAAAAAACAGTAAAACATCAACACATAAACACAAATAATTAATTGAATAAATGGTATGAAAAATTTGTTTCACAATTTTGTAAAAATTAAACCATCACCAATATAAAATGAAATTAATATATCACCGAACGTGCTTTCTTCTTCTTGTATTCTGCACGTGGTTGATGGGATTTCACACAAATCAAAGTCTGGAAGATATCTTTCTATGTAATTTCGTAAGATCGTTAATGATGAAAATAATTTTCCTAAATATTTTATATGAAAAGCTATTAAAAATTTATAATTTTAACTATCTAAAATTTATAAATGTTACGAACGATATGACGTAAACAAAAGTTTATTTTGAAAAGTTATTTTAATGTTCTATAATGCTTGGAATATATTGCAATTGTATTACTTTAAAGAAGCATGTTCAACTTAAACTCTTTTCCCTGTTTAAATTTAATTTTAAAGGATACTTTTCAAAATAAATTTAATGTCCAAAATATTAAAATAAATTTTGTGTATTGCAAAATGTAGTCAACAATATAACAAAATGATAATTTAATTAATATTGCGCCCAAAGCATGAGAAATACTATAATATATCACTACCTTGCCTGGACTCGAGTGTTCTTTGCCACCCTTACTTGATTTCTGTAAAATAATGTATTGAGTAAGATATGATCATAGAAGATTAACAATTTGCAACATTATACTACTTCCAGCATGCATAATGTAATATAGCACTTGCACATGGCACAAAAATAATTCAAGCACTGCTGAAATTAATTACATGCCTAATACAACTACAGAAAAAAATTGTTGGTATTATTATGATATATTAAAATATTTTGTCATGATGTCATAAAATTAATAATAGACTTTTTTATATATTAAATAATTTTTAATTTCATAAAAAATCAATTCTAAATAAATAAACAATAAAACAACTTACTGAGACCATTTTAAGCAAAATAATGTGAAAGTAATATAATAGGCGTGATTTACGTAAGGTAAAAAAATAAAATTATCATTATTCAATTATTATCAAGAACTGTTTTTAAATACTTACCCGGTAAGATAACATTAAGCCTGTTTTATTCAACATCCAAAATGGACAATATAATGCCATTACAATAGAACTATGTTTATACGATGTATGCATTCCTAGATCCATTACAACCTTCTGTGCACTATCAAAAGATTCAAAAGACCAAACAGAAAATTCTGGAGGATTTGATAATATTTCGCCTCTACATGACCAATCCTTCTCTAAATAATTCGGAAGCTGTAAAATAACAATATGATTAAATGAAATTTAGAAAAATGATATTTATACCATATACAAAAATGTATAACTTATTTACCTTTATAATTATATAAGATTTTCCGGGATCAATCGTAGGAATTTGATAAGATGTTCCAGCTTCTAAAAGCTTTTCTTGCACAATACCAGGCAAACATATAATAATATCAATAGGCAGAAAATTCTTCAAATATACAGATGGATATAAGTGAACATTGTAGATAGTACTTGCCATAGTATGCCGACTGGTATTTTCAAAATAAACTTGTTCTATTTCACCAACAACCTGTAAATATTTTGATACATTATACTATTTGAAATGTTTTTGTATTATATTATCCCAGTATTCTTTATACTACTGGCTAAATAATATACAAGACATCCAATGTTTGAAGCATAACAGAGATAATACATTTATGTCATATAAGATCAATAAAACATAAAAAACATGCAATGAACATTAAACGGGATCAAAATAAATTTTCAATATTTATTAGAATGTTATACGTATAAAAAAGACTTAGAAATTAGCGCTAACAAATTGAAAAAATTTGTTATCAAAATACAGCACAATAAAAGATAAAATCATGTCTACAAGCTTAATTTAATGTAGAAATAATAAGTTTGTCCGTCTCTTTCTTCATTTTATTGTAATTGTATTATTAATACAACACAATTAAATACTATAACTAAAATTATGCTAATAATTATTTTCAATTAAACATATTACAAGTATCTATCAGAATCAGTATAAAAAAATACTAACACAATCCTACAGTGACATTTATTATAGGTAAACATCCACATTAAAAATATTAACTATCTAATAGCAATATTAAAGATACTTAGGTGGTTGATATTTAATGTGTACTAAGTAGCAACTGAGTCCCAAACTAGTTTAGAAAAAAATGGCAGTACCTGAATAGGTGCTTCCAGATATCTTTTGTGCTCTGAAGGTAAACGTTTCAAGTAAAAGTGCTTGACACAATCAATTAAATGACAGAATACTGATCGCCAGTTAATAGCATTCAATAATAAGGCAATAGTATTGTTATTATATAAAATACTACCAACCACAATCATCATGAAAAACATCTAAAAGTAAAAACTGTTGCTTATAAAAGCATGTAATATAATTTTTAACGAAATCTTGTTTAATTTCAGCATAAGAAAATAAAAATAAAACGAAACGTTTGTATCATTGAATCACTATCAAACGTAAATGAAATACCATGGATAATAATGTTATACGTACTATATACAATAAAATTTTTTACAAAAAAAAAAAGTTAAATAAAATATACGCAAATGAATTTGTTACCTTTATATAAAATGGTTCTGTAACTTCTTGTTTCATACGATTTTCACATTTCAAGAGTTTCGACATACTGACTGTCTTCTGGAGGTCCTTCCAAACAAATGGTTCTACCGAAACCATATATCTAAAAAGTAATTATATAAATTTGTAAAAAAATATTAGGAACGGAAACATATACAAAAAATTATACATTACCCATCGACGCTAAAAAATAGCCAATAGATATTTGTCGGTGTATATACAGCATCCAATGGAAGATTTAATTTGCTATCTGGAGCAACTGTACCCACACATTCAACTTCATTCCCACATTTTGTCATATAATATACAGATATTGGTTGACTAAAATGATTGTGTACCTAAAATATATATAAAGATAATATAAACATATATCATTATGCATAATTATTATTGAAGTTTATGAGGGAAAACTTATGAAATTCACCTGTAGAATACTTCTAAGAGTAATAATAGTACTTCCTTCGTCTACAACAACTTCAGAAACAATACCCCATTCTTCAGAACCTTCCTTTCGATACTTTAATGAAAAGAATCTTTTATCTGCTCTTAAAATAGGTATAGCCAAAGTTCCATGAATTTCTTTAAACTTTAAAAAATATTACACATCAATTAAACTTTATTAAGCATTATGTATCTATATAATATAATATTGATATACCAATATAAACATTCAATATTATACAGAGGGTGTCATGAGAAACATGACTTAGGAAACCATATTTCACAAATTTTACTTTCATCAATTAAGCCTAAATTTTTCATTTCAAGATCACTTTAGCTACAGTATAATGTGATAGAAAATACGTGATTATTTAAAAGAACACCGATAAACTTGAAATCTTGTAAAAAGAAAAAGAGAAAAGAAAAAAAATGACTCTGTAAAGACTATTCTGATCACGGCATGTAATCTTCAAATAATGTAGCTTCAACCTGAGAAGTTTTTTAATACAATTATAAATAAAAAATACATTTAGGAATCCTATCTCACATAATTTACACTGAATATCACTTAGATATTATAAACTTGTTTTCATTATACAATTCAAAAGTATAATTTTATACTTTAAATATATTACCGAAATAATAAACCTATCATCCTCTCGTTCTTTAATTGTTTCAGTTTTCAATTGATCAAGCAATGGTATTTTAGTTCTCGTTGTCTTTGGAGCAAGTTCTACTGATGCACCAGATTCAAGAATCACTTCCATATATGAATCTGTATTACTATTTGACAGTTTTGATCCGTCATTAAAAACCTAGAATGAGATTATATACATGAGCGTATTATATTATTTTTATTATTAAAGAATATAAAAAATATAATGATAATAAACCTTGAAATTACTACGTTCCAAATCTAAAATCATCGCTAAACCAGTTTCATTTTTAAGTACATACGGAGCCACGTTTTTCACCGTTTCTTTTTCACCAACTTCCATAGCGGATGAAAATGCGTTACCAAGTTGTTTTAGTACATCAATACACGTTTTGGTCACTGTTATTTCCAAATTTTCCTATTGCAATATATTATAAAAATATTACGCAAAACATACAATAAAAAATAATATATTATTAACTTACAGTTGATACTATATCAACAGACATTTTGGGAGTTTGATGAAATTCTTCTAATTCACTGTCAGAGGTAGGACTGACAGCACTTGCACCTCTGGAATCTACTGATACGTCATTAAATTGTATCTGGTATATCAAAATAAATAAAAAATGAATAAAAACATTACGAAACTACATAAGAATATAGTATTTTCTATGTTCTACAATTTAATCTCATTACCTTAACTTTTAACTCCCAAGGTGTTGAAACCCGCTTTCCATTTTTTGTTCCCTCTATTGGTTCAATTAATGGCTCCCATAATGCTAGGCAACTGTTATAATATGCCATGACCACTGACATTGTATACTCTATACTCATCTAAAAATATTTATTATTTAACAAATATAATAAGAAATACTATTACCGAAATCAAGTCAGTATTTCTTACAGTTTTTGTACTCCAATCACTAATGTTACTTTGAAATCCAATATGAAGTAGAAGCATTGGTAATGTTTTGTTACCAACACCTGCTTCAAGTGTGAACAGAATTGTCGGCGCAGAGATTATTGCCAATTCTGGTTTGTAAACTGCAATATCTTGATCATCTTGATATACAAAATCTTCTATAGCTTCTACTCCTACTTCTAAAAATTAAATACATAAAATCATACATACTATGTTGGTTAAACAATATAAGTATATATATTTTACCTGTTTTCAAAAACCAAAAATCATTTTCTTCAAATGGTGTCACAATCCACAATCCTTCATAATTTTCTTCAGCAGCAACAACTTCTTGATCTTTTATTTCCGTCTTCGTTGCAGTATGGATAACTTTATTCAATATCTCTATAACACCTGAAAATAATAAATTTGATAAAAGATTCTATTACATTATACTTTGATATTTTATTAAACTACCTGGTGAAACTGATATATGAATATCTGTACAACAAACGTCAATGTGAAGACCTTTATCTTCTGGTGTAGAGCCTGCTACACTAATACTACATGGTCGTAGAACCTTTATAAGATTAATATTTAAATAATATTTTATATATACGTAATGTAACAAAAAATGCTTAAAAAGTTTAATAAAATCTCTTACCTGATATATCCAATCGCTTCTTTTCATTGGATTATATATACCAGCTAATATTGACAAATTTTTTATAGAACCTGTTATTACTTGATGTTCATCTATCATACGTACTTTTAACAGTAACTCCGTCTTAAAAAAAAAATATATATATGTGTGTGTGTGTGAAAAATACAATATATATTTAAAATAACAATAACAAATCATCAAATGAATATTACATTTAATATGATGCAATTTGAATTACTGTCATCCATGTCTTCCAACAAAATAAAGTCTGGTTTCTCAACATGTATATTAACCGTGAACATCCTTTTAGTTGGTGAAGAGGAAGTTTGCTTTTTTTTAACCACAGGTTCATTATAATTCTTTGGGCCATGATGCATTGATTTATTTATTGGTGGTGCTTCGATGGTGAAGAAATCTTTTATTTTCATTAAGTAATCAAGAGATACAATTATACTAAATGAGAATACTCGAATATCAACTGAAAATAATATTCAATTAAAACATGTCGAATAAAAATAAATATTTTTATGATAAATTAAAATTTTTAACCAAAATATTTTTTTATCGTATAAAATACGGGTGATGCATTTTTTATTCAAAAGCTAATACTTCTTATGAATAAAGTGCAATATTTTTCAACTCACCAAATGTATCATTTAAGCTTTGTCTGATAGTCATATCTAACATACTACGAGTAGATTTTGATTCTTTTTCTGCATCATCCGTGGAAAGTACAGCTGTAGTTCTTTCCATTATTCTTATAAGAGAACCTTGTCTACTTTGACGCGTGTCGTCCAAAGAGCAGTTCATAAGAAGAATTGAAGTTGCCATTAATCCATCAGCAAATATTCGACCCTTTAATGCGAAATGAGTCAAACAAAATTTTGCTAATCCATTCTCTGATAGATGAAGAAGAGAACCTTGTGACTGTAACTGTAATCAATTTATATAATTTATATGTGCATGCTAAAATATTATAAAATTTCTGAAATTTATCATTTTCTACGATTACCGTTTTTGAACCTCCCGTAAATAAATTAATTACAAGACTGTCCATAACAAATTCAAATTTGATAGACGTGTGAATATGTACTTGCTCTTGAGTATCCATGTATTCTGCACTTGCTATATCAGCTATTTCAAACTTATCCACTTAAATAAAAAATCCATTACTTTATTTTGAAATAATTACAAATAAAAAATTCATTTATACTTACCTGTTTGATGATGCTGTATAACTTCTACTTCATGTTTCTTCTCAGTTTGATTAATACTTGTTGTAAACTTCTTATCTTCAACTGTTTCACTTAAATTCTTTTCTACTACTTTCATTGCAGTTGCATAATCTTCTTTACTTAACAATATATTAATTTTATTTAATCTGCCAGACATGTCAATGTCTGGTATAGAGGAAAACCAAGCAGTTGATAAATTACGTTTCATAAGTAATGTAAAACTAACTGGTTCTAGTAACAATATTTCATTTTCAACCGTGAACTTCTCCATATTTAACTTCACCCTACCATAAAACCAATAAATCGAGCAATTATAAAATTATAAAAATTATTAAAAATCATAACCTTTAGTGGATAATTAATTATTACCGTGATAATTTAAAATTCTGTAATTCAATTCTCATCTCATCAACAATAGGACAGTCTCCAGCTTCATTTACAACTTCTAATTTTTTGAAAGCATTACATACAGTAAGATTACCCATATCTAGCGTTAAACACTGGTCACTCTTCGAATGCATTGGTACATATATAACAGGAGCCTAAGTAACATATTTCATTAAAAAGTCATATTCACTCTATATATATATATAAATTCCAATAATTTTTTGTAACATATACTTTAATTTTTACTGCAAGTCCAATTCGTGTTGCACTTTCTTTAACATCTGCAATATTTGTTTTTGCTGCTTCTGCAGCAGCTGCTGATGCATCTTTTATAGCTTGTTGAGCCGCTTGGAAATTGTTTAAAAAGCTCTGAAAAATTAAGTACACTATTTAGCATACTTTATATACTTTGATTATTATAAAAAATCTACTTACCATTATACTAGAAACAAACATATTTAGAAAAACTATACGATAACAACCCATAATAACTGTCAGGGACATATTATTTTTATCAACTTCTGTTGGTTCAGTATTATATATTATAATTTGAATTTGTAATGATTCAGTGTCTTCTGTCACTGATACAATCTATATATTAAAAAATAATTAGCAACATTAATTTGATATATAGAGCATATCAGAAAATATAGAGAAATTCATTCTTACATCTTTATAAGCTGATGCTACATTTAGATCTTTAATACTGATAGATGATAAATTAACATTTGCTTGAGAATAGGAAGTTTTCATTATAAAGCCAGCAGTAATGCCATCAATATAAAATGCACTGATTTCTCTACAATCGCTAGCTATTTTCATACAGATAGTTCCAACTTTAGCTTGAACTTTTAAATCTATGTGCTCAATCACTGTTCTTTTTCGACCTAAATAGATACATATAATTATAATTCGTAATTTAATTTGGAAAATAAAAAAAATATAAAGTCTCTTACGTGTGGTTGATCTAAGTTTTTGCTTATAAATTTGTTCCCTCAAAAATGTAGAAGTTTCTTCTTGAATAGAAGCTAAATGAGCCGGGCGTGGACGAACATGCATCTCTTTTTCAGTGTTGGTATTTGCTATTGCATTCATCTGATCCTGCAATTTAAACAGTGTAAAAAAATACAGTGTAATCTCTTTATTTGTGTATGTAAAACCGTTTTTATAAATTACCTGCATATATGATACAAATTGAAGAAGCTTTATAAGAGATTCTTGATGTAACAGAATATCTAATGTTGTAAATTCTAATTTTAATAATTTAAGTACAGATCCATATTTTGTTTTAAATTCAGGGGATCGCTTATTTACCTAAATTATTAAGAACAAATTAATCGTTTATTTAATTTTATTTACTAGTACAAATTTACTTACATTTATATACTGCACTGTTATCAAATATTCATCTCTACCAGATAGCATAGGGGTGTTAACCATAAATATTTCTTGTTGATTATAATGTTGTTTTACTTGAACACCACCTAATCTTAATAATATCTCTTGATCATAACTTCGTTGTAACATTTCTGCTTCTAACTGTAGCACTTCAAATTTCATAAATGGTACTACTGTACTACCTTTTTGAGATGAGACTTGTATTGTAAACTCTATAATAAATCACACAATTTTTAATTAAATGCTTAAATATTTGTAAAATATTATTTATTACCTTTCATTACAAATTTCATCTCCATGGCAATTGTTTGTTTAACTGAAGTAATGTTAGAATCTTCTTCCTTTTTCTTCTCAGAAATGGTAGTAGTTATATCTTTTAATAAAGATAATTGTGAAACAGATTTACTCTGAAAACGTATTAAAAGTATTTTATAATCAAGAGAAGATATTCACTAAACAATATATAAGAATTATATCTAGAATAATATACCAGAGATAATTTATGAAGCTTTATTTGTTCTTCTTCTTCTTTTGGAAATGGTATACTTTGAGCAATAGAAAGAGCTTGCAATAAACGAATATCTAAGGAAATAAGAAAGAAATTATTTCATTTATTGTTAATATAACTGTTATCAAAAAGAGATTAATTTCATGAAATACCCGTTATAGATAAATAGATACCTGTTATATTGATAATAACTGATGGTAACTGTCCAATAAGCCTAAGTTTTGGAAGTAAAGGATCATCTGTTATTAAACATTTGTGAAATTGAATTTCAAGTGTCATTGGATGCAATAACATCAATGAATCATCCATACTCGAAACTGTGCGCCATTCTTCATCAGGCAGTGAAACTAATACCTATTTTACATTATACAGATTTCGAACTAAAATTTTCACATTTAATATTTAAAAGTTTAAGCATACATACTTGAAAATCGACTATCTTCAAAACGAATTTATCATAACTATGTTCTCTAAGGTGTAACAATACATCTTCTTCACTTTTACCCATACTAATTAGCTGTTTGACTGATACGTTTGCTTTATCATCTTTTTGGTTTTCCAAAGAATGCACTTGTAAACTACCAAGATTAATAACTAATAATGATTTTGTATTAGTGTAAAATCCATCATGTGGTATGATCAGCTGAGCTGCTTGCATATTAATCTGTTACATATTCGTATATTTTAATCTATAACTTTATAATAATAGTAATAAATATGTGTTATAAATTTAACTTTTACCTGGATATCTAATACCGAATGTTTTTGAATAGCATGTTCTAACCCTAGAGCCGACTTTTCTTTCAAACCTTCAAGCTGTTCTGCAGCAGCAGCCTGAAGACTAAATAAAAGAATAATAATTACTTAAAAGAATTCTTAAAATATCTATCGCGTTCAAATCAACATAAAATATAATATACTTACGTATTTAACGTCGACGAATCTTGTACTTTAAATAAGTCTACTAATTCAATTACAGTTTGTGCATCGTAAATAATATCTACGGATTTCGATCTTACTATAACACGATCACCACATAATTTATCGAGAGGATTTTTTTCATATGACACAGACAACAAAACATTATCTGTATCATGGTGATGCGAATTAAAAAGTGAAGGAACGTGTTCGCCTTGCTTCGTTCCTAATAATTTCATCTCATTAATTGATGCTGTAATCCTGCAACAAAATAAACGTTGCAGTATTCCAATTTAATAATTCAATTGTATAAAAAAAAGAAGATACATACAAAATAGCATTAGCAGATGGTCTCGATTTAAAGCAAGCTTCAACACTATGAAGCTGAAGATCCAGAACACAAGCATGCTCTTTATCCGTATCTAAAATTATAAGTTGAAGTTCGTGTAAAAGAAATTGGGTATCGATCATTTCATACGTTTCGGGGTAATGAGCTGGAGCATGGTTTTCTTGATAATCAATTGCTCTATATAATTTTTCTTTCTCCTGCGATGTCATTGCTTGTTCGAATTTCCGCACTAAAACACATTTTTGTGAATAAAAAGTTACTCAAAAAATTGAACATTTTAATTGATTATAATACATACTTATAGCAGCTGCAGAGTTCAATTCTTGTGTTTCTTCTGTCTGTGTACCAGACCAGAGGAAACCAAACCAACCTCGTTTCGCTTTTAAATCTTTTTCTCTTTCTGCCAATTTTTCTACCTATAAAAAACAAATCGAATTTATTATCAAATTAAAATATATTTACACTTTTGATTAGCTAAAACTTTTTTAACTAACTTCCATTTCAATTTTTTGTCTAATGATGACTAAATTAAAAATATCTAATTTCTTTTCACATTCTGTAAGCAGATTTTCTATTTCCTGTGCGACTTTCTTGGTTGTTAATTTCGTCTGATATGCTGTAGCATAAGCACGACACGTATCCCGATGCTGCTTCATATGCTCCCAATCCCAATTTCTTCGATTTCTACGTACCACTTCTTCTAATATACAAGTATATGCAAACTTCCACCTAAAAATTATGACGCAAATATTTTTAAATCGTTTTCCTACTTCCATTGATGTATAATTATTTATTACCATTCTTTGTAGTATCCTCTGTATGATGTTAATTTTGGTCTATACTTTCTATATGGTGCAGCCTTTTGGGCTTGATCCATACCCTCTCCTAATTGAACGAGAGTATGGTATTGTTTTTTTGCTAATCCTATTCTTAATTTTCGCATTTCTAAATTTAACCACACCTTAGGAATCGTGTAATTACTTCCATCCGTTTCCGGTTTCGGATTTAATTTTAATTTTGCATTAACATTTATTGGACCCAATACTAAGTAAATCAGAAATTTAAATTATACAATATTGATCAAGGTTTTAAAGAAAGATAAAATTACACTTTATATTCTATTTACTTACAATATTGATAACCAGGTGGATTATAATCTATAGTTGCAATACCATTATGAAATAAGTCTGAATAGTTAGATTGTGCATCTTTGCTGAATTCTTTTACTGTTGTATTAAGGTACACTGCCAACCCATCTAATGTACATAACTAAAAAAACAATATATCACATTCAGCATAATATTGCAAGTATTATTTTTTTAAATAAATTTCTATCTACCTTATAAATTTGTGGTATAGCATACATATCTTTTAAATTGCCATTTGTTTCCCATGAATCTGTACAACTTTCCAAGATAAACTTATTTAATGTGAAGCCAACTGAGAAAGGATGATCTTTAAATGAAATATGATCTTCATATCTCACATGTATTTTTTTAATTTCAACATGAATATTTTTTATCATACGAGCAATAAGTTTTTCAACCATTGAATCATCCAACTTTTCTTGTGCTAAATGAGAGAAGTGAAAGAGAAGAGAAAATGAAATAAGAGAAATAACATTATATTAAATTATCAAACTAAATTTTAAATAATAATATTATTCAATAAAAGATGGTTACATTTGGTATCAGCTAATTGTTTTTTTTTCTCAACTCTTGCAAGCTCTGCACGTTTAGCTTCAAGTTGTATTTTAACTTCTTTTTCTTCATCATATACAACCTGATTTGAAGGTACTACTAGTATAAATAATTCTTCCACTATAGCATCAATTTGACCATTCCACATATCTTTAAATGGTATTTTTAATATAAGTTTTCCTAAGAAAAAGTATACACATATAAACTATATTAATTTTACACTACATATTTATTAAAAAATTGTACATATAATTTACAAACCTAATCTTCCAAATTCCAATCTAACCGGTAGATCCAAAACATCTAATGCAGTTTCTTTTATTAGTAAGTCTGATAGAACTACATCTCCTAAAAAGAAAAAAAGATAATGAAATTTAAAATAATTTGTTTTACTTCTATGAAAATAAAGATGCTTTTCCTAAAAATCAATAAATCTACATATATTTATGATATGTAACACACATTGAAAATAAAACAAGTATTTTTATTTTGCTTCATAAGTAAAAATTATTTTAACTGTTACAGAATTTATGAAAAGATAAACAAAAGTTTATACAAATTTTTACTACATTTATTATAAATTAATTGTTTTTTGTTTTCACGTTGAACTTTATTATATTGTAAAATATTTTTTGTGCAAATGCATGTTCATAATTTCATTATATATATATATATATATGTGTGAGTGCGTGCGCGCGCGTACAATGTGCGTGTGTTACAAGTGATAAAGGACTAGCCATAGAGATCATGATATAAATAGAAACTGATGTCACACAAATGTGTCACAATACATCTATATAAATATATTTATGAAATATTAGACTGCATGTTATCGAACATAATTATCATATTTTATCTTTCTAATTTTCCCGGTTTTTATCAAGCTTTCAATTAAACAGAAGCATACTTGTTTGTAAAAGCTATATCATACATACACACATGGAGTGTGTCAGAATTTTCAAACAATTCATAAATGCTTACCTCTCCATAAACTCAGTTTTAATTGCGAGTAATCCAAATTTTGAATATATTCTCCCAATATTTTGTTCAGGAGTTCGGCAATAATCGATTCGAAAACCATCTTCAATCTTTATCTTGAGAAATAAAAGATCTTTATAAAAAACAAGTTTCTGGAAAAATAAGTAACAGAGATTTGATAAATTTTTGTCCGCTAGACTTAAATTAAATAACTAGCGGTTAACGCACAAAAATAAAATCGATCAATAATAAAAGTACCGCATAACCTTTATGGAGTTCGTATATACCACATACAATTAGAATTCTGTAGTAGACGAATAAAAATAAAATGGTGTGTGCAATATAATATTAATTGCTGTTATTTATTATAGTGAAATGTCCTTATTTTTTAACATGTTTCATGCTATCAGATGGTTCGGTTTCGTGGAAAATAACACACTGTCACGTTACACTTGATCCAATTTTTGAATTTAATAAAGATAGTTTATATTGAGTTATCGAATTGATCTTATGTTCTTCGTAATTCAAACTACAACATTGTGCAAAAATATAATACTGTCAATGCTTTTTAACGCACTTGATTTCACCAGCTCTACCTTCGCATTCTAGTCACTTGTAGTCATTTCATTAGGTAACTAACACATGCTAAGCTTACACGCATAGCATCAAACAAGTACTTACGAATTACTACATATGCAAGCGTTGTATTAGATGTGTCGATTGATATGGTTCACGTTTTTTCATGCACACTTGATAAAAATGTTTGCATTTGCTATCTTTACTCTTCGTTTTCATATGAATTTATGATATATTTATTTTAACGTTTTTATTAACTGAACAAAATATAATTAAATAAAGTTACAACTAAGCAACATTTGCAGTAACTTCTATATTTTATTTAATTTTCCGTTTTATACAATTTAATAATGCTTTCATAATATACATTGATTATAATTTTTAACTTAAATTTAATGCAGAACGTTGCACAAATTTACGATATCAAAACATCCTAAAGTTGGTTTATTCAATGCCAAAACCAATTTAAATTTGCAACATTAAAAATTGTTTTATTATATTTTGCAATTAAAAATGGATGTAATCTTCGTACATACACTTTTCTACGTCCCAGTTCTTGTAATTTTCTATAATTATCCGCTAATACATCTTCTCCATTCGAAAGTAATCTAAATTTATTTAACTATAAATGAATATTCTTTAATTTTTTAGTAACAAAAGAAATATACATTGATACTAATTACAACATGAAAAAAAATACCTGAGCAAAAGATATTGGTACTGGTGAAGGAAAAATTATCCATGTTACTGCTTCATTACATGGAGGAGTAGTTAATGAACCTTTATAAGTATAAAACACATCTAAATTTTTAGGTAACAATGAAGCTAACATTATAGGTGTATTTAACTTTATTTCTTTATCCAACCATTGCACACTCATTAAATCATTTACAATGGGATACAATAACTTGTTATCTTCTTCCTGTAACTAAATATAAATTGTAAATTAAAAAACACTTTTAGGAAAAAGAAAATGTAAAATTTATTTGGAAACTTACTTGAAAAAATATTCCTAAAACCACAAGACCATTTTTATAACTTAATGCATTAGAAAAATTTGAATAAATTTTATTTTTATGAACTATATGCATTTCCATTGGATATCTATGTAACAAAGATGAAATAATTAAATAAATAATAAAGATACTATACTTCTTATATTTTGTTTACTTTACCTAATACCATTAAAAATATGTTCAGATCCCCTGTTATTTTTTGCACCCCAATGAAAATGCAAATGATCTATTTCATATTCTTGATTTGCATCAAGTGAACCACCAAATATATAAGGCAGTTGTTTCCTCAAATTATTATTTACCTTCATTTCAACTAAAAAGATAAATAATTTATTATTAGATATTATTTTGAAGTACAATTGCAGTACCTGAATGACCATTGTTTTTCAGATATAATGGACTCAGAAGGAAATCATGGTAGCCAATTATTTCAAGTGCAGGTAAAGGAAGAGCAATTGCTTTGAATGTTGATATAGACACAGGAGATTGTAATTTTCCACCACACAATTTAAAAGTTTGAACCCATGTATGTTGATCTAAAATGCATTGAATTTTAATTAAAAATACTACAACAAATATATCAAAGACTACATACCACGTTTACTGTATCCAAAGTATTCAGCAGTAATTGGTACTAAAAAAGAAATTCTACTTAGTTATAAACAGCATGTTGAAATAATATACAAAAATTGAACTTACTAACTGCTATCAATGTTATAACTTTTATAATATGGATTATCTTATTCATCATTAATTTTGATTCTAATGTATTTTTTTTTCAGTTGCTAATCTAACTAGCAGTTGGATGATTCCCATTTGAACACTATCAGCAAGAAATTGACTAAAATAATAGCCACACTTGGAATTCACACTTCATATATGGGTCCAAGAAACATACTAAGTTATTTCCAACATCTTCCAACTGCTTCATTTACATATTACATGTTCCATTATCATCATCAATACAGAATACCTTGGGTACACATGCTTCATGTGTTTTGTCTCAATTAGAACTGTAGTAACATAAAATTGTTTTGTATATAATACTTATTTTTAAACACGCGTTATTCTTCAATTTTATAAGATATAAAGTAACTTGTATAATAGATGTAATAACAATTTATTTACATATGTACAAATAATATTTACCATCCTTGCAATACATAAAGTTGTTTTAATTATTTAGAAGTTCGATATTTACGAGCAATCACACGTATAATAAATAAATAAATTTATAATTGGTTTCAGTGCTTAAACTAAAGTATTAATAACTTCGAATAATATAAAATCATCTCCTATATTTTTTCCCTTTTGTTAGAAACAGTAATATAGTACAATTTTACAATTAATGTATGTGTAGTATTTGTGTGTGTGTGTATATATGTATGTATGTATATAATACAATATTATATATATGTATAAAGTAAAATCAAAATCAAAATATATATCACAGATTGATATTCATGTATCGTTCATTGTTGCGACATACGTGTTTATTTCTAATATAGTACAAAAGATATCTACGAAATCTTTATATTATTTATAAAATATTAAATACAAATTTTGTTTATTTTGATTTTTGGAATATAAAAACTGTATGATGATAAAAAAATTATTATGTTGAAACTATTTTAAAATTGAATTTTTGTTTTATTCAAACAAAGATAAACTTTTTGCTATAAGTTAAATTAATAATATACTGTTTCTAATAATAAAACAACAAGTAAACAACATTTATAGTGTCATCAAACAATTCATTATTTAAGATGTGTAATAAATTATTAATATAAAAATTTATCTATATTAACAAATGTTTCCAGATACAGCATCTTAATATTAATAGCACCACTCGAAATTTCTTTTTCCCAATAAATTGAAAACTACAAAGAAATATTAGAAAGTACTTGATTAGATAAAAATAATTATCATAAATGTAAATGAAAAATCTAATTTTTGTTTTAAATGTAAAATATTTTTTACAATACACGTACTTCCAAATATTTCTCTCATTTTTATATTATCATTTCTTCAACAAATAAAGTTCAAAAACAATATGGAATATAAATTGAAAAATTGCAAAAAGTAGTCATTATTTATGATAGTTCTACTATGTTGTAACATATGATTGTATATATCCTAATTAGTCAATACTATCTTTTTTCTGTTTGTCTTATTAAATTGCAAAAAAGTATACATACTAATAGTATGTGCAAAATTATTTGAAATTGTAGACTCCATTAATTAAATTTTTGTATATAATGCAATGTAATTGTGATTTCGAATTTCTGTATTTCTGTAATAAACTATATTTCTTAAAAGCTTCACTTAATGCGTTTTCTTCGACTAGAGTACTCTTACGCATGTGTCAGTATTTTATTTATTTTCATTATCCTGTGTTTTGCAAATTGTATTTTGTAAGGGAACTGAGAACAATTCCTCCCACGGAGTTTGCACGGAAGTAATAACTATTTCAGCAGCGCTCATAGATACAAAATCTAAAATCCATTTTTCCTCTTGACCCAATACTTCATCTAAAAAGTTCAATGTCAATGAAGAACTGTAATGTTCCTAAAAATACAAAGAACAGTGAATTAACTATTAAAAGTCAAAATATATTTTTACATTAAATTCCTTGTATAATTTTATTAATATTATTCTGATAATTACCACTCCAATCAAATTGCTCATTGCTTGTTCCCTTATTATGAGTGGAGGTTCCTTATTACCTGGAAGAAGCCACTGCATATTGCATATTACTAAAACGGATGCCGTTACTATTAAGCTCGATAATTTAAGTTGAATTTCAAGATCTTGGTATTTTAATAAAGCAGAAGAAAATAATGCAAGTTGTCTAACAGCATCTTGATCCTGATAATTTTTACAATTTTTTAATAAGCCATGCATTAAAATAGTGCAATGTTCCGGCACAGCGAGTTCGACTTCTTCACAAATAGGTGGTAACAAAAAATCTGTGAAAAGAGAATAATTTATTTAATGATGAAGTGACTGTTTAATTATGTTTAATTACTACAAAAAGTACTTCTTTTTTTACCAGTAATATAAAATAAAAAGTTGAGTGTTCTTTGAAAGTCTTGTAGAATGCACAAAAATATAATAGGAGAGTTCAATTCTTCATTTGGTTTGTTAGGTTGTTCTAATTCGATCAAAACACCTTGTTTGAACGGTATTGGTGAGAAACGTCTTAATCTGTCTATCGTCCAACTAACTTCTTTATGTAACCAACGCTGTGGATCTTCCCTATAACAGCAGAAAAATAAAATAAATTTCTTATAAAATTAGAAGGTTATATTATTTTTTATTACCCTTCTAATCCATCGATTTTAAGAACGTAAACCTTTGATGTAGAAAGAACCAAGCATCCAGGAAATGTATCTTTCGCATTTTGCATTAAAATTTCTGCCTAAAAATATTAAAATTATCTTTTAAAAAATAAATTTAAGAATTAAATTTATTATGAATTTATTATATTACCCTAAGAAGAAAAATAAGTTCTTCATTTTGATGTTCAAATATATTTAAAATGATATGCAGTTTTATTCTATGATCTATACTGCTGAAGTCTGTATAAGAATATTGAATATTACTGCCCATAAAATGTGATGCTTCTTCTGCTTTCAACATTAATGGTTTATTACTACCAATTTTTATACTCTGAAGTAATCCTAAAATTATTTACATTAAATAAAATTAATATATACATTAATTTAATGCAAATTTAATATTAACAAAGAAAAAATATAATTTTACTAACCACCTAGCATAGAAGTTAAATTTGTTACAGGTGTGAATTTCATTTCTTTATCACTACTGTTAAGAGATTTTTCATCTGTATTAACTTGTCTGATTATCTTATTTTCGTACGCGGTACATATACTATCTGTTAAAGAACCTATAAACACAATATTAATTATTGTTATTTGTTTATAATAACCTTCGTACTAAAAAATAACAATTAAGATTTTAACGAACCTGAAGAACTACTCTCGGTTAAACCAGTCATAATTGGTGCCGCATCTGGTATTGTTAGAAGAGATGGAGCAACAGCTGTATGTCTTTCTTCTGAAGAACGTTTTCTGTGAGGTGTGAGTTGCGTCCTATAGCAATTAAAAAAATATTATGAAAAACAGTGTAACAAATATACGAAAATATATTGAAATAATGTAATAGGTAAAACACATAAAATATAAAAATTATGTAAAACTACCTTGATGCATCATCCAGAACTTCAATGCTGCTTTGACTTGGATTACTGAGTACTTCTATGTCACTTTCATACTTTTTGTTTAAGGCATTTGTAGATGGTGTAGATTCCCTTGATTCTTCTAAACTCGTCGCTGAACCTAATAACAACCCAAATACAGTTGCATCTTTTCAAAATCTAATATATACTATTTATTATACAAATCAATCTAATATTTATTAAACATACTATATTAATAAAAAAATTTTAAAAGGTGCCCATACTTTTTTTATCTTTTATTTGATCAAACACAATTACTAAAAAAAATATATAATATATAATTTATTTGAAAACAAGGGAAAACATTTCTTCTTTTTAGGTTTTTAGATAAATTTTCTTACCAAGGAAATCTCTATTTTAATATAATGGAGCTCACATGCTATAATTTTGTATAAATCATTATATTATAATATAATAGCTTTATAAATAAATATACTATGAACAAAAAAAAAGTATGAGACTAAATTAATAATATTATATCACTATAAATGGTCAAGCAATTAATATTACAGCTTTATTTCTTTAATCATAAAGGAAGCTTGAAAACAGAAAGTGCTGTAATAAAATACTGTGGCTGAAGCTTACAGCAGACTTGAGCTTGGGTGTGAGAGTCAGAGTGCACCAGAGAAGTGGTGACGGATATAGCTCCACCCTCCATTCCACCTGCACCGGGATTAGTATGTTATAGTCCCAGTCAATAGTAAAATGCATGGATATGCAGTCAGCAATTACAAAATTAGTGCATTCACATTCTATGAATTAATGAATATTGCTTTTATCAAAAAATTTAAAGATACTAGTATTACAAAAACTCAAACTTGTAACAAATAAATATATGGTTAATTTTTATTATAGAAATATACAACTCGTATTATTGTATGCTTTACAATTATTAAATTTGAACACCACATATAAATAGTAACTGGGTTATATCAAGTAATTTTAAAACATATTTCATTACTAAAAAGGTTCGTAATTTTCGTCAAACGTTTCGTTCATTCTCATATTAATTGCATTATCAATTACATGCACAATTCCAAATAAAACTTACCAATACTAGAAAAAGATTCAGAATGTTGCAAACTAGGTTTTATTGAGTTTTCCAAATACTGATTCTTACTCATGCATTCTGATATGCCTTCAGAAGCATCACTTTCCACCTCTAAAGTTGACAACTCATCCGTTTCTATAACTAAGGTACTTTCACAAGTGGGGCATTTCAACTGTTTCGCACCTAAGAGAACACGTTTTTCATGATATTATACATCTTTTAATTTTTAGAATTTATATATATATGGTTTTCATTGTTATTAAAAACCATACCTACTGCAGATGAACTTATGAAAGTAAAGTATTCCGAATCCTGGGAAAAATGAGTTGAACACTTCATACATTTAAAAACTTTTAACGATATCGGACGTTTGTTCATCCTTTCACTAATAACTTTAACTATTCTCTGCAAAATAATGAGGTAGTGCATTAATATTGCGTACATATTATTTATTTCTATATCGATATTTTTCATTTCTTACTTTTGCAAAATCTGGTTCTACAAAATATCTTCTATTTTGACGATCTTTTCGAGTTGTATCAAAAATTATATCAACCGTAACTGGTTCGCTTCTACCCAACACACACGATAATACAGAACTCGTTGACCAACAATTCTTGAGCTTTCCAGTAATTGAATCCCTTTCTTTAATATTGCTATAAAAATGATTAATTGTAATTAAACAAAATTTTGTGAATACATAAATTACTGTACACTTTACAATTATTTTTGAATACTTGAATATACTTAATTGGTAACTATGTAAAATAATGTAGAACTACTTACTCTGACGTTATTATTAAAAATAATTCTTCTAACTCATTTTCATTTTTCTTTTTTTGAACCAAATATAGATCTCCAACTTCTAAATATTAAAAAAAAAACTTTAGTTTTGACATGTTTAAAAATATATGTATTTTACTGTTTTATAATATACCTTCGTCCGGATCATATGGAGGCTCAGGTACATTTATAAGCGCATTTACTAGGTCATTGCTTAATGAAACTTCAGAAATATCCTCTTCTTCACTTAATACTTTAATATGATTGTTTTTTTCATCATTAATTTCATTAGTTGTTAAAGATACAGAATCTTTGTTCATTTCAATTTGTGTATTTTTCGTTAAAAGAATTGCAGAATCTTGAGTTTGCGGTACAATATTTGTAATATCTAAATTTTTTACTGTGGATTCTGGTGTTATCATAGGAGATGAAGAAGGCTGTAACCCCATAATGTCTTGAACAAAAATTCCAGCATGATTACTTAACCAGTTATCTTCTCCATATTTCTCTCGTACTGCCAAAATTTGTTTTTTTATTTCCAAATGGTCTTTTGAAGTTTCTGTTAAAAACGATATAGAAAAAGGTATTACACTTTCAGTGTTAGAAGAAAATAGTTGAAGTCAAAAATAGTCCACTACCTAAGTAAGAAGTAGAAAGACTAGATTCTACTTCCAATTCCTTTTTTTCTTGTTTATCTTCTGTGATAATAGCTTTCTTTATATTAGTTTTCTTTTTACTTTTAAGAAAGCTTTTTTCCATACTACTTGTCCCTTCTGTGCATTTTCCAATTGTGAAGTCACTAATGGTAGATGTTGATTTGATGGATGTAGATAAACTATTAGTATTCAAGGAATTTGACATTGAGGTAAGAAACTCGCTTGATGCAGATTGTTCAGATCTGATCGTAAAAGGTCGATTTTCTGCAATAATTTGCTTTTCAGATCTTGAAAGTGGTGAATGATCTAAAACAAACTAAATCATGAAATTTTATTCATACTTATGTAAGATAAAATTCTGTTAAAATTTACATTTTGCAACAACAAGTTATCATTTTTAATTTATAATTTACCTTGCTATCCCTTAAACATGGATGTAAATATTTTATCGATAGTAATCGATGTTTTGGATGATATGATAAAGGATTTCCTTCTAAGGAGATCCATAACAAAGTAGACATTTTCTCCAAAGGCCACAAAATTGAATGTTCCATTAAACAATTATAAGATAAATCTAATTCAGTTAAACATTCTAAATTTTGCAAACCTGTTTTAACAGAAATAATTTATAACGTTTCCTGCACAAATATATTCAGGCATTGATAAATTATGTATATTAAATATCTGAATACAATAATATATTACCATTTAGGTTTTCTATATGATTATTTTTTAAAATTAGTACTTGTAATAAATGTGATATAGCTCTATTAAAGGTAGGTATTGTTTCAAGTTTGTTAAACCCAAGATTCACATGTTTTAAATTAGGCAAACAAGATAATTCATCTGCAGATGTCATTACATTATGACTCAAATCTATTATCTGCAGCCAAGGTGCTAATTCCAAAGATGTATCTAGCCTTTCAAGAGCATTATGTGGTAATGCCAAATATTTCAAAGAACCCCATACAAATCCAATACCAGCATCTCCACCACAGCTAGCTGTATAAAAATAATATATACGAAGTCAAATATGTACTTAAACTTTAAATTATAATAATAATTATAATTACCCAACAGCTGTTTCAAAGTACAAATTCCATTTCTACCAACACATACAACACTTTCAAGTTGACCTCTGACTCCTTGCAGCCCTTTTACAAAGTCAATGTTGATTTTCTTTAATTCTAAATATTTCAAATGTCTGAATTTAGTAATATCAACAGGTATTTTAGGACTGCTTGGACAATAAGTCACTTTTAATCCAATTGTCTTTTGTACAAAGTCATATAGAAATTTCAAGTCACAAAATATATCAATTTTTGAACTGTTGCATACTTGAAACGAAGCTTCTAAATCTTCTGAATCATTCACAATTAAAGAGAAAGCTTCATTTAAATTATATAATAGAGTAGTAGACAAAGAGAGCTTGCTCAATGCATTTAATACTTTGTCTCCATTTTGGCGCAGAAGTTTTCCAAGTTCCACTATTTCTTGCATATTAACTTCATCTTCGAGATTACTCATCTTTTTTTGCTTTTCCATGTTGAAACTAAAAAATGTTAGTAATGATTAATATTTATTTCAATATATTTTTATCCTAGGTTAAAAGGAAGCAGAATAAAACTATATTATAATTCTATTATGCAATTTACAAACAAAAATTTCATCTAATTAATAATATTTTATACCACTTAATCTTTCATATGATTGTTACTTTTAAATTTATGTAATGAAAAGAATACGAACCATAAATAACAAAACAATTCATAACTTTAAATATTTACATAAACAATATCTTTATAATTATAATAAGTCTAAAATATTCTTCACTTAATTACAAGCTGTATATATGACTAATTCATAAAACGTACATATAAATATAAAAATAATGAAAAATCAAATAAACTTGTTACTAATAAAAATGTTTAAAATTTATTCTTACGTTTTTTATTCGAATATTGTAGAGAAAAGCGCACTGCACAATAATTTAGCAAACATCAAAGAAGCGATGAAAAACTTACTAAACTGTCATACATTGCTTAAATCATTCACTTCGCCAGTGACGAATCCATAATTAAGTGACAAATGATGTACACAATATAGCTCCACACATGTTATCACAAATAAGTAATATATGAAAATACATCAGAGACTAATGAACAAGCGATGTTATTGTATATCGTCTAATAACCTTAATTTATATTTTTATTTTACATATATTGTTATCAGTTAACAAAATCCTATGGAACTTACATAATATTTGTAAGAAATTCAATTATATCACATAATTCTTACAATCAGTATCTCAGGATTCATGATACTGCTGCGCAGCATAACAGTTTAAATATATTTTGAAAAGCATTATAGTATACGTAGATGAAAAAATAAGAAAATATTTCTAACCCACTTCATATGAATAAATAGTTATCTAAAATGAATTATATGATTAATAATGTGACAAGCGAATCGTACCTTGTAACACAAGATTTAGCGAATAATCGTTTCGAAATTTCTAACAAGGCTAAACAACGATAAAAATGACATACTAATCGTAATTTATATCATCGTACAAAATTATAGATCTTGTTGTCTTTATTGTTGTCTTTAAAATTACACTAGATGGCGATAGCAACACTAATTACTGTTTTTTCTTAAATATCTATGCCTGAATATTTGTAAGATAAATGGGATGTGATAGAGATACATACATTTTCATTTTATCTGTATATTATCAAGACAGATTATAAAAAATACATTCTAACAAATTTCTTGAGAAGTAATTTCGCTTTAAAACTAAACTAAAAAGATTTAGAATGTGTTAATTTTTTGATAATCAAGTAACCTTAAATTTCGTTTCCGAGAAATTAACTTACGCGATTCCCAAATATGAAAAAAGAAATTATTCTTTACAGTATATTTTTAATAATCTACGTGAATGGCAAAAAGAAATCATGGCGAGATAAGGATATACGGGATATGACTGACGCAGATTTGGAACACTTATTAGATCAGTGGGAGGTATGTCACGTTTCTTTCTTTTATTTTCCTTGTAAAAAGAAACTTTTTGCTTAAATAAGGAAAATGATGAGCCATTGGAACCTGATGAGTTACCAGAACACCTAAGACCCAGTCCAAAAATTGATATATCAAAGGTAATAAACTTAAAATTATTTCTTTGTGCTTTATGAATTAATCACATACATGAAGAAATATATGTATTTGTATAATTTTTTATTTAGCTTGATATGTCAAATCCTGACAATGTATTAAAAATGACAAAAAAAGGTAAAGGTGTGATGATGTTTGTAGACACCAATGAAGATGTATCAACTGAAGATGCTGAGACAATAATGCAGATTTGGCAAACTAGCCTTCAGAATAATCATATTATTGCTGAAAGGTAATTTCATTTTTTATTTTATTTTTAGCATCTTTAAGTAGTCAAAAAAGAATATTCGTATAATGTTGAATTTTTTGTAGGTATCCAATTGATCCAAAGAGATCTGTATTTCTATTTCGTGAAGGCTCACAAGCTGTAGATGCAAAAAATTATTTATTACAACAACCAGAACTATCTCATGTCACGCTTGAAGGACAAACCTTTTTCAGGGATCCAAAGAAACAGGTATAAAAATAATGTAACATATCAATAAGTAAACAAATACAAAAATTCAGAGATGTTTTACTGTAATAAAATTAGAAATAGAATTTGATATTCATGGCATTTTTCAGAATGCAAACTTGGAAAAAATTAACAAAATAACAAATGATGAAAGTATCAATGAGGATAAGAAACAGAAGAAAAAAATGGAATTATAATTTGCTGTATTTATACATTATTTAGTAAAGTTTTGTATATTTTTATATATGTTTTTATATAAGTTCATAAATAAGTACATGTATTTTGTCTTTAAAAGTTCAAGATAAATGTAGCTTGTCTAATGGAAAACTAAAATTTCATACATCATTTATATATTAGAATAAATGTTCTTTTTATACAACTACTAAAATAACATTTGTTAACTAACTTTATTGCCTACTTAATAGAGTAGTTAAAAATTTTTTAAATACATTGGGGATGCAGAATACAATTAATGAACGTAGTTCATTAGTAACATCATTATAAATGTTATAGAGAAAGCAACAAATAATCTCATAAGTAGTAAAAACAGCTAAATATTTAATTATTGCAAAATGTAAATACAATTTCTATAATGAACAGCCTAGATATGTATCAAAAATTATAGATTAACAGATGTAATTTCATTTACTGAGTAATGAAAAATATTAATTTAATAGTTAATTATTTATTTAAACTAGACTTGCTTGTAGGAGAATCTAACTGATTAGTGCTATCCATAGCCCTTACTTCTCTCTGCAGTTCCTTTACTACAGTTGCAAGTGCATAAGGATTTACACCGTTCTCGCATAATCGAATGCATATACTTAAAGTTGTTGGATCCAAATTTGTATTCAAGAGTTTTGAAATTTGGTAAAGCGTTTGAAACGTTTTACGAGCAGCATTTATTTGATGATGCACAGGTTCCGGCATGCTGCCGCGATTTCGATCTTTTCTATGGAATAAAAAATATAAAAATATAATTAAAAAAATCTTAATCTAGTCAAAAGAGGTTATGTTCTCATAGAGATGAACTGTTTTAAAAAATACATACTCCCCCGTATTAGACAGCTTGGTGTCAATATTAAATCACAGTTTAAGGATAAATGGATAAGTATTAATTTCAAAACAACGTTATTTAACTTATATTTTTCAATAAAATTCTCATCTCTTCAAACTGTTCAACATTACTATTTGAAAAAGGTTATAGTTTCCATAACAACCACCAGAAGAGACAAAGACACTGATTTAAGATCGTTTAAAAAAAATATTTTATTTTAACTTTGTAAGCGAGATGTTTATTAGATGGAGCTAAATTAAATTTATTTTTAGTCTGCATTCATATTTTTCTGCAAGTAAGCTTCTGCAATTGTAAGCAATTATGATTACATTATTATGCTATAAGTTTCTTTTATAATTTTCTTCTTGTTAGATATTTATACTTTTATAAAATACGTAAAACTTCCTATTAGTAGTTCTGTACTCCAAAAAGTAATTCTAAAAGAAGAAATAAAAGAAAGTAATGGTTCATATGTAATTGTAAAACAATATATAAAAATAAAGTACTTTTAATAAACATATTCATTATAGAAAAAACCTGTTTCTCTATTCACAATACATAGAGTGTAACGAGATAAATATATATCATATAATATATATAAGAAAAGAAAACTCTAAAATAAAGTTAAAAAATATAATATGATTACGATGATGGGATGAAATCCGGTGTATTGTTGGAAATTGTTTCTTTATCTATGTATAAAATATATGTAAAATAAATAAATAAACAACATTTTATAAAACAATTATTTAAACTGATTATATCAATATTGGAGTAATTAATCTTTATTTGCAGTGATATTTAAAAAGGAGAAAATGATATGTACATCTCATACGCCCTAATATGTACAATCTCTAAAGTTTCTAAACTATCCAAAAATATCTAAAAACTAAATCAATGGTTAATGATAACGACCATCTCCCTTTATTTTTTCAGTTTACAATGTAGTTTTTGTTAGACACAAATTATATACACATGACGAGGATCTAACATAAAGATACAGTTTCCTTTTAAATCGATCGTCGATATTCGTCAACACTTATGTACGATATCACGAATAAAGGATAGGGAGAATGGACGTTAGAAACATCAAGGAAAGATCTGGGCAAAGGACAACACTATGAACATAAACCATCACATGCAAAAATGTTCTTTTTTTCGATCAATGATGTAGGTGATGTTCAAAATCTATGGAACACTACAGAGAAACTGGCAGTACAAGAACTAATGAACGTACTCTATGGATTATCTAGAATCTAGGTATACATGTAGTACATCACCAAAATATTCAAACGTTCACAGTAAAACGTTTTATTGTACAAAACGTATACAGTTTTTCGTAACATGAATTGCAAATAAGTTTATCAATGAAACAAAAGTTCTTATTATTGTTAATAATGACACATTTATTTTATAAGTTACAACTTTTCGATAGTTCTTCGAACTAATCTAAATAAAAATAAAACAATATAGTTAACCATTTACTTCGAAACTGTAATCGTTCCGAATTCTTTGGTGACATGAGATCGATCACTAATCAATTCGCTTTAATTTGTAATCTTAAAGGTCTCGTCATAAAAAACTGTTTTAAAGCTTATCTATAGAATCTGTCTTATACTCTATAAATTATAATCAAGTATTTATTTCATACATGCTAAATGTCGCTATTGTAACAAATTTTGATTCATTATGCTGTATTCTATCGTAATAGCCTTAACCGCATAAACCTTAATCATTTAATAAGCTATTTAAAACGTAAAAATAATACTTCTTACTTGATTTTAACGAACAAAATAGAACGTGATCGAAAACGCGAATCAACGCAGTTATCAGTTAGTTGGTAAGTATGTAGTTATCTTTAATTCAAGTTTTACTAATAATAAGATAAAAAAATAAAATTTTCAGTTTTGACGGTTTTTCAAATTAAGATCCGAAACGTAAAAGTTAATAAATATTATACATAGCTAAAAGCTGGCTTCTATAAATTTAAAAAGTTAGAAATTTTTACTTACAATTCAAAAAGATCGATAAGATTAATTACGAACTACGTTAACTCTAATATTGATAAATTGACTGTGGCTATTTCGATCTATTTCAAAATATACGTACAATAAAAATCATAAATTTTTCTACAAACTAAAACCAGTTTTAGATTTATACACAACAAATACTTTTTCAGAAAAAATCGTTTCGAACATTACTTATATTCTAAAGCACTTTGTATAATTAACTAAATTAAAAATTTATCACGTTTCTAATTAAAATTTAATGCTTAAAGACGAGAACATTATCCTTACGTCTCTTTATTTTGAAGTTAATGATTGTTTCGATTTTAAAACGACCAAAAAGCACGAACGATATGTAACAATCTAAATTACGAAATAAGCTATCTAGAATCGTTAAATGTATTGAAGAAACTCGGTTGAATTTTTCTCTGATGCTCAATTTTAATTCCCATTTCCTTTTTTTTTTTTTGGCAGAAATAACTGTCAAACGTTTGTATATAAATCTGTTTCGCCGTAAAATATTGAACAAGTTTCTGAAAACTTTAATTCGAAATATCTTCGGTACTTCATGGTACTGAGCATTTCCGGTTTCAATTCATTTCCTTTTGAACTCAAAAATATTTCAAATAAGAAAGGAATCTGTACGATCATAAATTTATAACTTTTTAGTTAATAAAACATCACAGAATAGTAGGAAATTATTTTATTTTATTATGTTTTATAATCTATCCTTTTTTATGTTAAAACCGGAAGTACTCTATACTTTTCTGTTAATTATCGTCGCTTGTGAGACATTATTTAAGAATAAGAGAACGCTTCCGGTTGTATCATGCGTACAAAATTTTTTTCTTTTTTTCTTGTTAATTATAACATTCGTTGTTTCCTTCTTTTAAATTCTCTCTTTTTTTCTTAGAAAATATATAAAAATTATTTAACATTAGTTCAAATGCGGTATGCACGCATGCTTTTGCCAGAAACATGATAGAATCATTTTAAATCGATTTCTTCCAGATTCCTGTTCAGTTAAAAAGCTTTCCATTCAGACTGAAGAAATTTTTGAACAGTCAGACAATTAATTTCCAAGATCCTAGGTCATCTTTGCTTAGCTCTTAATTATTATAAGCTGTGTTGCTTTGAATACAATTGACATGATTAATTAAAAAACGTAGAAATAAGCTGTGTTTAATTAACGTTTTTAAAATATGTGGTTAATTTGTGATGAACATATGTTCACACTTTTATTTATCTTTAGGAACAATAGACAATGAATTATTGATTGTAATATACTTTCAACCTTTTTCTGTTAATGATATAGGTAATTAAAAAAATGTTCAATCTAAATAAAAGATAAATCCAATATTGATTTTACTTTCACTTTTAATTTCTCAATTCCTGAAAAATGGCCTTTAGCAAAATCTCTAATAAAAAAGTTTATATCTCATATTAAATAAAAAATTTAATACAAATCAATGTTATATTTCTTCTTTGTTTAAAAAAAAGAAGTTATAAAATTGTATGATTCGTACAGGTTTAAATTTTTAACGAACTTCATTTAGAAGTAGTAGGATAGAAAAGTTCAAACAGTTTACAGGTTCCATCTGAGCGCGGATTAACCATTCTTATTTAATTATAAAGTTGCTATAGCAACGAGTTTAGCAACCTACATGTGTTTGTTTCATATTGAAACACCATGATGAAGGAATTATCGATTAACAGGTAAGAGTGCGGGAGTGCTACAAAGAGACAACAATGGTTAACAAACAGTTCTTATCCTAAATTTCTTCTAATTTGAGCCTCTATCTCGAACGATTTAAGATTAAAAATAAAGATACACACAATATATGTGTATATTGCCCAAAAATTTCAGAACAAGGTAACTATCGCTTTTAAATCGTTCCTCTTAATTCTAAATATTTCTGTAAATTAACAGTTACTTACTAATGAATAACAATCAATGTAAAATGTTTCTATAAATTTATGTTTAATAACTACAGGTACTTATAGGACTCAAATAATGGACTAAAAATTGTGATCTATTTAGAAAAATTTTTAGTTACACACTATTATTCAATCTGTTTAGAATAAAAAGTAAAAAAAACTTTTAGGTGAAAAAGAATGGCTTAGAAATTTATCAAGGAACATTTTATAATAGATATTCTAAACTTCCTGCAAAATCGGTTTGTTATAAACATGTTTGAAGGTGCATGTGCAAAATTCTAAAGGATTCTCTAGCTTCAAAAGACACACCTGGTGTTGTATATTGAATAAAATGTGGTTCTAAAAAATTGGAGACATAAGCTGCCTACACCTATGTCGACGTGTGATCTTGTAGATATTTAATCGACAACAAATTGTTCGATTTTTCAACACCGTTTCATGTAATTATACATTATCTGTTCTTTTTCTGTTTTTTAATATTCATCTTTTATTTTATTTTAATTTGTCCTTTTTTTTTACTTTTCCTATTTTCTCTTTTTGTTCATTTTCTTTTTTTAAATTATTAGATAATTATTGCAATTTGGTGTCTTATTTTGCTGAACGATAATGAAATCCTTCTTCTATTTCTCTATTGAACAACACTACATAACTTTTATTACTATTTAATATTCACTTATGCACCTATGAATACTTTTCTCATTCCTTTTTTTTTTTTTTTAATAATCGACATTAGAAAATTGATTCTCATTTATCACTTATATCTACGATATTATTTTATAACAACCTTGAAAAAACAGTAGAATTCTGTAGATATATCGTAGATAATATATACTGTGCAGTGCTGAGGGTTGGCCCCTTAGCCACACAGACCCTCACTTCTTCTAGGAGCCAACCCCTGAGCACTCTACAATACTTGTTATATATTTATTATAACAGAGACAACAAAAATCGTCCTAACGTTTTCTTTCAAGAGAACGACATTGTTTTCGTATACCTTCTTATCTCAATCTCTTAAGACATGTAGGATCACTTCAAAAAAAAGTCGAATTTCTTCGTTCCTGTTAAAGCTTTATCACCGATTGAAATTAACAACAGTTGTACATACTATTTCCTGCTTATCATTCTTTACATTGTTCTTAAAAAACAGAACGTACCTTTTAATCGTGTACGCAGTCATTCTTTTATTTCATCGTTCAGGAATGAACTAGAATAGTGTTTTACTTGGGATTTGGCACAAAAGTGAAACAAGACGGTAAATGTTGTTTCATACGGAACTTGTCTTATCTTTAACGTTTCTTTTTCAACGACATCGCTGAACATCACATTCTCTTCAATATTCAATATTTTTCATTTCAAATAAATTTAAAGAATTTGACGATATCGGTATTTATTCGTTCTGCATTCTTCCTTCTTGATATATTCTTCGAACTGATTTTTGCTTTCTTCTTAATTTACTAATACGATATATTCTCACATGATAAGTTACGACTTGATTCAACCATTCTTAGCTTCGATACTACAATTGACAAGTCGTTCACCTCTCTCTCATTCTTCCTTTATCTCTCTTCTTAAAGAGAGTAGTTTATTTCAATTACAGTTTGAGCGCTTCGACAAATCCGCTTATGCGTCGTGAACTAATCTTCTGCAAGAAGAAATATATGCAGCTCGTTCGTCCACCATTAACGACAAGCGTGATTGCATTCGTGAAATGGTAAGATTCTTAGGGACTTGACTTTTTTTTTCATTTTTCTTTTTTGTAATATTCTTCATCTTCCTCTTATACAAGTTGAAACTTTTTGTTTTAGAAATCGAGAATCACGCGTTACCTTATCCTGTAACAAAAAATAACTTATTCTGTACATTTTTGCATATTACAGTTTTCCATGAATAAATAAACATTCATAGCATCATTATTATCACAAATTTTATCCTTATCAATTCAAAGTCTATTTCCCTTGGTCAAAACAAGATTATTCCTTAAGAATAATACCCAAGATGTAAAGAATTATCGCATAACGTTTACCAGATAATTTATTTTTAACAAAAGAGTGGGGTCTCCGGTTGGTTCCACCAGTGCGCCGCTAAGAGCATATAGAGCTCCTGATCCTGAACGGTGTAACCTGGAGGCGGTTGAGAAGGCAAAGGCGGTGGAATTGGTGGCAGCAGAGAGTAAGACGGTGGCGGTGGCGAAGGCGACTGAGATTGAGAGAAGGTGGTCGTAGTGGAGAGCGGCGTTGGCGGTGTTGAGGTCATCACCGGAGGCTCTTCCTTCTCCGGAGATCAAAACGCATAATCGAATTTTGCCAGTGATCGTGTAGTCACGTCATCCTAATTAAAACAAATTACTCATGCTTACTTTCGTTAAACAACTTTTTCTTCCTTTTTATTCCGTTTTATTTCATTAAACAATTTTAAACGAATCATTTTATCTACACAGAATTCGATCAATAAGAACTTCTCATTAATAGAAACAGGGGACTGGCTGATAGGTGGCGTGAGTGTGAGGCTTATGAAAATAAGCATGCGATTAACTATACAAATATTATTTAACCCTACTATTTTCCTTGGATCCATATGACTCGAAATTAAAATTATCTTTCAACAGGTATTACATAAATTCAAAAAATAAATATCGATTTTCTTGTACATAATGAACAATATTAACTATATATATTCTATGGTATTCCTAAAACATATTTTTAATACTAGAGTGTACTGAGATCCAAATAACACAAATATGAAGAATAAGCGAAGAGAACAACAGGGTTAAGATAATTAAATAAAGTAGGTACACTAAGAAATATAAATATTGGTAGAAAAATATGAACCATAAGGATTATAAATAGAGGATAATTTAGCAAAGAATTTGCAGTAGCTCGTGCAACCTCCTTCCATCGACAAATGATTCATGAATGAACAATAATGTTTAAAGAAGCGTAAAACAGGAGCACGTTAGTACCCTCAGGCAGCTCTCCATAAACTCTTCGATCGTTATTATGCCATCCTGGTTTAGGTCGAACTTCTTGAACACCCTATCTAACTGCTCTCTCGCCTTCCTTTCCTCCTCGGCGTGGTGTCGTCGACCCATGAGCTCGTGCACAGCGATCACCACCTCCCATAACTCACCCCTGGTGATGCATCCGTCGCCGTTTATGTCGTACAGCTTGAAAATCCATCGTAGCTTCTCGTAGATGCTACCTCGCAGCAGAGTCGACAAAATCACCAGGAGATCCTAAAAAACATTAGCTCTGTGTTTTTTCTTTCACTTTAGGATTTGAAACTTTCAACGGAAAACGGGAGAAATAAAAAGAAACGAATAAATTAGGGAATAAGAGAATCTAGAAATAGGAAAATTACAAAGGGGAATAATAGAAAATTAGGGGTTTCACAGATTGGGGGATAAGAAAAAATCGGACAATCGAAGAATGAGGGGTTATTCCTTAATGAATTAACAATTAGAAATTGGAAAAGTTAATAGAATTAACCCTTTGCGGACGAGTGTCGGATATATCCGCCCAATTCTCGCGCTGCGGCTGGCGTTTGTCTGTCGTGAACGACATGTATAAGATACGCATGGGTATACTAGCCTTTTTTTTTTTTTTTTTTTTTTTTTACGTGGAGGAAATCTTCGAAAAGATACCCCACCACCCTGGGGGGGGGGTGGCGAGGTTATGCAGGATTTTACCTGCTAAAACCTCCACGGTGGCCTTCTTCAGCGAAATGGGAGAGTACCGGGAACTCTGAAGAATACTTCCAGTACTCCCCCTCATGGGTATACTAGCCTAAGAAGTCAAATTGGCCTAAATTTGTTTGTTTGTGATTTTGTTGGATTTTATGAAAAATTTATTTAAATACAGCTTTAGTTTTTATAACACAAACGTGTGACGTAACTATTTTCTTTACTGCTCCGTCCGCAAAGGGTAAATAAAGATTACAGTTAGAAGTATGTAGAAAGGAGGATTACCCTAAAGTTCATAGCGCCATTGCAGTTAACGTCGAAGGCCTTGAAGACGTAATGAGCGTAAAGACTGGAATCTGTGATTCGTACAAATCGATTAAAGAATGATTCCCAATAATAATATAAACGATAAGAAATCTTTATGTTGCCAATGCTTACTGCCGTGGGGGAAGAATTTCGCGTAGATGTCCTTAAATAGATCTTCGTGCACCACACCCTCCGGACACTCCTGAAAACGGTATACCTGAGGTTATTTCATTTAAGAGAAAACAGTTTATCAAACATGGATATTAATAGAAGCTAAACATGTTAATTCGATGAAGATAGGAACATTCAGTTTCGATTATAGATTCAGTTTCCTCTGAAGCAGGTCGTACGATGATGGAGAAACGAAGGAGATGAGACGGAGGACTCTGAAGGAAATACATATTTATAATCGTGATATATAAAAGAAAGAAAGGAAAATGAAGATACCCCACTCTATATCGACGAATGTGATTGAAACTTACAAGTAAGTTCTGTTGTACTCTTTATAACACCATTATAACATCCGCATTATATAACCATATGAAGCACTGTATTGTTTATTCAATAATAGAATATTAATATCTAATGGTAATAACAGAATTATTAAACACTGTATATTTCTAATTTATTGCTAATATGTAGTAAAAAGTAGTTGAAAATTAGCCATATAATTAATCATAAAATTAATCATAAGAATATTATGAAAATTAAAAAGAATTAAAATGAGCAAGGACATAACTTGAATATTTAATAAAGAAGAGAATGTAATAATAATAAAGTAAAATATTATGATATAAAAATAATATAAAAATATATGTGTATATAGTAAAATATTTAACAAATATTTTCTTGTAAGATGTTCGGAGGAAACAACGCGGTTAATAACAACAGTTGATCGAACAATTCGGTCGGAAGACGTTTTCTGGGACGAATATAAAGTCCCAAGCTTGAAGAGCCAGGCCCTTAGAGTTCTAATCTCCGTATGGCAGAGATATCCAGTGCTAGACGAACTACCGACATGCGAGGACCGAAATAAACTGATAGAAAATCTGCCTACCGATCTGCCATTCCAATTGACCATAAAAAAGATCGACGACGAGCATTACTGGGAACGCTGCTCGAAAGCAAGGTGAAATGTGCGATAAAAGAAACGCGCAAATACATTTCAGGATTTTAAAGCATTCTTTCGCTTTCAGGGGCAAAAGAATTGAGGTATTAAGAAAATCGAGAATTTGACAAATGAAAAGATATGAAAATAGTAAATTAGGGAATTAGCAAATTGAAAAATTAGGGTCATAGAAAATTAGTAAAGTAGAATACAGCAAATTTAAGAAATTTGGAAATTTGGAGTCTTACGTATAAACTCAAATTTTCGTTTCTATTTTTATTTTTAGAAAAGAAATTCTTGTAAAACTTACGAAGAAATCGTTAAAAATGTGCTTATAAATTACATTAATACACAAGAGTAGTTTCGAACTTTATTCGGTACCAATTCCATTAATTTCTCTTTTGGCTACCTTTCAACAAACATTCTTCAGTACTCTGTTCATAATTCTAGTACAAGAACTGTGCTCAAGTTCTCGCGAAGAAACTCACTGTTCGCTTACTAGAAGGCGATTTTAAATTCAAATGTGGAACGAATTAAAAAAAATTGGAACTACATTTCAGATGGGAACACAATGATCTTGCTGCTCATGGCTATTCCTGGAGACGGCGCTATTGCGAGGGCACTTTCTGGGAATATTTGGAGAAGTTGGAGCCTACTTACTTCGAAGCACAAAAGCAAGAATGTAATAAGATGATCAAGCTCGTGAAGAATTACGTGCACACCATAGAGATACGTTCTCTGCTGCCAACAAAGTGAACCTTTTTCATCTAATAAATTCTGTGTATCTAAACAAACGTTTTGTATTTTAGCATGTTTATAATGTTATACAATTAACATTAGAATAACTAGAATTATCAAAGTGCTTAAAATGATCAATACTTCTGTAAAGAAGTACTGATCAATATTAATTGTGTGCTTCTTTATAGAAATATTGGGTAACTAACTAATTATGTAGATAACTAACTAAATATGTAACTAACTATGTGGAACATAGTTTCATGGTCTGCAAATATCGTCTGTGCATTAATTTTTATTGTTATTACGGTAGAACACTATTTATTGATTAGCACAGAATGCAAACTTTGTTTATCATGCTATTCCTTATAAACTAGCTAGTTTAATTTCGTTAACTATTCGATCTTAAACTTTTGCACGTTACTGTACATGCATGTCACTCAGTTTTCAAGTTAGCGCATACCTCCTCTCTAACTGACAATGTGTCTGGTCCCAAACCGCTGCCAATTAAAGAGACGTACAATACTGTATAACCTTTAGACATGTCCTGTATGCTTTAAATGTCGCAGGAAACGAAGAATACTCTTGGACGAAGAGGATACCTGTATGCTAGATGAAGAAGCCACCCATCATATTCCCTTGGAATTTATTCTGCCGCAGTTTCCTAATCTCACAGAGGTTCGCATTAATTTCGGACTCATTTACATGAACGACGGCTTCGAATGGCGAGATTTCGAGTGAGTCGCTCTTCCGTAACAACGGTTCGCTTTATGAAATATTCCGAGCTCTGTTTTGCATACATAACAAACACCTAAGGATATCTATCGAGGACTGCTTGGGTCTTGGCCGAGGGATTCAGAAGTGCTCGAAATTGAAGAAGTTCAGTTTGACCAGAAGTAACATGGATCAACCACGTATCGCGGCTCTTCTTCAGGGAATGTTGAAAAACAATAATGTGAGTGGTTAAGACGTTACACGTTATAGGAAATCGTGCTGTATAAGAATGTCTCTCGTATAACGCGAACAATCTAAAGTAACGCATTTGAACGGTTGTTGCCTTATACTTTTCATCTACTCTATTTTAATTTTCAATCAAAATTATTTTAATCAAAACGATTATGGAACAGTAAAAGTTGGGAACGATGAAAAAATAATGTAATGCCTAACTGTAGCAGATATAATGACTAAAAGAATTTCTAAAAAATAGTGTAATGCTCAACTATAGCAGATATAGTGACTAAAAGAATTTCTAAAAAATAGTGTAATGCTCAACTATAGCAGATATAATGACTAAAGGAATTTCTAAAAAATAGTGTAATGCTCAACTGTAGTAGATATAATGCCTAAAAGAATTTCTAAAAAATAGTATAATGCTCAACTGTAGCAGATATAATGAGAAAAAGAATTTCTAAAAAATAGTGTAATGCTCAACTATAGCAGATATAATGACTAAAAGAATTTCTAAAAAATAGTGTAACGCTCAACTATAGCAGATATAATGACTAAAAGAATTTCTAAAAAATAGTGTAATGCTCAACTATAGCAGATATAATGACTAAAAGAATTTCTAAAAAATAGTGTAATGCTCAACTATAGCAGATATAATGACTAAAAGAATTTCTAAAAAATAGTGTAACGCTCAACTGTAGCAGATATAATGACTAAAAGAATTTCTAAAAAATAGTGTAATGCTCAACTATAGCAGATATAGTGACTAAAAGAATTTCTAAAAAATAGTGTAATGCTCAACTATAGCAGATATAATGACTAAAAGAATTTCTAAAAAATAGTGTAACGCTCAACTATAGCAGATATAATGACTAAAAGAATTTCTAAAAAATAGTGTAACGCTCAACTATAGCAGATATAATGACTAAAAGAATTTCTAAAAAATAGTGTAATGCCTAACTATAGCAGATATAATGACTAAAAGAATTTCTAAAAAATAGTGTAGTGCTCAACTGTAGCAGATATAATGACAAAAAGAATTTCTAAAAAATAGTGTAATGCTCAACTATAGCAGATATAATGACTAAAAGAATTTCTAAAAAATAGTGTAGTGCTCAACTGTAGCAGATATAATGACTAAAAGCGGGGAATTTCTGTATTTTATTACTTAGCGCGTTGTAGGAGGTATCGCGTTATACGAAACCAATGGTCGCAGTGTCTTTTGCGCGTTATACGAGAGTCTACTGTATTATGATAATGAAACGAAAAGAGCCAAAAGGTTCAGACAATTTTTTAAATCATTTCAACCCTGGATCTGGTTATCCGTACGTTACACTTGAAAGCAACATAATTGAACAGATAAAGTGTTCTTCAAGCATAAAGTTAACCCTATCTCTTGCAATACTTTGCTTTTTAATATCTTTGTTCAATCGTCTGTTTTCTTATCTAATTATTATCACGGTTGTTCAATTACCCGTCATATTGTTCAATTTCCTAACAACCTACTCTGTTATTGCTTTTCAATCTCCACGTTTATAATTTTCCATTCCTTAACCTAATTCTTACCAGCTGTACGCTGTGCTTTACGCTTTTTGAAAGCAGATAGAGGAGGTAGACTTCTCGCATTGCAAATTAAAGGACAAAGGGGCCCACGCGGTCGGCGAATTTCTATTGCTGCATAAAAACGTGAAAACTATTCATTTGGCGAACAACGACATAGGACCGGAAGGGGTGGCCGGTATAATTTACGGGTTGATGAAAAAGGAAGAACACGTGCTACAGCATTTGAATCTGAGCTTGAATCCTCTGCAGGACGCTGGTGCGATTCACGTATGGGCCTGTAAGTGTGCAATAAAATTAGCATTCAACGGCTGCTTCTTATTTTATTATTCCCTAAGCCGATACTTACGCCGTGCAACGAATTACGTCCAAAGAAGCGATGGAACAAGAATGGAGTTGTATGACTTTAATCGATAAACGTACGGTTTTTCGTTCGTTTAATTTTATCAACAATCGAGATCACAAAGTTGTTGTTTCAATTCGTTGTAATTAAATATTCACTGATCGTGCAGAGCTGTAACGTTACAGTCGTGGATCCAGAAGGGGATGGGGTAGTTCATAAAAATCTTTAATGGCTACAACTTTTTCAAAATTGGATGCTGTTGTAGATCGAAGGAAGAACTCCTTAATTACCAATTATTACTTAACTTTAACACTTTATTTGTTACCTTATTCCATATATTTCCTTAATCCTAACACTTTTAACCCTTTGCACTCGGCTGTCCCCTCTCATGGGACATCGTAATCCGAGCATATGATAGTTTCGCAAATTTTCAGACGTTAGTTCAGACCCGGACGTTAAACAGTCGTATATGTAAATTTTAATATACGACTTAACTAAATTAAATGAAGTTTAATATACGTGAATCATAGTAAATATTTCGAATTTGAAAATTTTTGAAGTTAGTATCATTAAACGACTAATGGTCACCTCTCGAGTGCAAAGGGTTAATACGGTAGCTTCTTAGGAGGGATATTAATATTGTCAGGCTGAAGGATCAAATTTTTATATCTTTATGCGAATTTGTGAATGCGAACATTATTTACGAGTAAATAACAGCTCAATGTATCTTTATCTCGTTGTCTTGTGCAATGCAGTAGTTACCTTTGTTATTCCATTTGGGAAAGTGTCAAACGAACAACTGGACATATTTAATATTTAATATTAATAATATTAATAATAATAACATTTAATATTACGCCTTCTATGTTCTCGCACATTTTTCGCATGTGGACAGTCGCGTCTTTTTACCTTCTGCCATTCTTTCTCGCACGTCTCACTCTCTCACACATCACACTTAACCCTTTCGCTATCAGGGCCTCAGGAGACAAATCGCCGCCACAGCCCAGACGTTTTATTATTCAAATATCATATCAATTGTCATTAATCTTTGTGGGATGTATTTATAACGTTCTAACTAAGTGAAATTAGCAATTTTACACACTGACCCACATAAGTGACACTGTGTGTCACATATTTCTGACGCCGGGCTCAGGTAAGAAAATCGGGTCGTCACATACAGGGTGTTCGGACAGCCCTGGGCGTAAATTGAAAGAGTAACTCACTGAGACATTCTAAGACGAAAATCAAGAGTAACGATTTTGCGTTTGAGGCTTTGTTTGCGAGTTAGAACTAGTTAAAGATATCGTTTAATCCGGACCGTTCGACGCTTGAGCATCACTGTGGACTCAGCGACGTTACCGACCGAGTTGCTTCGGTTACCCGCTCTCAAGAGTCGAACGGTCCGGATTAAACGATATCTTTAACTAGTTATAACTCGTAAACAAAGCCTCAAACGCAAAATCGTTACTCTTGATTTTCGTCTTAGAATGTCTCAGTGAGTTACTCTTTCAATTTAAGCCCAGGGCTGTCCGAACACCCTGTATACGTGACGCTGGTAGCGAAAGGGTTAAGTAGAATCTTTAGAATTGACGAGTAGTTCACATTGTGACCATTCCAACAGATGCGTTATCAGAAAATGATCTTGTGCCTGTTTCAGTTTTACTAAGAAGCGAAAGCGTGAGAATTCTGAACGTCAGCGCTTGCGAGATAGAGGTCGCAGGAGGCAGTGCACTAGCCGAGGTACTGGCTTCCGGTATCATGAGAATTCAAAGCTTGAACATTAACGTATCCAACAATAATTTCGACGAAACAGGTACGATTGTTTCTCTGTATATTTCGTACGTGGCTCGAAAAGATTGGGCTTAATTTGGACATTGTTGAAACTACTTTTACTACGTATTATTGGTATGCAAAATAGTGAAAGCGTAATTGACAAACAAGAATTTTCTGTTTTAGTTAAAATACACAAAAACTTTCTGTTAAAATACAGCCTTAAACAATTAGGATATATTATTAATGAGGATGATATATTTAGATTCCATTTTTAACTTCGTTTAGAAAAAATTCAAAGTCGCAACAAAAGTTCGAAAACTAGTCATAACGGATGGTAATTTAAATTAACCTTGATTTAGATTTATTTCTTAAATAAAACATTTGGCGAATAGACCGATGAACATTTCAGTTGAATATAAATGTAATTAAGAATACATAAGATGTTCTGTATGGCGTTATTTTAGTTGAGAAGGCGTTTAAAGAAGCACTAAAACACGCCCCATTCATATTGGGTTTCGAAGTTCGAATGTGCAATTTCTCTCCGCAATCGGAATGCTTCATTCACGAGACCGTGCTTAGGTAAGGGAAAAGAAAACGAGGAAAGAAAATAGAGAACGTGTTTCGCGAAGCAATATTTCATTACCTTCTCCTATTTTCAGGAATAAACTACAGAAAACGAAGGAGAAAACGAAACAGCTGTTGGAAAAAGCACAGAAACTTCCCAACGACGTGAACGCTAAAAAATAAGCTCCTCTTCAAGATATCATTCGACTGATCATGAAAATTTGTAACACAAAAATGTTATAAAAATTACATTCGAATGAAAAATTTGCTTCCAAATGCAACAATTCTTAACACTAGGTTTATGGGTCCCCGTCAATTTGACGGATTTCAAATTTCGTGAGCAAAATTTGCAAAATTTTATTGTTTCTATTTTTTTTTTGACTAATTTTTACTGATGGAACGATACAAGTACACCCAAATCTATTTTCGTCTTAGTTGTGCAATTTCAAATTCTGTTCGAAATATACCTTACTCCTTAGTATATGTATATTGGAAATAGGTACATAAGAAGTGTCCGTAAATCTAGTGTTAAGAGACCTACAAAATCTGTGGCGTAAGTTTTGTCCCACCTGCGTTAGTCCATGGAGGGGAGACACTGTTTGAAGCGATTTCAGTTTCGGTCAATACTTTTCCAATCACTCGAGGCTCTCCTCAATAGATTTATCGTGATCGTACTAAATGTGTTAGACGAAGAACAATGTTCAATTTGTTTTTGCCGTCTGGCATAGAGAAAGAAAAAAGGAGAAACAGCGTGGTGAGTGTAAGTTAACGAGAACTTTAAGTTGAGTGGCACTCCACCTGAAGAATCCAACGTTTCTAGGACCCCACTAGTCTCTTCTCAATTCAACTCGTCTCATCATTCTGCGAAATAGTTTCACCTGTCTCCGTTCGTCTTTTGTATTCTTGTCGTTCGCTGCACAAGCATCATGACCGTTGTTCCGTTAACGATGTTTGCATTATATTTCATGCTTCAGTTTGCAGTTCGTGTACCAATTGAAATTCTAATGAGGCGAATCACGACGTTGCCTGTCGACGGATAGAATTCAGTCGTGTTATTCCATAATTCAGTTTGTCAGACGTGGACGACGATTATTTTGAAACGTCCTGTATAGACGTTTGAGAACTGACAATTCGAAGAAACGAATAGAATAACTTGTACTTGATTATTGGTCGTTTATTATTAATATTAACGCTAAAACTATCAAAATTGATTAAATGATCGATTCACAAAATTTTCACAGAAGCTGTTCAAATTTACGGAGATGCGTTTTCGAAAAATTGTCCATTATCTTCCCTTAACCAGTTAAGTGTGGCGACCTCTTTACAAAATACCCCCCAATGTGTGTCGCGGTAATCAGGCGATGTCGGATATAGTTATATGTTAGATTATAAAAGTTTGAAAGGATGATAAAAGAAAGGTTGGACTATGCCTGATGACGGTTCTGGGGTAAGTGCCGTGTGTTTCATCACAGTCCTCTTTCCCGAAGGCTGCATAGCCTTCCCCACTCCGTGGCCAGATCCTACAGGACAAAGGTCCTTTCTTTTTGGCGACGCAACGTCGGGTTGCTCGCAAATGTTTAGGCTTTCCCGCGACTAATATAAACAATACCACCCTTGGCGCCTGATGGCTGCACGTCTTCGAGACGTCCGCCGTCAAGGGGTGCCTTGGGGTTGCATTCATACTTTCCAACAAGTTCTCTCGCCAAGCACACCAGATACCCAGTCATAAATCGGTCACTCGCCTAAATTACGGTCTAGGCCCTTTTTCAGCGACCACCCAAAATGCGGTGTCGCTAACATATAAATCCAACTCAAATCATTTATAATTTTCATTTGTTTTTTTTATTTCGTGTTGACCTCTAAACATATTAAACTTTACGAGTATAATTTAGTTTCCGCCAAAATTACAATTTAAATATCAAATTGAAACAAAATTTTACGCATGACGAATATAGTCGTCGTGACACAAAATTTTGCCATATCTCCATGACGGATATAGTCGTCAAACACACTTAACTGGTTAAACAGCATAAGTGAAGACTTATTTCCCCTTGCGTGAAGCAATTCTTAATACAATTTTCAGTTTTATTCCTGCACTGCAAACAAAGCGTAGTTCGGTCGGTAATTCTAGCGTTAACGATCATAAACGGTTTAGTAGATTGCGATCGCGGCAAATACGGTCGGCAGGGAGCATTTTGCAAATTCCACCGTAGTCCTGGGCGTATTAAATCGCACTCGTTATCTTATCAGAGCAATTAAACGGAATCGCGCGAACTTCAGCGATAAATGTCAAATTAGAAACTGAAAATCGATTTCTGGCGCAGAACTCGTAACGCACTGCGTTTCTGCAATTGTAACGGGGTATCGTTCGTTTCTGGCAAACACGGGCACGGTTTTCCGGAGGATCATAAAATGCAGTCTCCCAAGCACCAATAAAATTATATTCCCTATCGTTCGAATGGATATCGCGCAGGGTTTCAATGTGAATTGTTCAGCACTTTCCATGCTGATGTGGTTCCAGAAGCGTGCGCACCGGTACGACAGCATGGATAGTATTCATCGGTCATGAGATTCGGTTTAATTCGGTTTAAACGACGCTTAGCGTATTTCTTCCCCAGCGGCGATAAGCAGCTGAGCTGTTTGCAGGTAAAGTCGAGAGTGCTCGGCACTAAAGCTTGTACTTGTGAACAGAGAGGCAAGAGCACGGGAGATAAAGATGAAGGATAAAAATGGAGAACATTAGAAAGCAATTGTGCTGGTGAGATTATGAAAGTGGTGTGTTAAAAATTGAGAAGAACTTATTCTATGAATTAAATCGTATGGAAACAAGCCAAACCGCAGAAAGTGAAGATATAAATTTTTGAAAAGAAAATTCTGACTTTATATCACTTTCGTAGTCACCAGCTCAATTAATTTAAAATTTAACTCTTGAACTACGAATGCAGGGTCAAAGCGATCCCGCACGAAGCACAGTATGAGATGGCAAATTTGTGAGAATTACACAAAACATAGTAAAAAGAAGTAATACAGGTCTTGTTTAAATCACACTTTTACATGCAACTCCTTTACAAAGTCACTTTGCATTAGAAATTTTGTTATGGATTAAAACGACGCTGCATTCGTGTCATAAATAGTATTCGTCTAGAAAAGGGTTGAGGTACGTTTTCACATGACCGTGAGACTAAAACTCACTTAGCCATGACACTGAATCCAGTGTTACGACTTTAAATGTCAACGAATATACGTAGAAGATTTGGTTTCTAGATAAGGACAATGAAATATCTCATAAGGGATTAAAGGAGTTTCATTGCCTGTTCCATAATTTATACGACTGCAATTGCATTGGTAGCTATTGTATCTGGTTAATCCCCCCTGTGAGTCGTAAACTAAGTTTAACTGGAAGTAGTCATAAATTCGTATGGCTTTGAGTGTGGCCATTTCGTGTCGCTGCTTAAAATTGAATTTTATAGTCATGCTATTTCATTTTTATCGACTATACCTCAACATTTTTGAATCGGGTGATATGGAGCGATAAAACGGTCGGAGAAATTTTGTCCGTCTGCAGGACAAAATGTAACGTGCAGTAGCACATACCGATGTTCCACTATATTGTACTTATTAGTGTTTTAATTGATCTATAATCGTAGAAAATTTAATGTTTCGTAAATGTTTCCTTCAATCAAAAGTGTTTTATGCTTCGAAAAGATTACGAACTATTAGCCTATTCTGTAGCAGTTCGAAGAGAACAGTAGACAGACAGTACAAGACAAAAGTTTGATAATAAAAATATTAGCCTATTCTGTAGTAGTTTGAAGAGAACAGTAGACAGACAGTACGAGACAAAAGTTTGATAATAAAAATATTAGTCTATTCTGTAGTAGTTCGAAGAGAACAGTAGACAGACAGTACGAGACAAAACTTTACTGATAAAAATATTAGTCTATTCTGTAGTAGTTCGAAGAGAACAGTAGACAGACAGTACAAGACAAAAGTTTAATGATAAAAATATTAGTCTATTCTGTAGTAGTTCGAAGAGAACAGTGGACAAAGACAGACAGTACGAAACAAAAGTTCACTGATAAAAATATTAGTCTATTCTGTAGTAATTCGAAGAGAACAGTGGACAAAGACAGACAGTACGAGACAACAGTTTAAAACCAAAGATTTAGCGAAAATAAGTATTATAAATACTTATGCGAGTAACACGATGATAATATTCATGTTTAGCGCTCATCAGCAAGTAGAACATTACTAATTATCCTATGCATAATCATGTATTTTAAACTATACTCCTGTCTTAAGCTTGTGTCCACTATTACGAGTACACTCGAATTAGAAAGTTAATCTACCCTTCGTGCTGCTATCCGCGAGCCTAAATTCTCCCAATTTCCCTAAACGTCAAGGTTCTGGCCTCGGCGCGACCTCTGATGTTGGCCTTTTTCGATTTCCACTAGATACCAACACGCTCGCTCTCGCTATAGTCCCTTAAATAGAATCGAGTTCAATAAGAGAAGCGCGCTAACACTTACCTAACCTTTACCGCTTTCATTGAAAAAAAAAAAAAACGAGCGAGGAGAAAAAAGATCTTCGATCTCAAGATCGAGGAAAAAAGGAACAAGGGAAACAATAAGGCCGTGCCGAGCTTCTCGATAGCTTTAACAAAATGAACGGACAGTACGAAACTTGTTTGCTGACGAATCATAAATCGGTGTCAGCTAAAAAAAATAAAACCTCAAGCTTCGTGGTGAATTTTTATTCGGTGATGGAGTACGAGTATTTTGTTTCTGCATAAATATCGTTTCAAAAATTTTGGGATCGTTATTTCATTATAGTTTATTATTCCAACGGCAAATGGTAACTATCATCAAATTTTATTAAACCCGAGGAACGTTCAAATTTCACAATATCTTACAGACTCAGAATGAGATATCAGCGTGAAAATAAATATCGAAATCAGATCAATTTTTTATATTCAAGATCGAACGAAATTATTTTGTTTTAGAGATCGAGAACTTTTTTTAAACGTATATACATAACGTATCCTGACGAAATATCGCGTACATTTTTGTGACACTTTGCACGTGCACTTTTATCGTCGTGCAAACGCAGGCACTTGACACAATTGCCAGACTTAAAAGCCCAAGTGGCAAGCGTATAGTGGCGAAATAGCGCAATTAAAACACCTAAGAAACTCTCAAAAAGTTCGAACTTTTTTTTTTTTTTTACCAAATCATTTCGAGGACCTGCACTTTCAGTTCTTCGTCTCACTTTACATGTGGACGTGTCGCGACAGAAATATAATGTACAGATTTTTCATACTTTTGACAAAGCAGTGTAATAATAAACGAATAATCCCTTTTAATTCTTTTTACCTTTAATTCGATCTCTTTTCCCCATTCATACATATTTAAATACCTTCTTCAACGCTCTAAAGCTAATATAAACAAACATGGGAAATACGTTTATAAATTAAAGAAGGAAGATAAATAAATCCTTAAGGGTTTAACGAAACAAAAGAATACAAATGTTTGAATGGTATAAAAGAACAATAATTCTTCATGTAATCAAGAAAGTTGTGTTAAATGTACCAAGGGAAATGTATCTAATAGGATAATCAGAAAATGGAGATCATCGTTGATAAAACTTTATCCCATTCTTAATGATTATAATTTCATATACTATATAATTCTTTCTGTTGTTAATCACATTTTTATTCACTTTCATAATAAAATTAATATTCTTAACGACAATTTAACACTAGAACTACCGACAATCAAAGCGTACTTATTTGCACGGAAGAGATCACATTGGAAATTACATGAAAAAATACGGAATACATAAGAAATAAATCTTTATTTATACCTTCTACGGAAAATCGTAGGAAATTTTGGAAGCTTGACCACAGTGAATTTATAAGGTTGCTATAAGTAATCATCAACCAGTCATTTTGACTGCTGTGGTAGTTCTAGTGTTAAACCTTCCTAAGCGCATCGCGCCGAATATCCATCCCAATACACATCCTCCTTAACACTAGAACTACCAGACCAGTCAAAATGACCAGTTGGTGATTACTCATAGCAGCCTTATAAATTCACAGTTGTAAAGCTTCTAAAATTTACTATGATTTTCTACAAAAGATATGAATAAAGATTTGTTTTCTAAGCATTCAGTATTTTTTCATGTAATCGTCAATTTGATTTTTTCCATGCAAATAAGTACACTTTAATCGCCGGTAGTTCTAGTGTTAATTTAATCCTTCCGGTGAAACGGATCCCCGGAAGTGAATCCATTTATCCGCCGGGAAAACTTGTAGCAAAATTCTCAAAACTTCACAGCAACGTCTCGCAAAATAGTAATCGTCGTGACACACTTTTAGGCTGGCAAGAGTATAAAACCCGGATCGATATTCGCGTACGTACGTCTGTGTGTATAACCACAAAAAAAAAAAGAGAAACGCTGCAGTTAAAAACCGTACTTCGCGTGTCAAAGCCATCATACTGTGTTTGCATATAGCTTTGATCATTGATACATACGAGTGTTGCAAAAGCATTTCGTACACGTCCATGCGCTCTCATTCATCTTACACCATCTGTAAAACGCGTCGAATAAAGACACGTCGATCAATCATTCGACCGAGCTCGGTCCCTTCGAAATATTCCATTTATATGCGCGCTGGTGTATTGAAAGACGCAAAGAGGGTTATGTATCGTTTTCGGAAGTTATCCGTGCCAATGCAAACTGAACCTCGTGAGAACATGTTACAAGAGAGATCCATGACAGTTTACGAATAATATCAACCAGAGCCAAACGACAGGCCACCTATCTTTATTGATGACTATCGGAAACTAATTTGTTTGAACCGTTAATGACCTATCACTAATTGGTCAGGATTAATATGTCTAAGTGTTGGCAATCCTAGAATAAAAAGAGATGATAATTTTGTTTTTTTTTTTCACATATCGTGGAAGTATTTTATAATTCAAACTGAGTTAATGATAGTTTACGAATAATATCAACTAGAGCCAAACGATAGGCCATCGCTTCATTGTCTAATAAACGTGCCACCTATCTTTATTGATGACTATCGAAAACTAATTCGTTTAAACCGTTAATGACCTATGATTAATTGGTCAGGATTGATATAATAATAGTGTTGGCAATCCTAAGATAAAAAAAGATGATAATTTTGTTTTTTTTACATATCGTGGAAGTATTTTATAATTTAAACTGAGTTAATGATAGTTTATGAATAATATTAACCAGGGCCAAACGACAGGCCATCGCTTCATTGTCTAATAAACGTACCACCTATCTTTATTGATGACTATCGGAAACTAATTCGTTTGAACCGTTAATGACCTATCACTAATTGGTCAGGATTAATATGTCTAAGTGTTGGCAATCCTAGAATAAAAAGAGATGATAATTTTGTATTTTTTTTTTACATATCGTGGAAGTATTTTATAATTCAAACTGAGTTAATGATAGTTTACGAATAATATCAACTAGAGCCAAACGACAGGCCATCGCTTCATCGTCTAATAAACGAGCCACCTATCTTTATTGATGACTATCGAAAACTAATTCGTTTGAACCGTTAATGACCTATCACTAATTGGTCAGGATTAATATGTCTAAGTGTTGGCAATCCTAGAATAAAAAGAGATGATAATTTTGTTTTTTTTTTTTACATATCGTGGAAGTATTTTATAATTCAAACTGAGTTAATGATAGTTTACGAATAATATCAACTAGAGCCAAACGACAGGCCATAGCTTCATTGTCTAATAAACGTACCACCTATCTTTATTGATGACTATCGAAAACTAATTCGTTTGAACCGTTAATGACCTATCATTAATTGATCAGGATTGATATAATAATAGTGTTGGCAATCCTAAGATAAAAAAAAAGATGATAATTTTGTTAAATGTTATTTTATATACAAGGTGAACCAATATAACTCAGCTAATAATTTTCGAAGAAATCTGCTTCGTTTTATTCTATTTTATTCATCCCAATGTGAGTACGTTCGGGTTAAAGAGTAAGAAATTCTGTCTCTGACTAGTTACACGAAACATACAGGTGGTTCTATTACAGTTCCAAACCCGTTTGTCTCTGAAAAGTTACATCCATAATGGGATAACTAAATTAATAAAAACCAAATGGGATAAGAGGTATTGAACGTTTTAAAAATTAGTCTACAAAAAAAGCATTCGAAGCTGAGTATCATTTCTTTTAACTGAAACATCCTGTTTGTCAAGTGGAGAAGAAGAAAGCTTCTTGAAATACGGCCAAAAATACCCCTCCAACTTCTTTCGAGAAATTAATGAAATCGAGATGTTCGGGATCAACGAGATAACTTCATTAATTGTTCATTGTTATAATTACCTTCAACGTTCCCTCTGCGATTTTACCGTCGTTTTATATTGCGAACGATATTGATCGTCTCAACATTAGGGGACCGAAAATAAATTACTTTATAGATCTGTGATAATTTTTCAGAACTTTTATAAAGCCTTATCAGTGTACCCTTTTTGTTCACAAAGCATCTCTATTAAAATATTACAGTATCAAGAGAAATAAGTGCATCGTAATTATAATTAGATGTGCGTCATAAAACCTTTAAGAAAAGAAAACGAACATAACAACATTCACGAATTGTATTAACAGTTAGAACTACCAGAGCAGTCCAAACGACGGATTGATAATTATTCATAATAACCTTATACTATGGTGACGATGGGAATGGTGGCTCACGGTGCTCGTTGTTGATGTTAATTTTAATTTTAATTTTAATTTTAATTTAAGTTAATTTATTTTGAGTTTAGTTTTATTTTCATTGTTGGTTATTTGGAGTTTTATTTTGTATTTTATTTATAGTGTATTGTATTGTAGTTTATTTTATTTTTATTTTCATTTTCATTTTGTTAGATTAAGTTATGTATAAGAAGATTGTAAAGGAACGGAACGACCTTGTAATCCCGCAGGGAAAACAATAAAGTTACATACATAATAACCTTATTAAATTCACTTTACCAAGTTTTCAAAATTTACTATGATTTTCTGCAGATTGGTATAAATAAAAATTTGTTTTCTGTGTATTCGATATTTTTTCATGTAATTTTCAATTTAATCTGCTCCATGCAAATAAGTACACCGTAATCGTCGGTAGTCTAGTGTTAAATAACACGAAGAAAGGTGATTTGGAAACTAAACCAATAGGTTGTCAATTCAGACGAACAATATTGCATTTTTTTTCTATACAATTTATTCGAGTTTTCCGTCTTTAGCCGGCGAAACTTTTAACCGGCCTGATCAACATAAATTAATCTGAAATGCGTCAAACAGACCTCTGTCTTTGAACTGGAATAACAAGCTTTATGAGTTATCATATTGACCTGCGAAGCGTACACCTCCGACATTTATGTGGAGGTAACATCAACCTTGAAGGAACCTCTACTCGTGGAGGAACTACCGTTTGTACTACCCTCGAAACGCTACGTAAATATTTTATGAGTGACGTAAGACTGACATAGCAGGTGATGTTTCTCTTCTAAGCTGCGGAAACTCATTTGTCTCGAAAATAAAGCTCGAAATTTCGCATTTTCACGCCAAGGCCATATTCGTCACGGAAATCATTGCGTGTGCATACATTGACGTAATTCAATCACGGAAATAGTACAAACTATACAAATATAGTATGTAAAAGTGTGCAAAACGTCCAAAGTGTACGATATAATATTGAAAAGTTGTAACAAATACATATGTATTTAAATTCCACATACTTTATTGAAAGATAACCTTTTTATGTTCTAAAAAAAAAAAAATCAAGATGGTCTACCATTGATGAATTATACTCCGAAACTTATGTACAAGTCCGTCCACGAAATTAGGACGAGCCATAATTTCCACAATCTCATATCACTATAAAACAGCAAAAAGCTACATCTTTTGTGGAAGTTTCGAATTATTTCTGAGCACAAAAATCGCAAAACTTTCGTTCAAAAAATAGATGAGATTTCTTCTCGTTTTGTCATTTTTTTCAATTTAGGGAATATTTTCTAAACGCTAGAAAGAATAAATTATGGATGGATTCTTGATCCGCTTAAAAATGCATTCAGGCGAACATCGAAATCAGGTCCCCCGGCAATAATTTTGTCCCTCATGAATATTCATACACATAAAATTATGGCGCGGAAAATTGATAGCGAGCCAGAAACGTGAACAGTGGACTAATTAGAAAAGAACAACAGCTGACACGAATTATAATTAATCTTATATAAAACGTACTGCAAGTTAATCTTTTTAATAAGACAGAATTTTGATCTTCGACGTTATAACGAAAACTACTATGTTTTGTCATTTTCTTTCACTCTACGTGTTATCAGACGTAATAAATTTAAACGAAAACCAATTAAAATTCTTTAAATGGCAATAACACGTTACGTTTCATCAGTTTTCCTTGAAACAGTCCATAATTAATAATTCCTCGATTAAATCCTTGTTAACACTATTCCTACCACAACCGGTCAAATGATCGTTTTAAAAAATTTCGATTAGAATTTCATAGATACAATGTAATTGAATCGCCTTTAAGTTTTAGACTTTTCCCCAAATATACGTATAATAAATTTTTCAATATTCACTTCTTTCTTCATTGTTTATTTTCTGAGAAAAAATTGTACGTGGAAATGTCGCGGTAGGAATAGGTATACGTGAAGTGTCGGTAGGAATAGTGTTAACACATTGTATGCCGGTGGCATTTGAGGCATTTAAAACTGTAGGTGAAGAAAATATTTAAAATTTTATACATTATTGTAAAACACTAAAATTGGTTTGCATATTCATTATATGCCATTTAACGATAACGAAAAATAGAAACAAACAAATCGCCAAACAAAAGAATGTTGTATTATCGCAAACCCGGCGCTAAAGCAACAGACTTCCAAACCCGCGTTTTCGCGGGGCCGGCATACAATGTGTTAAAAACGAATATATCAATTATACAGGGTGTTCGGACAGCCCTGGGCTTAAATTGAAAGAGTAACTCCCTGAGACATTCTAAGACGAAAATCAAGAGTAACGATTTTGCGTTTGAGGCTTTGTTTACGAGTTATAACTAGTTAAAGATATCGTTTAATCCGGACCGTTCGACTCTTGAGAGCGGGTAACCGAGGCAACTCGGTCGGTAACGTCGCTGAGTCCACAGTGATGCTCAAACGTCGAACGGTCCGGATTAAACGATATCTTTAACTAGTTATAACTCGTAAACAAAGCCTCAAACGCAAAATCGTTACTCTTGATTTTCGTCTTAGAATGTCTCAGGGAGTTACTCTTTCAATTTAACCCTTTTAGTGCCAGAGGCCGATATATCGGCTCTTGATGCATTGGCGAGAAGTGCGTTGTAGCGCTTTACTATTCGCATTGCAGGAGAACTCTATCTCAAAATAAATTTATAATACGTTTTAAATGGTCTAATTTCATTACAAGAGAATTAAAAAAAATAGTTTTTCGTTTTAACTCTTTGTGGACAACGACTTTTTCCTATCGCTTGGAGCTAACGAAATCTAACATAAGTACCGTATACCTTCGAATTATTTTTTTATTTTTATTATGTAATATTATTTATCCTGTTACAAAATACATTGGAAACGCAAAGTATATACTTTGTAATAAATGGTTTATATAAAATTATGTTGAAAAGATGACTTTTTGTATATGCAAATACGTTTTGTAAGAGAGAACTCAACTTTTACTTTCTTTATGATCTTTCATACCTTTGTTATTTATATAATTTTCAATGAATATAGAAAAATTAGTGCCATTGATTTGTTCTCTATTTCATCTTTAATATACTGATTTTTGAATCATGTAAATATTGTTTCTTGTTTGGTTTTTATGAGCATTTTCCCAAACCCTAGTAAAACCGTGAAATTCGGCCGGTTATTCTCGCATAGGCACCACTTTTTCGCCTGGCACTAAAAGGGTTAAGCCCAGGGCTGTCCGAACACCCTGTATACATACATGTGTGCATAACAATAGTTATCTTTAAATTCATCCTTAAAACTGACAAAATATTTATTCCTCGATAAATGGGTATCATCGCCCTGAAAACCATAAGTACTGTACACGTTTAGAGGTGTAATTTTATCTACGAATCTTCGCGTGAGTATGACTCACGTCCCTTCTAATTATGTTCCAAGAATCACGATTCTGTATCATCAGTTATATTTTCAGATTCGTTCTTCAAACACTGCTCACCTGTTTGAAGCCCCGATACATCACTCGTATCTCCTGCCTGGAGAACTTGGTCTGCCGGAGCAGTTCCTCGAGGGCGACCGGTCTGGTGGTCTGTTGCCTCGTTCGCGAGCTCTCGAAATCGAAGAGGGTCTCTTCCGGTCCCGGTGAGTCCGGCGGCGTAGCCATTTCCTCTCAGCCCTGCGCTTCTTGTTTGCCGAAGTTCTTGGTCTCCCGATTGGTCGGGTGTTCTCCTCGTAGGTCGTTCAAGGTCACACCACGGTTACTTCATCCCTCTCCATTCGTTATTTCTATTTCTCTTCCGTTTCGTCTGCACTTTCGGTTTTCAGCGGCTGAAGGGATACTCGAAAGGAGAACAATTGACCAGCGTCTGAAAACAAATCGTAAACTTGATTTACGTATTAATTACGAATTAATCGATTCGATTGTAAATACAGTATCGTTCAGTGAATATCTGCCCATCTATTGAAAATGTAATTAGTATAGAACGAATATTTTACCAAAAAAGTTAATTACAAATTTATTGCAACACAGCAGTATGAATATTTTGAAAAAGGATAGTTTCCATTTTTAAATTTTTTCACGATTTTGAATAAAACAAATACGATAAAATTGGCAAACACTTGTGGGTGGTAGCGTATAAAAATAAGATGAATATATTTAGTTATAGTAATCTTGGTGGATATAGACCATGAGGAGGTGTTAGGGTGACCTATGGCTATTACGATTATGATCCCTGTTAGGTTAAGATTGTTACTATGTTTTATTGTAGTTATTAGGGTTAAGTATTGTTATTATTATCATATTATTATTATTATTGTTATTATTATCATGCACATAAAACGGAAGCTTTGTATTCCTATATGGAAAGCAATAAAGAAATACAATAGTAATCTTGGTGGGTATGATATTTAAAAGCGGTTCGATCGAAATGAGTGGCTTGAGAGGAATGAAAGATGAAAAAATCATTATAAACGTTTGAATGTAGTTTAATTTAAAAGTTTGACTATTCAGAATTAAGAGAGGATGAAGGAGAAGGAGAACGAAGTCAAATTTTAAACTTGTAAGTAGATAAGGTAAACCATTATTCGGACCTAAAATTAATGAAACCTTTGGGGAGAAGTAGGATACGCTTCAAAGTTACATAAAAACATAGTATTATTAAATTTGCAATGAATAAAACTAAATAGGTGAGGTGTTTGATTTTTTAAAGGTATAAATTTAAGTATCACAAATTACATATTTTAACGTGCTACTTTATTTGGAAATGTTAGGTGAAATAAAAGAAACACATATTATTTAGAGATGATTTATTTGAATTATTTACCGAGGTTTGATCTAAAATATTCACATTATTTATAGAATAATCTCATACCTTTTACGTCCTTATAAAAAATAAAGCAAATATTCAGAAAAACAAGTTGCAACGATCTCATTCATGGACATCATTAAACCGGGTTGCATTTAAAATGCTGAACAGCCGATACGATTTGAATCGATGGCATTCAATAAACATGTACACATCGCTATTCTGTCTTCCTAAGTTAAAATATCCTCTCTATAATCTCAAAATATCCCAAAAAACTGAAGTTCGACCATTTTAAATTAATAATATCACAAAGAAAAGCGATCAGGACAAATGAATTAGTCTACCAGACTAAATAACCTCCAATCCTCAACGAGGTAAAAGAAACAAACATAGAACATTAACTTAACGTTTCTTTATCATTACTATACACCAATACCTCGCTTTGCGTCGTTTCGTTTTGCGTTTTTTCGATGTTGCGTCGCTGCTCAATTAGTACTAATTTTCATTGCGCGTCGTTAGGTTTTCGAGGTTGCGTTGTTTTGGATTCGAGTCTTGAATTTTTTTCTTGCTTTCTAACAGATGGTTCTACTTTAGTTTCTAATTGCGCCATGCCAAAAAAAAACTCGGTAATTCCTCTTCTAACCGAAAATCAACGCAATTTTAATACAGTTTTATTTTCACTTTGTTTTGCTAATTTTAGAGCTCAGTTTCAATCTTCGATCTTTACATGGTTTGCTATAGAAAATCTTAATTCACTTTGCGTCGTTTCAATTTGCGTCGTGTTTTTTTGGAACGTAACCCCGACGCAAAGTGGGGTATTGGTGTATTTGGCTTACCGTACAAGTCCGATTAATATGCACAGAATACAGCACAAGTTCCAAATTAACACATTGTATGCCGGCCCCGCGAAAACGCGGGTTTGGAAGTCTGTTGCTTTAGCGCCGGGTTTGCGATAATACAACATTCTTTTGTTTGGCGATTTGTTTGTTTCTATTTTTCGTTATCGTTAAATTGCATATAATGAATATGCAAACCAATTTTAGTGTTTTACAATAATGTATAAAATTTTTAATATTTTCTTCACCTACAGTTTTAAATGCCTCAGATGCCACCGGCATACAATGTGTTAACAACAAACTGGGTAAACAAAATAATAACATGTTTAACACTAGAACTACCGACGATTAGAGTATACTTATTGGAGACAAAGAAATCAAATTGAAAACTGTACGAAAAAAATACCTAATATAAGGGAAACAAATTTTAGCAATCATAATAAAAATTATAGTAAACTTTCAAATGTGTAGGCACCACAGTAAGTTTACCACGTTTCCATGAAAAGTTACAAATTGGGTCATTTTGAACGTCTTGGTAGTTCTAGTGTTAAGGCGCTTAAAATTTTCAACTAACATAAAAATAATCTGTGACCTCCTAGAAAACTCAGCAGGATCCCCTCAAGGAATTAGACCGTTTCTACTAGAAACTTTCTACGACACCCTTAGAGTTTTACTAGCATTCTTTAAAAATTGAAAAAAAAAAAATATGAGACAGGATATTTTAATTCAGAAGGGCAGCGTGTATTTTGCATATTCGAAGCAGACCTCCATAAACATCCGGCGGGGCAACGGTATCCGGAATGCATGGAGCAGATCACCGGAGCAACGTTGTAAAATGTGAAATGACGGATTTAAAGCTCCGGGAGCTACGTGTTCGGATTTTGTGCACGTAAGCGCGTCGAAACGGCAAACCGAAGCTGGCCGAATCAAATATTTGTGTACTCTAGAGGATCTGCGATAGAACCGGACCAAATCGTGTGTCCATCGATCTTTCCGAATCGATCGAATTTTTGCTGCCACTGCCACGTGTTGCGGATCGCGTGTCTGACTCTACACTGTCTTATTCTACTTAGACTGTGGACACGGAGACGACAGAGGAAAAGCATTTTTGTTTATTTGTTAATCTTCTTATTTCTACGTCAACCAATGGTTTGACCCTCTATGGGCCCGTGTAACTTTCAGGTTACATGCTAATTTATTGAAATTTTAACAAATAATTTGTTTTTTCCATGAGGTGGCGTATACATATTAATTATATAATGTTCTATACTGTAAAATTATTTAAACTGGACAATTTTTTTTCATCTGCATATATAGGATTATAATTGTTGATTTTTCGTTCTATCAATTTCTTTATATTTAAAACAAAAATTCGGCCCATAGAGGGTTAAAGGGTGCATTTCTATGATCTGTTAATTTATTTTCGTTGATCTGTTAATTTTCTAATTTCTATGTCATGTAATGGTTAAAAGGGAGTATTTCTATGATCTGTTAATTTATTTTCGTTGGTCTGTTAATTTTCTGATTCCTACATCATGTAATTGTTGAAAGGGTGTATTTCTATGATCTGTTAATTTATTTTCGTTGGTCTGTTAATTTTCTGATTTCTACGTCTTGTAATTGTTGAAAGGGTGTATTTCTATGATCTGTTAATTTATTTTCGTTGATCTGTTATTTTTCTGATTTCTACGTCGTGTAATGGTTAAAAGGGAGTATTTTTATGGAATCTGATTGAAAAAGGGGAACAACCTGTCAGGTATAGAGGCACGAGCTTTTTAAAAATAGGCACAAGAGAATATATCGTTACAAGTCCCTGTGAAACAGGAGAATAATTTGATAAATCCACGCCTGCGCGCCGGGCATAAAGTGGAATTATAATTAAAAAGATCGTGTCACAATTTAAGAGCAACCTAACAAGCTATATATTTTCTGTCTTATTAAAAATGATGATTATCAACACTGCGAGCAGTTGATACATGTCAATTCATGCGTTAGAAATGAACTTTCTTCTGCATTTTCTCGAGGGCCAGAGAAATAAACATTATATTGGGTTGGCAACTAAATGATTGCGGATTTTTTCGATAGTTGGTTTTAGTACATTCTTTCGTTTTGTCAACGTGTTCAAAGCACCTAACCTATATCGTTTTCTTGTTGTTTGGATTCCCACCTTTAGTTAGTAAGAAAATTGTATCGATTATTTAGTTAGCTTCGTTTTTATCTGAATTTAACAATGGAAGAATAAAACACGCATTTTAGACAAATTTTATTATATTATTTCCGGAAAGGCAGGAATGCATCGCAAGCATACAAGAAGTTATGAGTCGTATATGAGAATAAAGCCTTGAAAAAAAGGCTTTATTTATTTATTTCGTTTCATGCAGAACTATTTAAATGATACAATTTTTAATGACACTGATGATGGAAAGTCTCATTTCATTCAGTTTTTTGCTGGTAAAAATTAGAAATTTTATGTACATGGAATTATGACACTGTCTGAAAGATGGCACAAAAACCGACAATACCTAATTTAATATAGTCATATCTTCAAGTAAAAATTTTGAATTTTCATTTTTATTTCAAATCCGCAATCACTTAGTTGCCAACCCAATACATTAAATTCTGAAACCAAGTAGAAGCTGTTTTAAATTTAAAAATCACCCCTCCACAAACTCTCAAAATTTTCTCACATTTTCATTTTATTAGATATCGTATAAAACGATATTATCGTAAAATATTCGTCTAACCCTATTATAACGTTTAATTTTTAAATTACGAAACCCAATCCGCTTTGCACCAGAACTTTTATCGTATCCCGGATTCGTCTGTCATTTTATCCGAAGAATAAACGTGAAATAAAGAAAAGCAACGAACAGATTAATGCAACATGGCCGAAGCACAGGACAAAGGAACAACCTATCGGCCCCGTCGATTTCTTTCTCTGTATCGCTCTTGCACGCCGGCTTTCATTCATTTTAAAATTGATTTTCACCCCGAGGATGCTTTTCACCGACGTGTACTTACCTACGGCTGCACACAGACTCCAATCTATTTCCAGACCTTTTTTTTCACATGGCCGCCAGACTTGAAATATTTTATGGTGGCTTTTTAATGGAACAATCCGTTCCTTTCTTTCGCGGAACACTTTGTTTGCTCTTTAACGATCGCAAAAACGTGAACGTTGAACAACGAAATTCTGTTAAAACTTTTTACCCAAAAGCGTCTATTCATGCATAATCAAGCGTCACACATTCTGTACATATTTCACGCGAATATCTTTGTAACCACGCAAATACGATACCGAAAGATGTTTTAAAACAATGGTAGGAAAAAATATTAATCTACACATTTTAACATGGTTTTTAAAGATTTTTTCCTTTCATTAAAGCCGCCCTTAGAAACTGGCCAGGCACACTATCCGTATTCTGATACAATTAACACTTAGCCGACCGAATGGGGAGAGATCTCTCATTTTTTCCTCGACAAAGCGCTGCCATTGATCCTATTTACTTTCCTTATTAGTTGATTTTGAGCTGGTGTTGAATTGACTGAAAATTGTACTTTGGAAAAGCAGAAAATGCATTTGACGAACTGTGAACAACACTAATTCAAGATTAACTGATAACAAAAGTAAATAGAATCAATGGCAGCACTTTGTTGAGGAAAAAATGGGAGATCTCCCCATTCGGTCGGCTAGGTGTTAAGAAGTTTCAGGTTTTAATGGTAGATTGCAATAGTAAGCAATCGATGGAATTTTAACAATACATTTTTCAAAAAATCACATTTCATGGCGTATTTCAATTCTATCAATGTAATTCTTAACTTGAAATAGTTCTGTAATGTTCTACGTTAAAAACTTGGATGCTTCAGTTGGTACAATTACACTGATGTGATCGTTCAGCTAAGGGGGAAACTAGTTTTTGTTATACCATCCACCGTAGGACACCATGTACAGGGTGTTCGGACAGCCCTGGGCTTAAATTGAAAGAGTAACTCCCTGAGACATTCTAAGACGAAAATCAAGAGTAACGATTTTGCGTTTGAGGCTTTGTTTACGAGTTATAACTAGTTAAAGATATCGTTTAATCCGGACCGTTCGACGCTTGAGAGCGGGTAACCGAGGCAACTCGGTCGGTAACGTCGCTGAGTCCACAGTGGAGAGAGTCCCGCTCTGAGGCGTCGAACGGTCCGGACTAACCGATTTTTTTAACTAGTTATAACTCGTAAACAAAGCTTCAAACGCAAAATCGTTACTCTTGATTTTCGTCTTAGAATGTCTCAGGGAGTTACTCTTTCAATTTAAGCCCAAGGCTGTCCGAACACCCTGTATAACTTGGAACACCGTTAACAAAGAACGTATTATAGAAGGATCTACTGTATACTCGATCAAGCACATTTCATCCCTTCCGGTATAACCCCTTGAGGTCTTAGACTTCTTTTAACATCCCGTGCATACAGTACCGACCAAAAGTTTGGAATCACCCAGAGGTTTTAAGAAACATTTGAATTTAGAAGAAAAAAAGTTTAGAATGATGGTATCTCAGAAATCTCTTCCGTGAAAAGTCTACACCACGATAAAGGAAACTGTTGTTAAAAATAAAAAATATTAATTTCAAACGAACAATAAATTGTCCAAGGAGATTTGATATTGGCTGCAATTCTAAAAGTGATTCCAAACTTTTGGCTGATAGTGGATATGATTTACGATGCAAAATCTTGGCACAGGGTGGTCTTTGTAACGGTGAACAAAATTATTTAGCATTTAATTTTCCAGCAAACCTACACTGATCTCAGATTTGGAAGCTAAGCATCGTGTCTGACCCTCAAAACCCTTTAATAGGGTGGAAAGTTGGCAAGTTGCAACGCATCGAAAGAAGGCATTGATTGATTTCAAGATCGTATACTGTTTGAAAGTGTAGAGTTTCAAGAAATAGAAGAGAAAAATTGTTGACTGACTAACATTCATTTACTAACAAGATAACGTTAAATTTCATTTAATATCTGGAAGAAATTCAGTTAGCAATAAGAAAAAGTCGAAGAAGATACTAGCAAAAGCACTGATTTTTGATCTATTAAAAATCAACGTGTCATTTATTTAAGTGAAAATAAAAATTTAGTAGTTCTTTTTGCAAAATTATTAAACGAATTCCCTTCTACGACTCGAACGTTGAAAAACAAAATTCAACGATGGAAATTAATTGAAAATAAATCGTAAATCAAATATTGCACATTGCTCTCTAATAGGATAAAATGGTACAGCACTAGTATCGTTCCTCAAACACTTTGCCTCTTTAAACTACTGCTCAGAAGATTGAAGCATTGATCTATACAATTTATTTCTACGAAAAATGTCTTTATTTCTAAGATAAGACATTTAAGCTACTTGCCACGCTTAATTCTTTCACATCTTCTTCAAATAAATATCATTATAACAACCAATACCTGAATAAACCTAACGTGGTCATCAGTTATCAACTGACCACGGTTTTTTTTTAATTTCATTTATCCTCTTCCAATTAGGCAAACTAATATCCCATTGTGAATCCTTCGACATCTATATTTTTTATGTTAATACATGATCATATTAGCAGAGATATAAGGCGAAACACCAGATTTCCATAGAATTCACACCCTCTTTTATCGAGATTCCGTAAATTATGAAAACCGCTAATTGCAATCCTCGTTACCTACTTTTATACGACCACATTCGTTACAAGGGTGTTCGACGTAAAAATGAATTAATTAAATCGAGGAAGCAGGTCTGCGCTCTCCCTGTATCACGAAAAGAATTCGACGATCAAATGATAGTAATTTAATCCAGTAAAACACGAGTCTAGTAACATCTTTATAAATAAATTCTGGCGAAATTCAATTGAATTCATCCTTACTGGTCACTATCAAAATACGGTTGATCGAGCAAATTTTCATCTAAACAGGATTACGCACTTTTGTTATGATAACATTATAACGGCAAGGATATACATTATTCATTGTTGAAAGTAAATTTTCAGATCACTTTAGTGGAATTAAAAATAGACGGTGAAGCAAACCCAATACCATGCGTGCAAGAAGTTAGTCATACACTGCATTAAATCTTCTGGCGGATTGCTTTCTTATGGCGATACTTGCGGATCGTTTCAACAATAAAGCCGCCGTTACACCTCCGTTACCATTATTTGCTCCGTTCATTTGTTTACTCGAATGGTAAAATAGATATAACGACACGGATAACCGCAATTCAGATAAAAAGATGTTACTAGAATCGGTAATCATATGGTAATGTTTAAAATTTTTATTTGTTATCATAACTTTAATATCCTCCTGCGCTAAAAATTTTAAACATGCCTAAAAGTTGAATATCCCTAACCATTATATAAAATTGTAAACGTAATTGTTATTTGCAAAAATGTGTTTTAAATATGCCAACAAAAAATTGCAGACATATAATAACAATAATAACTAATCATCATTAGTATGCATTATCGAGATCCAGCAGACGCGATAAAAAATTTAATATTCTTCAAATTTAGTATAATGAAAAAAAAAATCCAGCGCGAATAAACTCTACGTTTAAAGTAGTTTAAATAAATCAATCGAACACGCGCTAGTATTCACTAGAAATACTACTACTATTATACTCTACTGTTATTCTTCAAAGGTTATTCCGACCTATCCACAACAATAGGACTCCGTTGGTTTGGAACTATTGCAATATAAATATTTTCTCGCGCACCACCTCAAGGTATATTCAGCATCAATTACGAGTCGTACAATACGTCAGTGCACGACAATAGATCCTGTACGGCTACAAAAATCGGTAAAACAACTGTAGGGTATTTCCTTTTACCAGAGACAATTGAACAAAAAAGCAATTTACTTACACCAGGGTGAATTGGAAAATAACATTACGTAATGCTCGCACCTGAACTTGGCAGTCAATTTTGAAAACGAAAACTCTGTGCCAAATTTTTAAACCGCCTATTATCATTTAAAATTAGTCAATCTTTTATTACATAAAAGACAAACAGATGTTTCGAAAGGTATTTTCAGTTTGTTTGAAATTTGATTCAGTATGCTAATAGATTAAATATGAGAGAGAAGAAGAATACTAAGAACAGGGAAATTTCTTAATTATTTGAAATACTATCTTAATTAGATACACAAATTTAAAACTAACCATTAAACTATAAGCGTTATCATTAACCTATTTAACCGATAATTCCGGTTAATCAATTGAGTTTCATTTAATTCTAAACATTTCATTTGATTCTTATCACGTACTCATTCAAACAATAAATTGAGAAACTAATTCTAATAAATCAAAAGCATTAGATTCTCATAATACAACGTCTTTACAACCTCTATCTATCAGTAATCTATCTATGGAGCATAGTGTAATTTTCACGGTTCACCCGAGTGTACGCAAACGGCAACAGCCCCGGCGGCAAGATAACAGAAAAAGAGTTGCTTACGTTTCTCGTGGACGAGTCAGCCGATTTGTTGTAAATTTGATCAGTATGACAATGCGATGACCGGAGAAAGCCAACAGCAAAAAGACAATAATTTTGGAGGATAATTCAAGCACGCTGGCGTGTAAGGTGAATGACCTCGGTCGAGGGAAAGACGCGACGTTTCACGGAAGGACCGGAGAGTCAGCCTGACCCGTACACTGGCATATCGTTTATATCCTCTTCTAGTAACGCGTCCAATACTCGACAACGATACTGCGCAACTACGTAGTCGGCGGTAGACTGGATGTGGCCGGGATAGAGCGGACCACGCATCCTCTGCCCCGCCCAATCATCGCGCTCCTTCTCTCTCGCCCCTACGATCCTTCGTGATGACAGAAACTACCCTTAATGTGTGAGCTCCTTTTTGTTTCTCCTCTGATTATTAGTTTCCTCTCCATCATTCTTGTTTTTCCTTATGCTGTAAAGAATATACACTGATATTATAAACATTCTAGAAAAGCAGAAAATGTTAACGAGGTGGTTTGATATTATTGAAGGACTAAAATATTTTGTTTGATTTTGTTACTTTTGAAATTATCGGTATCGAAGGACTTGAATTATTAAGGATGCTTGATTCTTCGTTTAGTAATTTGATTATTTCGAATATCTGTTGCTCCTTTCCAAATTTGAGAAAGTTGTATATATTACAATTATATTGTATCTGTAACATATAATGAGAAAAAAATGGTCAGTTATGATTAAAATGGAGAAGATATCAAAGCGAAGGGTTTTCAGTGAGAAATTAAAATGATTAGTACTGACTGTAGTAAGAATAATCAATTTATCTCTATTAATGGATTTCATTAAATCCATCCGATTTTTCTCATTTCTTTTCATACAAATGCAAAAATAAACATAAAAAAAACATATACTTATAAAAATTTAATATATTGATAACGGTAATATTTTTTAAGTGTTAATATTTCTGGTTATAAGAGTAAATCAACACATAATAGAATGATATAAAATCGATTATAAAATTTTTATAAAATATAAATGAAACGTTATAAAACATAATAAATAATTTTACAAAAATGACCGTCTATATTTTTCTTACCCTCGTTTTTAGAAATTTATTTCAGCTAAATGCATAAATAATACTGGTTAATATCGTTATCGTATATGTTAATGTTGACGTTGACGTTCCTAACGTTATAAAAATTATTTTACACAATTACAAATTAAGTATGCACATGTCGTTAAGTGTACACTTTATTACCTGTTAATTTATCACAATCAGGAATTTTCCACAACTCTTATACTTTTTAATAAAATGAACGAAATCAATTAATCGCAGGTATTTATATGAAAAACACACCTATTAAAAAACGATCAGTCATTTACAACTTTGATTTTTTAACATTAAATAATCCAATTCTTTTTTAATTCCAGTTACGAATTCACAAGCAGAGACATCTTAACGTATCAGTAAGTAACATGTTAAGTTAATTTATATTTGCATTATTTCTATAGTTACGTTTACCTTATCTATATTTTTATACCTATATTTAATTATTTTAGATACTTTGTGTTTACCTTGTTGATGATATAAACATAACGCTAAATCTTTCTGTTAAAGCATTTTTAAACCTCTGAATCTAGTTAAAGAATTTACGATATAAAAAGGTTATGGCAAAAATGGATTTATCTTTATTAAGAAGCAAATTTCGTGGTTCAATGCTTGGTGTTTTAATCGGTGATTGTACAGGTAGTCCTTATGATAATGAAGATAAATTATCAAATGGTACGAAAATAGTTTTACAAAAATCATTTGACAAATTAGAAGGTCCACCATTTAAAGGTATTTTTTAGAAATAAATAATTTGGAAAAAACAAAATATTAAAATAATTGGATTTTGTTAAATAGTTTTGATATGAAATATTTTTTTTAATCCTGTAGCACCTGTAATGCAGTTTACAGATGATTCTGCTATGACTTATTCATTGGCCAATTCACTAGTTGAACAAAAGGAATTAGACATTCTTGATATTGCAAAGAGATTTGTTAAAAGTTATTATCAACAGCCTAATCGTGGCTATGGAATGGGTGTTGTAATGGTATGGCATTAAATGTATATATTAACTTATTCAATATATAAAAAATAGTTCTAAAATTGAAATTCCTTTGAAGGTATTTCAAAAATTACGAGGTAACAAATTTACAGACATTATAAGTCCAGCCAAAGAACAGTTTAATGGATATGGTTCATGGGGAAATGGTGGAGCAATGAGAGTGGCACCTGTTGCATTATTCTGTTACCAAAATTATGATAAACTTTTAGAAACAGTTAGAAAAGTGACTCAGATTACTCATACACATAAAGTTGGAATAGATGGTGCTATTTTACAAGTAATTATATTTAAAATACTTTAATACCTCCTACTGAATTCATTTTAATTTTTTAACTTCTGTTTTTATTATTTTGTAGGCAACAGCGATTTATCAGAGCCTCCACTTAGATCCTAATCAAGAATTAAATGTAATGAATTTTATTGATGATTTAATTAATAAAATGGAACAAATAGAAAAAGATGAAGAAGGGTATAGATCAACATTTTTAAAAAATGTTTCCAAATCTAAATTGTGAAAATCACTTTATTTTTTGCAGCTTAGGTTTATCAGAACCACAACCATACAAAATACAATTAGACATAATAAAAAAGTTAATGTCGAAAAACAGTGAAGAACTAAATGATAAACAGGTGGTGCAAAAATTGGGGAACAGTGTTGCAGCTTTGTATTCAGTACCTACTGCAATATTTTGCTTTTTAAGAGCACAGAAGCCAATTACAGGCATACAAACAGAAAATCCTTTCAGAAGAGCAGTTCAGTATGCTGTAAGTATAATGAATTATCATATAAAATAAAATAAGAAGCAATCAATATTAATAAATTTTTTATAATTGAAAATTGTTGACATAAGTAAAAATAAATGTCTTTCAGATTAGCTTGGGTGGTGACACAGATACTATTGGTAGTATGACTGGTGCAATCGCTGGTGCGTTTTATGGAGAAGAAATAATTAGTCATAATCTTCTGCAACATTGTGAAGCTTTTGAAGAATTTAAAACTTTAGGGGATAAATTATTTGAGCTAGCAGTAACTAAATAAGATCTTTTAATGTATGTGATTAAATGTAAAAATTACTTTATTTTTTATTAAGATCAATTTTTAGCTATTCAATTATTCATAAAGTAGTATAATAGAAATATGATCTCTTATGTATCTATAGCAATTACAAATTTGTACATTTAACGAATAAATACTCTTTATGATCTCAAGCGATTTCAATTCCCCTTGAGGTTTTAAGGGTAATTTTATAAGATTCTTTCCAACTGGTGGTGTAAAATTATGCTATAAAAAAAATATCCAATAAAATATAATTTTTTTAACATAAATTGCGAAAAGAACTTAAACGATTAATTTAAAAAGCATACAATTTATGAATGTTAATTATGCAAAAGAAATTTGACATTTCTATCAGCTGATAGAATTCAATATGGCCGCTGAGAGAACACGTTGTCTGTTCATAGTCGAAAAGACGCCTCCAAATAGTTGATTCTGTGTATGACATAGAAATTAGAAAAAAAAGATAGTGAAGATTTCTTAATATTATATTTTACAATGGCTAGCAATGAGGAAGTATTAGAAGGATTCATTTGTCCAATATGCATGACAGATTTTAAAACACCTAATCAATTAACGAAACATTTCGAGGAATTTCACAATGATGATCCAGAAATTTTGAAATCACTTAAAGGTATGCTTCACCGTTGATAATTATCTACATTTTATATTACTTTATTATATTTAAAGTTCACAAATAAAACTCGTATATATGTGTATGTTAGAAGTAAATATGTTGACCTAAAACAATGAAATAATCTAGTGTTTTACTTTTCTAGACCTGTTTGGGAAGGCTAAGAAAAAAATTTTGAAGCAAGATGAAATTTCAGAATCATTTACAAACAGCATACCATCATCTAATAGACAACGTAGCCCAGAACTTAATTGGGGACCTCAAGAGATAGGTATTAATTCACGTTACAAATTCTAATGCTAAGAAAGTTCTACCTCAATCAATAAATAATTTAATATATGAAAAAGAAACAAAGACAATTGTTTTAGCAAAAGTTGATAAAACTTTCTATTATTAATTTAAAATTTTTAGGAGCAATGAGATCACATACAAAGTACTTTAAGGAAATAAGAAATATGAGATTAGAGCGATACTCTACAGAAACTAATAAACTTCTTATAAGACTAGATAAATTATTAAATAATTTACCAGCTGATCCAGTTGATAGGAAAGGTAAAAAATCTTTTATTTCTGTTATTTCACAAGTAACTAAGTATCTTTCTTTTTTACAATAGTTCATGAACGCACAATTGTGCCTTGGATAGATGAAAAAGATGTAAAGCTGTGTCCTACTTGTGCAAAAAGTTTTCATGTTGCAAGAAGAAAACATCATTGTAGACTCTGTGGAGCTGTTATGTGTCACAGTTGTACAATATTTCTATCTCTACAGGATGCAAGTTGGTGATTTCAAAATTATCCAAGAAAAATAAAAAGGAAACTTATGTAAATTTGAAATTGGTTATTTATAGGAAAAATGACAAGTCCTGTATCTGTACAAGATGATTCTGCAGTATCTCCTACTTCTGAACGTCCAATTTCAGAACGTTTAGTACGTGCGGGTATTGGTCTTACGAAATTGGCAAGATCGCCATCCAGTGGTAGTTTAAATAGTGTACTATCCTTGGTTAATGATTCAGCAGGTAGTGAGCAGCATTTCAGAATTTGTACACATTGTGCAAATTTGCTTGATGCAAGAGAAAAACAAAAAGCGAAACATTTTGATAAACCAATAGTATATCAGTTTTATGAAAAGATGAGGGCGTACATGGAAGAAGCTTCGCAACACGTAAAAATGTATAACAAAATGTGGGAATCCTTAAAGTACGTAATTTAATTATTCTAAGATGAATATTTGCAACATTGTAACATTAGCATAAAACTTTATATTGTTTCTAGTAAGAAATTATTTGTATGAAGTTAAAAGGTGTATATTTCAGTGAAGGAGAATCTACATACAATTTAGAAGATGCACAAGCTTTAAGAGTTAAAATTGCAAAATTAGGCGAGAATATAGATTTAATTAGCAAAAGAATTTCAGTACTTGGAACAAGATGTGTAGAGAACCCTCCACAGGAACAAGAACTCCGACTGCATCATATGGTTAGAGTGTCTGCAATGATTTTTCTAAAGGAAGAGTTATTGAGCATACAAGCTTTGCCTTCGAAAGAAAGATACGCGGAGTTACAGAACGAACGACAAAGACGATTAGAAGCTAGAATTGCATACGAGAAACAATTGGAAGAAGAACAACGAGAAAAATCAAAAGAGCAACGTAAGAGAGAAACATGGAACGTTGAGGTTCGACCTGCTATGAAAGAAAACCAGGTAATACTAATTTACTGTATAATCAAAAATTAAATTGTAATTAACGGATTTTATTTCAATTCAATACAATCGATATTATATTTAAATAGCCAACAGTAGTGTTGAATCAATCACAAGGCTGGGGTCCTTCCAATATTACACCGATAATGCCTTCTTCAATGGATCCCATAATCGAACAAATGAGTAATCTTCGAGCTTACATTAAGCAAGCTAAAGCCGATTGCAGATACGACGAAGTTGCAACATTAGAAAACAATCTTAAAGAACTTCAAAGCGCCTACTTCACAATGAAACAAAGTAACAATAGCGATGGGTAGATCATCGACATATCTCCACATTCTATTAAATAAATCTATGTTTCTCATTAACTCTAAATAAGATTTAATAAATCTTTCTATTGTATCAAAAATTTTATGTATCGTTGCATTCATTTTATGAATTACTAACATTCTCTAAATAATTGACCGGCTGCAGAAGATTTTGCCTTCCTAATGTGCATACTATAAGAATACCTATGTTTCAAAAATGGCGAAACAAAACCCTTGCAAAATTAGTATCAAAATAAACTGCAGGATCTAGAAAGAATGATGCACACATAAAAATTAAAAAAAAAAGTCCACACATATTTTTTTATAAATTGAAAATTTTTATCCGCTATTTTTAAAACACTATAACCACCTGTGGAAAGGTGATACTAATCATCCCTATATACTATACAGAGAAATATATATTTTTAAATTTCTCACAGCTTATAGGCAATATTTCAGGAATGATCACAGTTCAATTCTGTTAAAATTTGTATTGCTTTATTAAATTATAGGTCTGTAAATAACGTTTGAGGTATAATTATCATTAATTTAGTAATGCGCAATTATTAAATACAATTAAAAAATACATTATTTATTATACTCTAAAACTGTAATCGGTAATTCTTGTGAACTCAAAGCATTTTGTGCAATATGTGAATTATTTTCATGTAGTTCAATAATACATTGAGGTAATTCAGTGGAAATAATTTCATTTTTATGAGTATCTGGATTAGATAATGATGATTTATGAAACGAAGTATTCACTTGGTCATTTGATAAATCTTTGTTTGATATAATCATACTGTTGTTTAAGAAAATTGGAAGTTCCTCTGATAATACTTCCTGATTTAATTTCATCTGTTCCATAGTTCTCTCAAATTCATTTAAAAACACAGGCAGTTCACTGGCCGACACTTCTTGTTCAAATGCTTGGCCTAATTCTCTATAGCCTCTTATATTCTCTTCACTACTAAATTTCATTAAATTAGATATTTGTGATTTAAGTATGTTATCAATGTTTTCTAAATCCTTCTTATTATGTTTATCTTTAGACGAGATCAATTTTGTTGACTGCATGTTCCTTTCTAAAGAATTATTATTTATTACATTATCTATTACATTAGGATTCATTGCTTTATTATCATCCACGTCATTAAAATAAAAAGTTTCAAATTTTTCAAATTCCTGTTTTTCTTCTAGTAGCTTTTTTATAACTTCATCTGAAATATCTACAGGTGCTGCTGGACCACATTTAGGCCTTTTTGGAAGTTCCTCTATTAAAAAGAAAGAACATATATGAGTTACAATAATTGTAAATTTTATAAAGATATTTTGTATATTATACCTTTTAATACATTTCCCGCTAAATAATCCGCTGCTCTAAATAATTCTGCTTTTACTAAAAGGTTCAATAAAATGCGCAATGTTGGCCTGTTTTTACCCATTGTTCCCCATTCTGATAAAAAAATTTCGGCTGCATTTCTTTTTTGTTGTTGTGCAGCTTGTTCAATCATACTATAATCATCCAGACAGTAATAAATGTAAAAATTGATTCGTGTCTTTCTTCATATAATAGCATGAATTTGTAAACATACCTGAAGTGCTCGATATTAAATTTTGGAAGAGTGGAATTATCTTCTTTCGGTATAATTGCCATTAGCTTTTTCCATGAATCTGATACATTCAATATTTGTCCGAGTGTATATAATTCGGCAGGTCTTAATTTTCGTAATTCTGTATCCGAGTGAATTGTATCTTGTGACATTATGATAACTTTAATAATTATTAGTTTTTTCGAGAAATGTATACTAGTTCTACAATAAACCAAAGAAATAATTTATAACCTCCTAGTAATTAATCTTAATTTTTTAACTTATTCACTAATTTAAGTTTAACTCATTATTTTTCATAAATTATTTTATTTACTCAATCTTGAATTCATTTAATATTGTCTTTTATAAACTGTGTAAATTAAGTAATTTACAATTTAGTCCCGAATGGAAAAATAACGTCTTTTAAGCAGCAATGAAAACGAGACAACAAAGAGCTTTTTGTTCAACAATTATTTTAATCTTTAGTGAAAATAAGTGTGCAAATAATTACAAGATAAAACATAAATAAAATATAAGCTTTGTAAAAAATGAAAAAAATGTATAGGAAGCTAAAATTAAACATAGAATAAAAAATTTGTTTAAATATTTTTGTATTTTTGTTAAAAAAATTTATAAAATACAAACACATGCTAGACCTAAATATAAAGAGTACAAGAATTGTAACATATGTAAAATATTACAAACTTGCTGAAGATATACATAGTTATAAAATGAACATTAATAAATTTGGAGAACTATAATTATCTAATTCAGTTTAATGAAATACATATTCTTTTCGTTTTTTAACTTTATGTAATTCTATCTATAAATCTGCAGACACATCACATTATATGTTTAGGAGTTATTCAATTATTTTTGTAATTTGTACATTTGTGGCACTAATTTTGCCTAATATACCTCTTAATGTCCATTTGAATTATATTAAATTTTGATATGAATAATTTATTATGTATAAATATAAACAAACACTCTTTTCATAACTTTAGAACATAAATTCTGTAAATATACATATAAGTGACTAAATGAATTTTAATATTCATTTCATGTTATAGAATTTCTGAAATATATGCAATTAATAATTTAGAAATCAGCAACACAAACCATAATTAATCATTACCAAAGTAAAATTATAGATATCATGGTTTCACAATCGATCTGATATATCCTTAGCATTTTCTTTACTATTAGCAATACGAGATCCAAACTGAAAAGCTCTTTTAGGAAAATTAGCAGTGTTTTGGAATCCAAGTTTATACGCCACCAAACGTAGAAGTAATTTATCTCCTAAACCTGAAGGCATTTTATCTGTTGGATAACACCTATAAATAATTGAATAATTTTTTGTTATTAATTTTATACTTTTTTAAATGTTTATTTTTATTCATTTACCTCTCCCATGGTTTTAGTTGCTGAACATATTCTACTATATTTTCATCTAAGTATGGCAATCTAGATTGTCTTCCATGATCGGATACAATACGATCATCACGACCTAAATTTCTTTCAGAAATTCTAGCTAATTCAATGCTTAATTCTTGTGTTAAAGCATCCCAGTCTTTATGTCTTAATATTGTTCTGTGTCTCATGTATCCACCAAATAATTCATCTGCTCCCATGCCCAACAGAAGTACTCTACATGGAGATTCATAGATGTTAGTATTTGAATTAATTGTACCTCTTGCGCGACTTGCAAACCATACAGCACAACCTAAGCTTTCATCTAGTATAGTGGAAAGAGGATACAGTAAATGACAAATTCTTGAGGACCGATATTTCTGTAATTCTGTCTGACTGATATTCACCTAAAGAAATTAATATAAATTAGTTACTGTACGTTATATTGTAATCCTTTTTATTTGAAAATATACAAATATTTAAATATATACTTCTACAAAATTCCATTTTCGTTTTGGACAAATCGCGAAAAGTTCTATTAATGTTTGCTTCCCAGTTTTTCTATCTGGAACATCATATTGGTCTTCTGTACCTTCTTTCTCATTATTTGCATTTGATTTTTTAGATGTATTAATTGATTTTTCAAATGCAACATTAATTAAGTCAATAGGTTCATGTTGGGGTACATATTTGTCAGCAATTACCGTTAGAATAGCAGAATCCAAGCCACCAGAAAACAATATACCTATTTTTGCATGATTACATACATTTCCTTCATTTAAAGCTAATTTGATACATGATTTACAATATTTTGGCTGTTTCTTTATTCTAACTTCTACAGCTTTGTAAAGAAGTTGCAATAAATGATCTACTCTGTTGTGAATAATCTTATTTTGTAATAGATATTCTAATGTTTTATATGAATTCTCAAAGTAAGGACTATTCTCTAAATAGTCCAAATCCTTAATATTTGGATGCCAATTTAGACATACTGATGCATCAGATTTTAATATAGTTCTTTTAATATCAATATCAACACCTAAATGTATTTCTAATGCTTCAATAATGTCTGTAAATCTCAAATCTGGTTCCCTCCATGGATAGCATGCAAGATTTATTCTTGAATTAGATAAATTTATAGCAAAGATTCCAATTGCAGGAACTTCTGTAATCTTATTTATCTCTTTGCTGGCAACAGATGTTAGAGTTAAAATATTTTCTTCTGCATTGATTTTTAAAAGTAAACTGTGTCTTCCTAAAATATCTCTACCAAAATACAAAAGATTACTGGACCTTTGAAAATATATGAAGCTATATGGACCTTGAATTCCTTGAAACACTGATATAATGTTTGAAGATGATTGCAGAGTGTTTAATAGCACACTTGTATCACATATATTATCTTGAGCCTACAATAAATAATGTGATCATTCAACTACTTTCCTTAAATATTAAATAACTGTGATATAGTTTACATGATTTATAACATAAAGTATTTACCAAGTTTCCAGAAAATATATCTCCATTCCAAAGAAGTATATTATCATTAGAATCAATAGCAGGTTGTTCACCTATACTGTAACCCTGCATCCATAACACAGAGGCTACAAAGTGTCCCAACCAATTTTGAGACAAATTTTCCAATTTCTCTATTATTTGATCAGGACCACGTGCAGTTATAAAATCCTTACAAACATTCCACTGAGAAAATATTACACATTCATATAATTTGTCATTTTTCTTATATATTTAAATAAATATACCTCTTGTGAAATTTCTTTATTATTTTCCTGATTTTGTGAAATGTGACAAAAAATCCCACACATTATAATACCGGTATAAACATAACCCTAATTTATAAATGCTTTGTAAGTAGATTATTTAAATATTTCAGGATACAGTGTAATACTATACAATCAGTATAAAATACAAAATTTCATTATTCTATAAGCACATGAAATATTTTTTAGGTTTCTTACTGTTAAAATTTATAGCAGTTAATATCGAGATACAACTATGAAATCGCTGAATAAATAATTCACTATATCGAAATAAATGTATGCCAAGTATATTTTTAATTTTATTTTATTTAAATTCAGCTATATCTATGTACGATGCAAGAAAAATTAAAATGTATAAAACTTATAACTTTTGTGTAAACAAAAATTCTAAAAATCATCACTATCTAGCTTTCATTAATAAAAATTTTTTCAACGTTCATTCTACACTTCATATTCATTTTTATATATTCAGTGTTAGATACCAGAAATTAAATTAATATAAAAAAGTGCAGATATTAAGTACTTTTTTTATCATTTAACCTAAATTTTCGCCATGTTGTTAGGGATAGTATTCTTAAAACAACGATAAACAGACTTTGAACCGTTATGGTATAGTGACAGCGCTCAAAATATAGCTACCATATTTTTTAGAAATTTTGTTCTTATTGTCATTTAGTTTAAATAAGAAATCTAATAGCTACGTTGTTGTGCAATTTGTAACAAGTCTTCAATATATTTTAAACATGATTAATACAGGGTATGTCTTTAAAATCATTAAATACGTTATTTGAATGTATAATAGACATTTTCTTTTATGTTCATTACTATATAAAAGAGAAAAATTATATACGTCAATTTATCGCACGGAAAAATGTAATAGATTTTAATGAGAAACATATATACTTTATTTTATTACATTTATCTTTACTTATTAAATTTAATTTAAACATGAACTAATTTTATATATAAAATAAATTAATATTTATTATTATCAACTTTCTATTGCTTAATTTTTATATTAATCAATGTTTTTAATATTAATTCCAACAATAAAAATATTTTGGCCTTTAGATTAATATATCTGTTATTTTATAAATGATTATATAGTTTGTGGGTGTTTAATTCAGAAAACTTGCGGGTCGCACAATTTTTATTAGTGGAGCATCAAGAGGAATTGGAAAAAGTATTGCCTTAAAAGCTGCAAAAGATGGGGCAAATATTGTTGTTGCAGCTAAAACTGCTGAACCACATCCCAAATTACCAGGCACTATATATACTACTGCTGAAGAAAGTAATTATGTACTACAGTAAAAAATATGAAATAATGATGAATGAATTCATTTAAATTTTCATGTACGTAATTCTTTTTATTAAGAAAATGTATTTGTTTCAGTTGAACAAGTGGGTGGAAAAGCATTACCCTGTATTGTAGATGTAAGAAATGAAGCACAAGTAATTTCTGCAGTAGAAAATGCTGTAGGCAAATTTGGTGGTATTGATATTGTTATTAATAATGCAAGTGCAATTTCTTTAACAGGCACAGAATCTACAGATATGAAAAAGTATGATCTTATGAATAGTATCAACACTAGAGGAACATTTCTAGTGTAAGTATAAACATGTTATATTTGTTATAGAAATAGCAATCAATAATCTTGTGATACTTATTTTAAGGTCCAAGGTTTGCTTGCCTTATTTAAAGAAAAGTAAAAATCCTCATATAGTAAATATTAGCCCCCCATTGAGTATGAAACCAATATGGTTTAAGAATCATGTTGCATACACAATATCTAAATTTGGAATGTCAATGTGTGCTCTTGGGATGGCTGAGGAATTTAAGTCAGATGGTATTGCTGTGAATACAGTTTGGCCAAAGACTGGTAATTCATATATTTTTGTTATTGTTAGAAAAAGAATTTATTTTTAAATTATTACTTTAACTTTAAAATTATTATTATTTTAGCTATCTATACTGCAGCAATTGAAATGTTATCTGGGTCTGAATCAAGTAATTATAGTCGTAAACCCGAAATAATGGCAGATGCAGTATATGCTTTAATTTGTAAAAATAGTAGATCTATTACTGGTCAGTTTTTAGTCGATGAGCAAATATTAAAAAACGAAGGAATTACTGATTTTACTGATTATGCATGTAATCCAGGTAAATTGAGTGAAATGTACAATTTATAAATTAATTTTTGTTATACAGTTAATTACTTACAAAGGCAATTAATTGTAACTTTGTCTCTTTTGTTTCAGCAAATAAAGATAAATTGATGCTTGATTTCTTCTTAGATGACAATTTGGAAGGATTAGGTTTACATGATTTAGTATCTAAGAAATCTCAAGATGTAAAAGATACTAATAAATCAAATGAAAAAATACCACATATATTTACTGCTATTCAAGCTAATTTAAATAGTGAACTTGTTAATAAAACAGAAGCTGTATTTCAATTCAATGTTAAAGGTATGTAATTGTATCAGTTTAAATATTATCTTTTATTTATTTTTTTTAGTACTGTATTCCTGTTATTACAATAAATTTTGTAGGTGATGAAGCAGGTACATGGTTCTTGGATCTTAAAAATGGTAAAGGTTCGGCAGGGAAAGGAGAGCCTAATCAACCACCAGATGCTATATTAACAATGGATTCACAAAACTTTTTTGCAATGTTTTCTGGTAAATAAGTATATTCTTTTATGCTCAAATGCATTACAAATTTCCAGTGTTCATTAACAAAAGACTTACATTAATTTAGGAAAATTAAAACCTACCTCTGCATTTGTAATGGGAAAATTGAAAATCAGTGGTGATCTTCAAAAAGCAATGAAATTAGAAAAATTAATGCGCAGTTTGAAGTCTAAACTTTAATGAATTAAATATGCTTTCTTTTTTTTCACGAAACAGCGACATATTTACTGAATAACGTAAGAATTGCGTTAAATTAAAAATATTATTACTTCGATAATATTAAATGTAAAATGTTTATAACGTTCAGAAACTAATGTAAAATATCTTTTTATAATATATTTTGTAATAACAAATGATTAAATATTATACAATCTGAATTTATAAAAATTATGTATATATTTTATTTATTTACATAATTAGTAATATCATTGATATTTGATGTTTTCACTTGAAACAACAGGAAGAGGTAAGCATTGCTTTAATATTATACTTTTTGCTTCTTCATAAGTTCCAAAAAAGATAAACCCTCCTAATGTTATCCAAAGAACTCTAGGAACTACACCAGCAAATAGTCTGTAAAATTTTGTAATTTCAAGAAGTAAAATGCATTCAAAATTTGAACAACTATTAATTATAAATTAAATTTTAATATTTACCCATTTAAACCTTTTTCTTTATAAACAGTATTTAGTACATATAGTATTCTTAACTTTGAAGCATCCTCATTTTTGTGTGAAAGCATTATTCTTGTTTTTACAACATCTAATGGTGTAGTAACAGTAGCAGAAATACCACCTAAAAAATTTCATAAAATCAACTGTACGCATTAAAGAAAACTTTAGTAAAATATTAAAGGTTAAACCTGCAATTGCTCCACATGTAGCACTTTCTATTGGAAGAATTTCTCTATTAACACATGAACTCCATATTTTTTTTAATTGTTCCCATATCGGAAACTGTATTAAACTAAAGGGCATATCTCTCAACACAGTACTCCAATAACCACAGTACAGCATTCTAAGATTAATATCTTTTTTGTTTAATATTAAAGCTTGCTTTCTTTGCTTTATAATTTCTATTGGTACTCTTATTGTACATGCTACCTTTATTTAAATTATACATTACATAATTAAAATTTAATATTCAATAAAATTTGAATGAATTTTTTATTTTTGAAGTTTACCAATTCTGCTAAAGATGCTGAGCCCATGTGAAGTAAAGAATGATATTTTTCAGATATTTTACATTGTGTTGTATTTTTGATACCTTCATATGTTATAAAAAATAAAGATGCTGAAATATTGTAACAGTTTAATTTATGTAGCCTTACATGTCATAAATAACTTTATATTACTTTATATCATATTATATGTTTACCACTTGGTGCAGAACCAAGAAGTACAGGAAGAATCCCTTTATACAAATTAGAAAATCCTCCTGATTTTATGAATCCTTGTTTAGACTGTAAACGTGTTTTTAATGTATCTAATGGAAATAACACTACATCAACAGAAGTGCCAGCCAATCCTCCTGCCTATTTAAATTAATATTAATTAAATAACAGACAAAGTTTTTATTCTTAAAGCAATTATGATCTAATTTGTATATATTTTCAAACATTATTTTTATAGAATTTTGATTATTAAAATGTGAAAGCTGTTTGCATGATTAAGCTTTCTATGAAGTTTACAGTGTTGAATTTAATCACAAGAAAAAAATATATTATCACTTACTATCAAAGGTACAATAAAAGTATGTTTTATATATTTCGTTTCTAATGATTTATTATCTGTTGTCATTTGATATATTACCAATGTTACAGCTAATATGAAACAATATTTACATGTATGAAAACGTTTTAACCTAACACGTGCAATAAAGAAATTCTAAAGGTTAATGTACTGTTATCATTGAAATGATACTTTCATATCATTAGTATATACACTATGAAAAATTGTGTAATATATATTATTTTTGTATACTTATATAATTAAAATATTTTAACAGTGTCAGTATTTATTTGTATACATCACATTTATTTCTCAAGAAACACATTTTAAGATGATAAATTTTTTGCTATAATATTAATCATCGAGCAGTGATTATGACTTACAAAAAAATAAATTTACATTATTAATTTTAGTTTTTTATTAATGACTTTATTTTTAATTACATTTTTGTTCAGATTTTTGTCAGATTTTTAAATCAATATCGAATTAAATTTTGTAAACACCTTTACACAACGTAAATTTTACAAGAATCCTTACAATTGAAACAAGACCATATTTTTTAATATTCCTATTTTATAATTTTAAATTGATACAATTATATAATGAAGTAAATTAATTGTATTATTGATTGTGGTAGTTATTTAGGAGTTTTCGGTTTCTTTCGATTTTGATGATTTTTGAATATGTTATAGAAATCAATATTTTGACAATTATATAATGGGTGTATTTAAAAATCTGATTTAAACCACCTCACGATGGCTGGAATAGAAGATCTAATCCGAACCTTATTCAAACCTAATTATTTTACCTATGTTATTTAATGAAAAGCTATTCAGAATGTCGATTTCTATAACATATTTGAAAATCATCGAAATCGATGGAGATCGGAAACTTCAAAATAATTACCTGCTTTTTTTTATAACATATGATGAAAAAATTATGTGGAATATATTCATAAAGTATTTTTTAAAAATAAATTAGAACTTCTAATTTTTGGAAAATTATTTATTTCCTGAAAAATCATCATTTCTACAAATGATTGATTCTTGTGCTAAAAAGTCTTCAATTTTGTTTAAGGTCTGAAAGTGTAAGTAGGATTCGTATCTGAAATTCCACGGGAACGAATCGATCGTATTGATGGTACATAAGGAGTACGAAAATCTGACATTGTCCCTTTTCTCGCACTAAGAGATTGATTCGACATTTCACAGGATGGAAAGTATGAATTTGATCCACTTCTATAAATGAAATAAGTTTTTAAATTATCCGTGTATTTTTTTACGTTTCATTAGATACTCAAAATTTTTAATATCATGTCATACCTTATGTTTGTATTTCTGTGATTGTTACATCTTACTGATGTAGAGGTATCACTTAAAGAATTTTGTACTTCAAAAGACATTAATCTTTTTTTGCACTCCTCATATTCCATTTTTAACTTTACATACTTATTTCTCATTGCTTTCATGTTTTGAGTAATGTTATAGTAATGAGATTTTAACATTTCGTATTTTTTATCCTTAAATTCAAACAATAATTTAGATATATTTATGCTGGTTGAATATGTGAAGATTTAACAAAGGAAAACTTACGATTTCGCAAAAGCGCTGTGTTAAAATTTTTATTTGATTCTGTTGAAAACCGCATATTTTATACACCGATTCTAATGCTTCATTCAATGGAGCAAAGAAGTTTTCTACTTTCGATATTGATGGTTGCTGTAATTCAATGGAATGGACATCTATTTGTTGACACTGTGGACATTGTTTTTCGGCTAAATTATGAAAGAAAAAAATATATTGTTATGTAAATATCAAATAACATTAATGTATAGAATATTTAGTAGCAACTTCATTTGATATATTGAATGTAATTATATTTATTATTGCCTTGTCGTATGCATCCATAACAATATATATGGCCACATTGAGTTAAAGAAAACGGTTTCTTCCCTCTGTGTATCGTTACGAAACATTTATTACAAATGAATGCATCCATATTTTTGGTGTACTATAAACATAATAAAGATTTATTTGTATTAGGAAATGAATTTAAAAGTATAATGGATAATTATTACAATAGGATATCCTATAATCAACTACAGTAGTGCATGCTTTCTTGACGCATCTTTAGCACGTTTAATTATCGTAGAATTATCCCCACCATTTCCCAAAACCGCATCGGCGAAGGGAACGTTTGCATTATTTGAAAGAATCTATAAATATAGGTATAAAGGAAATATAAAAACGTAATGAACAATGATTCATACAATTAAACCAATACCTTTTTCTTTCTCACTCATAGCAAACGCATCTCCCTTTCGCTTCCAACAAGTTTGAGAGGTAACCAACACATAATAATTCTCAGAATATCTACCATTACGGATAATTGTCACGTTACGGATAACTGTCCCCATCACGTGACAAAGCGTACACTACTGTAATTTATACTAAAACTTTGTCCGTTATAAGCATTCATTCGCACAGGATGCATTGATATATGTATGCATACTTGTGTGTATATATATGTACATATATGTTTATATTTATTTTTGTTATTAATGGATAAATAAAATTTTGTATCGACACAACGGCCGAATGTATTTCTTCACATTCATTGTAAACGTTTTGATTTAACGAGAAAAATTGTTTGTTTTAGGATACTCCACTGTATTATAATAAATGTTTCAATATAATTTTAACCTTTAAAACTTATCTTAAAATTGGAACAAGAATGATTCTACGTGTTCGTATATTAATTGTAAGAATAAGTTTGAATTGTCAAATTTGTAATGGCTGCTTTTTTACCTTGGTGGTAAAACAGTTCTTATTAAAGTTTATATATTCTGTAATCTTTACTGTAGGTCATGTAGGAATGTGGTAAGACCGTTTATCCATTAATAATTAATAAAATGACAACTAATAATTAAAATTAAGGCTGCACTTCGTTTTAGGGGATTAAACATTTATTACCCTTTTTTATATGTTTCTAGTATTTGACAATAACAATTTAAAAATATCAGTTTTGGAGCGAGGAATTCATGATGTTAAAAGTTATAAATGTTAGAAATACGTGTTATACAGCTTATTTCTATGCCATTCTAGCAGCTACATTTATTCACCGGACACTGTCGGTAAGAAAATTGGCTTCTTTATTTGAGTATTGTATAAAAGCGTTGGGCTACGCGCTCTGATTATTAACACGGTAGCGTCATCTAACATCGCAGGCGTAATACTATTATTGGTTAAATCCAGAAGTGTTGATTTTTAGACGTTTAGACAAGATTTTTATCCGTTCATTTATTCATAATTCCGTTCGTTTATTCATTTATTTATAACGCAGAAAAAATAGGTCTGTTACAATTATCTTGTTATTTTTATTGTGTTGCTTTAGTTAGTCTTGTATACTGTATTTCATTTATTGAAGTAATAAAAGATTACTGTAAAAAATGGGTAACTGTGTTTATTTTGTTTGCGGATACAGGTATAGGATTACAATATATTATTAGAACACTGTACAAGAAATCATAAAATACGTACGAATATGCAATTAAGAGTAAATATGTATGTTAGCAGCTACAAAAGGATTACCAAACATAAAAATTAAAACTATGTAAAATACTAATTGAGATGAAACAGTCCATTTTGAAACACAAGTTATTAGATATCGTTATATTTTTGTAGTTTTTGTTTCTGTGATCGGAATTAAAGATTTTATTTACTTAAAATTGCTTAGCCACATCTTCAATGTTTAATCGCGTCATCGTGTTGTATTCTTTCAGTGTGTTGCGGGAATCTAAAAAACAAGGAAATAATATTTTTATGATTCCATCTTATGTCGGGATTGGTTAGTATAGAATCTCACGTATTTTAGAAGCGTAAGTTGTAAGAATGAGTATAATACCGAATAATAATTTCTAATATCTCTTAAAAAAAAGTTATTATTTCAATTAATAATTTCAATTATTATAATTTAAATAAATATTTTCAGCATACTTATACCTATCATTACCACCTGAAGTAATCGAATGTAATGCGGATTGGAAACGATTAAGATGACAAGTACAACTGATGTAATTTTACGAAGTAAAGGTCTTTGTGACTGTTTATGGTACTTGAGCATAATTCATAAAACAAGAATGGATGCAATAAAATGAAATCTCGGTACAAACTTATTTAGCTTCGATAATGCCACAAGCCCAACGATCTCCCGCGTTTCCGGTAGTTGCAGAGAGAGTAGTGTTCCCTCTTCCTAGATCATCCTCACCGGAATGAACGACAAATGCACGTCCTATGATATTGTTTTTTCCAGATAAAGAGATAACGAAGTCCTTGATGTGTACGTTTGCCTCTCCTTGAGCATTTGCTCGAATATTTCCCAAATCGCCAACATGTCTCACTGGACTATCTGGTGCACCATGGGTAACCTAAGTCAGGATTTAGGCAAGCAATACGTATATTTATAAAACGCTTTAAACATCAAGTTAAACATATCTTATATTAGAATAAATGCAAATAATTTCTGAACGTATCGTGTTAAATGCATTGGAAATAAATTTTCAGAGCAGCTAATTTGAATTGTGCTGAATGAGATGAACGATTATTTGAAGATAATTTATTTAATTTATTTGCTCAGACCTAACCTAAACGTGGAGGGGTAGTATACTCGTCTGTATTGTTGCAGGTTTGAAACAAAATTATTTTCAAAGCTTTATCGGCACACCTTGTACAATGTGTCAAGTGTTTGTTGCGCATTTTACTGAAACTTTATTGTCAAATGGTTACTTACATTCTGAGGATTGAAATGAGGGCCCGTGGACGTGCAGCTTTCACGCAAGTCTCCGTGTTCGTGCACATGGAAACCGTGCAGTCCTTCTGTAAGTCCGTACACTTTACCAGTGATCTGGACAGAGTTGTCCTCGCCTTGGACAAGGATTAACTCCCCTGTCACATTCTTCACTTCAGCGTTGTGAGGTACCAAACGGACGTGCGCAGTCTTTTGCTATATTATACCAATTTCGCAATATTAAATGCACATGACAATTTGGGATAATTATTACACATTTTAGTTAAAAGCTTTTTCTCTAATTATGAGATCATAATTATTTTGCTTTCAGTAATACATTTTTTTCAAATTACCTCTGCAATCGTGGCAACTACAATACCAAGGAGCAATATTATCATTCGATTCATGGTGAATGATCTGAAAATAAGAAGTAATTTAATATACGTGTAACGCTTAAAATAATGAATGCTGTGCTGGAATTAATCGAAGATTATGTTTACAATTCCCGATCATTGAATTACATAATAGTCTTTCCTGTTACATTAAGTTGACGTCATATTTTATGAATAAACGTACTCATTTTTTTTACAGCGATCTTTAACACATTGACCGTTGTGTTAGTCAACCGTAACCGAAGTTTGTTTTTTGATCATCGATAACTAGAGTACCACGACTGTTAAATATTATTAAAACAAAATGAGTATGATTGATTAAAGAATTTTGAATAACATAGATAATAACGCTAAACCAGATAAAACTTACACGGTAGCTAATGTGTTAATTAAAAGAAATCGTGTGAAACGATACTAAAATAAGAATTTTACGAATTTTTCATCTAAATTATATTCATATTTGAGATGATATATCACGTGTGACCAAGGCCGCAGTTGATGTTAAAAATTCGACCAATGTCTTAAACACCATTTCTAAACCAAATTTGCAATAAAATGCTATCAGTACACTACAATAATTTTATAACGACAAACGGACTGCAAATGTTTATGAATTTATCGAGGACTCAAATGGACAAGAGAAATGCAGAATGCACACGACATGTAAAGGTAGAGAGAGAGAGAGTAAAATTAGTTTTATTAGAGGGGTAAAATAACTATAGTTACGTACAGGATAAGCGAAGCGTGAGCTTGTGTGAGGCGGTTGATCTGAAAGAGTTGAAGATTAAGTTGAATATCACTTGTTTTGAAGCAAGCTACTCCTCAGCCTTGGTGGACAAACGCAGAAAGTGAAAGTAACGTACCGCAAAAACGTATCCACAATCGCAGACAGACACTAACTGAGTAGGTGCTTGGACATACAGTCCTGTTTATACGAGTATTATATCAACACGGGTATCCCCACTTGTGGTTGCTCCAAAATGGTTCTGAACAGTTACATGCACTTCAAGAATGCCATGTGTCATTAAGTCATGTACTGCCGTGATAATATGATCGTCAAAGACGATCAAGTATTCTGGACCTAGATTTTATCGGTAACAGTTAGCATTATTTTCATACATGATGTCCAATTAAAAATGGATAAGTCTGATACCTTGAGTTGAATGTTTAAAAAATGTCTTGGTAATATGTGTTGTTAAATTCTATTGTTAAATTTTTAGGAGTTAGCTAGTAATTTGTTTGATAAACTATTGATGTAAATAAAACTGATAGAATGATAACGATGTATGACTGTATTTTATCAGAATAACGCAGAGAAATGTAGTGAAATACGTTTTACAGTTCTATACGTTTATACCTGTATATATATTCGTTAAGTATGTTTAATTGTTTATTGAGCAACACATTTGTTAAATACTACATACAATTAAATGCTTCAGTACGTACAGCGGTTTTTATCAATTTCTCCGAGGACTTCAATAGCGCATAAATATGAGTACAGATACGAATCTCGTAGCTTACGTAATATCGTAAAAAAGAAAACGGAATATATCAAAAACAAGCTTGAAGATTAAGTAACACCTATTCACCATAAGAATAAAACGACCTTAACAAATTCTTTGGAAACACTTTCGTTTAATAACAGATTAATGGAAAAAGGTGAACATCGAACAAAGTTTGAATAATGCAGTTGTTAATTATCGACCAATTTTTGTGCAACGTGCCTGTAATTTTCCTCTCTCGTAAACGAGTGTGAATGTCTAAAATATGTATAATAATAATAATTGATGGAAAATAGTGCAACGAAATTGAAGAACGTTTAAGGTATATATGCAGTGAAAGGGGGGGATAATTACGGAGTAAATTGTTCTCTTTTGTCTGTTTAAAGCCTTCTTACAACGAACACCGGATATTATATTTGCAGGCCGTTGATTGTTAGTTCACCTACGAACGACGTGAATCACCTGATTCTTAATTCATCTACATGGAAGTGTTTCTCGGGCAACTGGAACTTTCCTACCGTTCTGTCTTCTTCTAATTGCCGTTTCGAAGAGAGATCTCTGATTTCTTACTGCCATGCACGTTTCAATGCTTGCCTCGATCATTGATCATTAAAAATTAGTTACATTTTCTTAATCACTTGAGTTATATATTAATGATATATTTGTTTGTAGTGAAAATTCTCAAAATAGTAGTGGAACAGTGAGCATAAATGTTGTAGCCTTTCAATAATGCCAGAGTCAATAAAAATGTTATCATAAGACACAAGTTTGTAATTAAAACAAATATCTGTTTAATGAAATAAATCTATTTTGTTGACAACATTGCTTATGCAACTGCAGAGGATTTTCTCTTCGCCTTGTTCAATTTTCTTAATTCGATGTCCAACGAAGCGCGCAACAATTTTCCTTTCATCAACAAGTTCTTCCAATTGAACGAGTACTGGTACGGGTTCTTCTGCAAATCGGCCAACACTTTAGTCTGCGTTTCCATAAAATGATAAATGATCTCTTCGGCTGGATCGAAGCGTGGCGTTTCCTTGATTTTGATCAAGAACAAATAAACAATCACAGGCAACGAATTTCGTCCGAATTGGTAATACGTGAATTATATCGCTTTTGCTTACCAACACTTCCTGCGCAAGTATACTATCTTCTTCCAGTTGATCGTCAATTTTTCTTAGCATAGGAATCAAGGAAAGCTTTTTAGACTCTGTCCGATGTTTGGGGAAGAAACGATTCTTGGTGTGTTCGAAAATGCTTTGCTGCATCTTCAACGTCGCCTTCAATTTCTCTCTCTTCCTCTTTGCATCTTGTCGTAACCTTAGGATAGGCTCACGTTGCCTCTCGAGGTCTTCTTTCTTCAAGCCTTTCTTTTCCAGAAGCACTTGCTGCATGTGCTTTAGCTCCCTTTCTTTCCACTTTTCGCGTGCTTGTTCGATCAATTCCCATGGTTTCTACGGATGTATTCATTAATTAATTAACACGTTCGTCGCCACGTTCACCCATATTTGGGTGACCCTACTTTTTCTTAAAGTTAGATAGGATTTTAAATTGGAATTTTAAAAGGAATTCAATGGACCAAGTATTGAAGTATAATATATATAGATGTATATAAACATAAAATATATAAAATAAAAATAAAAAGCTAAAATTTTTGCTGTTTTTATATTTTTTTTACCCCAGTTTTCTATGCAATCGGATTTGTGTTAACATCATGATGAATAACAATAATATTACGTACAGATATTTATCTATCATTATACACGGAGTATCAATAAATCTATGGGTGGTCAATTTCAATACATTGAAGTAAGTTTATCAACAGAAATGATGGATAAAATTTGACCGCGTTAACTTTACTGTTAGCTGATCAAAATAAAGCGTACCAAGCTTTTCCTCTGAGGTTCTTCTACAGCTTCAGCTAATAGTAGTTTAGCAGAGGTCATTTCTCGTTCCTTCAACTGTTTCCTCTTCTCTGCATCTTTTGCTAATTTCTGTTTCTCTTCAATATATTTATAGTTCGCCTTTAACCATTTCTCTGACCAATTTTTACAAGTGATCACCTACGATTGATGGGCTTGACTCGATTAACTCGAACACAATCATGTGTTATAAAAAGGAAACATCATGAAGAAGTAACGAGGTGAATGATACAGTAGCGGACAAAAGTTTAAGGCGGCAGGACAATGCAAAACATAGTTTTGTAGTGTGCAAATATTGTTTGTATACTTATTCTTATCGTTATTATGGTAGAACACTATTTATTGATTAGCATAGAATACGAATTTTTTATTAATCAATTATTTTGTTTTCTTTGACCCTTTGGACTTAAACTTTTGTCCCCTGCTGTATATATTTCGGTAAATTTACCCTTTTGATTTGTCGGTCAATGAAATTGTTCATCCACTTAACAGTGGTCGGATCTTTTTTCTGAAAAATACCAGGAGCCAGGAACATTCTGAGGATACCGTTGAAATCACAAAATCCTACGCACTGGGGTGTCGAATATAACTCGTGGGTGTAAATTCCAGTAATTATGCGGCCTGATAAACTCTGCACAACACACGGTTCCTCGGATTTTACCATGAAGTCCCACAACTCGACGCTACCGTCTGTTCGTGTCAGGATCAGTATAGATGGACGATGACTGCCCCATGAAAGAGCAGTCAAACTGTACGAAAGAAATTATGCCTTTGTAGAAATTCTAATATCGATATTACAGAGTATACTTTCAGAAGTGAACGACTAATGTGTTGTTGTTCATTGACATTCAGCCCACTCTTATATGTTAAACAAAAGCATTCCTTTTATCCTACTTCTAATTCTTTCACTCGTTCATTCTGCTACTTTCTTCTTGTTTAATCGATGATTAACGTGTAGTTCAGTTAGATACTTTTGTAGAAATTCTAATATCGATATTACAGAGTATACTTTCAGGAATGAGCGACTAATGTGTTGTTGTTCATTGACATCCAACTCACTCTTATATGTTAAACAAAAGCATTCTTTTTATCCTACTTCTAATTCTTTCACTCGTTCATTCTGCTACTCTTTTCTTGTTTAATTTACGATCAACGTGTAGTTCAATTAGACATGTCAGAGAATCCAAATGTACTTGACGTTTGACTTCTTCCAGATTAACGGTATCCCAAGATCGTCCTTCCAGATGGCAAATATTTTTCCGCCTATGGTGGCGATCCACCTTCCATTCTGTTTCGACCTGACAGAATGCGTTATGGGACCGTCGTGTATCTTCTTGCTCCAGGTCCACCGACATATTTCACTGTTAATAGTTAGATCTGTAGTGAAATCGTATCCTTCCCACGTCACGCAACCGAAATCGCCTGTTGATTAAAATGAAAATGCTGTTCCCTCCATCTTTATCCATCGGTTTCGTAAACGTGTTTTCATACCTTCAACGGTACCAACGTGTATATAAGGTTGCATCACGAAGGTCGGTTTCTTGATGATATTTTTGAAATACTTCCGAATGGTTACGTCCTTCGAGGATAAACCAACGTCCACGCGTTTCTTCTTGAACTTGTGCATCCACACGGTGATGGTGGTGATCACCACGTTTCGATTTTCGTTCGGATGATGGACCGTCAGGATGTAATGCGGCTTAAACGTGCGATCTAACTTTTTGTACGGTGATATAGACTGCGCCAACGCTTCCGGTCTCTTCACTTGCACTATCTTCCGAGCCTTCTTCTCGTGTACCTGCCATCTTGCAACAAATAATAGTCGCTGATTAGTTTCAACTCTTATCTTAATATAAAAAGAGTAAATGCTACAAAATTTAATTTTTCTTATTTTAGGTAAGACCAGTTTCCCCAGTGAATGCACGAGAAGTCTGAACGAGTAGTAATTTGTGTTCGTTCAAACCAGTTAAGTACACGTTTCTGTATTTGATACTGTAAAGCGTTATTGCATAAGATTCTGCCAGGAAAAGTTGAAATTTTCCAGCGTTTGCTAAACTGTTCAAGCATCACACTTTTAAAATAAAAGTTATTACCTTTAACTAAAGTTGCATGACTGAAGTTAAAGATTAAATTAAATGCTAAAGATCATTATTACATTTATAATCGTTCAATATTTTCATTTGCCTTCGACTATTTCTCTATTATTTATTGGATGACTAATTCGTGAAAATTTAAGCAGGAATGCAAAACACACGATGCATCGTAGTGGCATCAATTTGCATGAACAACGGAAACATTTTCATATACCTAATATATTTTAACGTGTAGTATATAATACCAAGAATGAATTGATTTAAAAAAAAAGGTTAATTGCAGATGAATGATGCGATTGCTTGAAACAGTTTAATTAATTTAAAGAAGGACCAACTTTTCCAATTTCAAGTTCCAAAAAGCAATCGTGCCGTCCTCGCTAGCGGACATAAATTGCGACGATAAATCTTTGACATCGGTATCTTCTGGTAACGATACGATTCTGCCATTCGAATCTAGCATGTCGTACGACGGAATCCATATAATCTGTGTCACAGGTGCCTTCTGGCTATCCTTCAACGAGGACATCGCAGTGGGTCTGACTACAGACGTTCCTAATAGTTCTTTCATCCACTTGGTTAAACTTTTTAACGTGATTTTGTGTTTTATTTGAGCGGCTGTGTGCACGATTATCGCCTCCACCTTCTCGATCTTTCCAGATATGTGCCAGAGTACGACCTACAATTTAAAAAGTTGCTCGCATGATACTCTGCACGATGCTTCGAATGTACCAGTACAAATTACCACCTTGTATATTTGTGAAACTGTTGAAAAGGGAACAGCAAGAAATCACTATAATTATAGAATCATTTCTTTTATATTGAGTTTTATCTGAAGAATTTTTGTTTCACTATACACACAGTGTCTTTAGACACACTGCTGGTTGTAACTGTGTAGGTAATTTTAAATAAAAATAATCATCTTGTTAAGAATTCATTATTGGATATAATACTTAATTGACCATTCACGCAACCACCGACGACTAGAGTTCCAGTCATCGGACACACGGCCACTGATGTCACTTCCCTTGGACACTCAAGTAGCAATTTTGGCGCCAGACAATCATTGAAAGACCACACGAGGACGAAATTGTTTTCATAAGATTTGATTATCTGTAACGAAACTATTTGAGCAGAGAAACATTTTTTTCTGGTCTTGCACAAGTTTCCTTTCAATTCACCTCTGCGTCCGATTTAGGCCCAGCCAGATATTGACTTTTCGCGAAACTCGTGTAAGCGGCAAACGCTATTCCAGTCCACAACGGATGCCAGCAGAGATCATTGATGACTTTATCGACTACGTGTTTCTCATCGTGCAAACTTAAATGTTCCTCATAGCTCACAGGTATAGGCCATTGGGTGTCCCTTATGTTCCTTACCAAATTGCCATAATCGTCGGTATAAATGTCCCAAGTAGCATTTAACAGCAACTACGATCGTTAAACGTTAATCATTGGGACGTTACGAGTATTTCAAGATGAAGTAATGATAATATCGTTATCTTAATTTTACATCTAATTAACACTTAGCCAACCGAATAGGGATATCTCCCATTTTTTCCTCTGCCATTAATTCTATTTACTTTTGTTATTAGTTAGTCTTGAATTAGCATTGTTCGCAATTCATCAATGCGATTCTCTGCTCTTCCAAAGTACAATTTTCAATAAATTCAACTCCACCTCAAGACTAATCAATAACAAATCAGTGGCAGAGGTTTGTTGAGGAAAAAATAGGAGATCTCCCCATTCGGTTGGTTAAGCGTTAACTTAAACTGACTTGATCGCACACGTGGTCGGTGAAACGTAGAAGAAAACTTCTCAACGATTCCAGCTGTTCCTCGGTGAACGTCGCTATGTCCGGGGATTCATACGTGTACTCGTACTGCACCCAACAATTTGTAAGCACCGAAAGCGCTGTTTGGATCTTTATATCTCGAACAGCCGGGGTAGCTTGTATCATGTTGGACAACAGTTTACGAGGGATAATCTCAAAGACTTCACGAGAAGGAAGAAGCTCGATGTATCCGTCTCTAACGTCGTCGACCTTCCTGTCTTGCAGTTGGAGCGGTGTATTAAGCACATCCGCCGTTCCTATTAGCTGAAACAAAGCGGCAATGAAACACCCTCTCTAAAGTAGAGTTAACCCTTTGCGGACGGAGCAGTAAAGAAAATAGTTACGTCGCGCGTTTGTGTTATAAAAACTAAAGCTGTATTTAAATAAGTTTTTCATAAAATCTAACAGAATCATAGACAAACAAATTTAGGCCAACATGATTTCTTAGGCAAGTATACCCATGAGGGGGAGTACTGGAAGTATTCTTCAGAGTTCCCGGTGCTCTCCCACTTCGCTAAAAGAAGGCCACCGTGGAGGTTTTAGCAGGTAAAATCCTGCATAACCTCGCCACCCCCCCCCCAGGGTGGTGGGGTATCTTTTCGAAGATTTCCTCCACGTAAAAAAAAAAAAAAAAAAAAAAAAAGGCTAGTATACCCATGCGTATCTTATACAGGGTGTTCGGACAGGCCTGGGCTTAAATTGAAAGAGTAACTCCCTGAGACATTCTAAGACGAAAATCAAGAGTAACGATTTTGCGTTTCAGGCTTTGTTTACGAGTTATAACTAGTTAAAGATATCGTTTAATCCGGACCGTTCGACTCTTGAGAGCGGGTAACCGAGGCAACTCGGTCGGTAACGTCGCTGAGTCCACAGTGATGCTCAAGCGTCGAACGGTCCCGATTAAACGATATCTTTAACTAGTTATAACTCGTAAACAAAGCCTCAAACGCAAAATCGTTACTCTTGATTTTCGTCTTAGAATGTCTCAGGGAGTTACTCTTTCAATTTAAGCCCAGGGCTGTCCGAACACCCTGTACATGTCGTTTACGACAGACAAACGTCAACCGCAGCGTGAGAGTTGGGCGGATATATCCGACACTCGTCCGCAAAGGGTTAACACGTTGAGCCCGGCCCCGACTTTGCAGTCCTTTCCGTTCAGCCGGCAGCCAGCGAGCGATACAAAGTTGCAGGGTATCGCTGAGAGATAAGGAATTATTCTTTGTTGCGCTAATTTCGACGCTTTTTAGGTGTACGTGTGATTCTGTTCACTATATTTTCGTATGATGTATAAAAAAGTCACGTACGTACCTTCGAGAGGCGATCAATTGGAAAAGACCTACCGAAGTGTACAGATTGTTCGTAAAAAGAAAGTTGAGTTTAGTTTTGAAAATAGTTATTGCCCATAACATTGAATATGTCGGAAAGAGAAGAAGATAGTGACACGTGAAGTGAAATATTTTTATCTTCCAAACGTCGCAGAGTAGTACGATTATCATCATCATCAGATGATAATTCATTAGACGGACCGACGCCAGCCAAACGAAAATTCTAGGGCCGGTTCCCAGGGACCGACGCCGGGCTCAACGTGTTAATCTGATAGAAAGTGATAAGAGGCGATGGAAACAATATTTTTCGTTCGACAAACGTCCATTCTTTCCTGTTCTTTCAATTACAAAAAGCTTGACGTTACAAAATTGGCACTCGGTAGGCTCAGTTGCAAAAGTTTGCTATCGTTTTTTCCTTTGCGAACAGCGCGTTTTTATCATTCGTCGTTTACAAGAAATCTACGACTGTATAGAAAAATGTAATTGTCAACAATTTTACAATTTTCTCTGTTCACCTCAATTTCTAAAAATGGTCTAGTGTTTTCAACGATGCTCGCTTGAATCTCGGTACCGCTGCCGAGGTCTTGCCACTCCTTCGACGGCTTGTAAACGGCGGTTCTCACACGATTTTCGTGTTCCTCTCTCTGCTTTTGAATATGCTCGATCACCGCGTCCTGGCCTTCCTCGGTCAGGCAAATGTAGAATTGGCCGTGCTCAGACAACGAAGGAACGTAACCGATCAGTATCTTTGTGTTTGGAAACTTATGGATCTCCTCCTTTATGGGTAAGAAATCGCTGCTCTCCTCGTGAAGGTCTATATTGTCTTCGATTATCTCTTTTCTGACGTACACCCAAGGATATTCGGTGCTGACGTTCTCCCCTATGACACACCCGATCACTTTTTGTGTCAGAGGCGACAAATTGATCCTCGCGATACCTGGGGCACCCTGAACAGAAAACGAATAATCGATGAGGTTTAAACAAGAACGTCGTCCTGTTAATTAGAGACAATTTTCGTACAGCAAGTGAAATCAGCCAACTTGTTAGGAAACTTTAAGGATTACACTTAAGAGCTGGTTATTACATTGTACTGTTTTTCTATTTTCAAGTTTACGGGCGCAGTAATAATATATAATGTGTTGATAAATTACACTATTATCGTGGCTGAAACGAGCTAATTTGGCTCGATGAATTTTTCGTGACTATACGTGCACTCCTGTCCATAAATCTATACCTGAGAGTAAGAAAAAGTTCATATTACAATTATCGAACAGATCTACTATTTACTAATTATTTATGTTACGGAGAATATTGAATTATACCTTTTTTTTTTTAAACCTGACATGATGAAGCAGTTGCTAAAAAAATTGCACAAGTGTCCTGTTACTTATGGACAAGAGTGCAAGAAATGATATAATATAATATAATATAATGTACAAGAAAATGCCTATAATTTTTAAACAAGAAGTTAGATATAAGATTTTTATGCATAATTTAAAAATTAACAAGTTGATAATTTACCAGCGAATCGGAGTAACGAACTCCTTTCCGTGGTTCAAGTATACTATACTCCTTGGAGGCAAGTCTATGCAGGTCAGTGACTGATGGGCCGGAAGAGACGTAAGAGTCTAATTCGAAAATTGTTATTCGTTTTTCTCGTAATTTAGACGTATCTAGGTGTACTGTCTGCTTTGCTTCCTTTTCCCAATCTACTGCTTCGGTAGTAACGACTGTAAAAACATGAGTTAATCATTAATTATTTTTTGACATTTTATGTTAAACAGTATGAGAGAATAACTTTGATCAGGTGAAATATTTGCTATTGTCAGAGATATATAAAAAATAATTTGAAAAATTATAAGGTACAGTAGGAATCTATGATTTTTGATACAGCTATAATAAAAATTAACTTCTATTTTATAACAAAATAAGAATTTACCTTTTTCTTCCCAGGCCTCTTCATATTCCGGTACGTGTTCATAATCTTCGTATTCTGGATACTCATCATCATAAATGGCTTCTTCTGCCGCCGTTTGATCTTCAGCTTTATCGATAATTACAGTTTTATGTTGCTGTTGCTTAGTTTTGTCAATTTGTGAACTTCGTTTGCTTTGTTCAGTTTCATCCTTTTGTGTAAACTTTTCATCTCGTTTAGTATTGTCATCCTGTGTAAAATGTTCAGTTTCTTCTTCTTCCTTTTCATCGAAAACTTCATATTCACCCTCCATTGTGTTTTGATTAAGCAAAATAAATAATCGAATAGTGACTTTGATGATATTAAGTTGTTCACGAATGGTAATCAAAAAGATATTGCTTTGTAGATCATTTCAGTGTTTATTTATGTTCATTTAGTTTAGAATGAACGCACTTACTTTTCTTAGTTATTCTAATTAAATTTAATTAAGGTTAATATATTTAATATGGATAATTTGAAGAATTTCATCAATGTTATTTAAGGAGATTAATGTGACTGACTTTACCGACTGATCATAATTCTCAGCAGATGTCATCAAGTAAGGTTTTTCACAGTGTGTGTAAGGGTAACACAACTAGTGAGAATTCAGTAACAGTTTCAACGACGCGTCTTGCTTAGGAGTAGGTTGTCGTGTGTGGCTCTAAAAAGGCAATGATACGATGAATACTATCAGGTGTTTTGTGTTCGTGTTTGCAATTGCAAGTAATTCATTCTCTTTTGCATGTAAGTATATTTTGTTATTGATTGTAAGAAATTCTCACCATCAAAGAAAATCATTTTTCCGAGATGATTCAATTCAGCCAAGCCCACTTTACAACATGGCGTAGAAGAATTAATGTATAATAGACTTAAAAATACGATTAAATTTTAATTTCTGATTGAAATAATTTATGTACGATTATAGTGTTAAAAAATTTGAATCCTATGTAAGTTTAATGTGTTATGATCATATACAAATGTTCCGTAATTGTTCCGTAATGTACAAATGCATATCAAACAAACGTGCATTTTACACTGATTACATAAAATAAAATTCTTTAATTGTATTATTGGATCAATAATTATTCAATTTTATATTATATATGATAAATATATCAAACGGGATTTATAATTGTATTTGTATTAACAAACTTTTTCATTAATTTTAAATACTTTAGAGTAAATTATATTACTGATCTGAATACAATTTTCAATTAGATGATGAATGTAATGAACCACTTTTGGACAGAGCTCACTTAACAGCTACTACATCATTGCCTAACAGGGGTCCAAAAAATGCCAGGCTTAATGGTAAAGTTTCCTTTATTTTCTTATTATTTTACATTGCACTTATGCACACATAGGTATATATTTATTCCTTAATTATCTTTTCGTACAAGTATAGAAATATCTGATGATACGTAGTTTGTTGCTTGCTCTCTAAACATTATATTTTTAAAAGGTATGTGATAATCTGTACCTATTACTAAGATTGCTTTTCTTTACCTTTATTTACAATCAAATTTAACAACTATGCAGGTAGTGTATTACTTGTATATTATACATTTCTATGTTTATGTTAAGACAAAGTTTCATAGCTTAAAGAACTTATATTAAATAGAAGTTGGTCTCATCAACACCCACATGCCATAACCAGTTAAAGAACTTCTGGCCTGAATTAAGTGAACTGAATTCAATGACTCATTGCACAGTTATTTTGTACATCTGATTTCTTCTTTAGTAATAAACACCTCTTTCTTGAATGATTAATTTATCAGTTATAATATATCGATATTCAAAAATATTATTCTTGTAAAAGTAATATAATGTCTTATCTATTTGCTTCAGGTGGATGCTAAAGAGTAGAGCCTGGTTTTTTAAATACAAGATGCTTTAAAAGAGTAGTGTTTTGATAAAAAGAGATAAATAATAATTTCTGAAACATTAAACATTAAAATTAGAATTAACATTAAAGAAAATGTTTCAAAGTATTCGGTGGGCATTCAATTGGAAGGAATGGAATCCAAGTGAAAAGGACTTTGCTTATGCCATTTCTTGCATACAGTTAGAAGAGAAAGAAAGACTAGGCAGATTTGTGTTTCGTAAAGATGTTAGGGCTTCTCTTATAGGTAGATTAATGATGAGAAAATTTGTTAATGAACATGGACATATTCCATATAATGACATAGTATTAGGAAGAGATACAAATAATAAACCGATTTTAAAAAATGTTTCTTCAAACTTAACTTTTAATATATCTCACCAAGGTGATTATACAGTTTTAGCAGGTGAAACAAGAAATATAAAATTAGGAGTAGACATTATGAAACTTGAATATACTGGTGGCAAACAATTGTCCGAATTTTTTCGCATAATGAATCGAAATTTTTCATCTTGTGAATGGGAGGAAATAAAAAACTTGTCTCTTAATGAATTTGATCAGATCAGTATGTTTTGTAGACATTGGGCATTAAAAGAAAGCTATCTAAAAGCTATAGGTACCGGCATTACTACTGATCTTGGAGCAATAGCTTTCAAAACTAATTCGAAACTTTCAGAAAGTTCTGTTACGACCGATACAATTTTATATATAAACAATATAAAACAAGGATGGTTGTTTGAGGAAACATTATTAAATTCGCAACATTGTGTTGCTGTAGCATTACAAGAGTATAATAAAACTCCGAAACCACCAAGTAATAGATTTGAAATTATAAACAGTGATAAACTTTTATTAAAAGCTATTCCATTGTTTCCACAAGATTCTGAATATACAGAAAAATATTTTAAGAAGGAGGAACAGCCATAGTTTTAGATTTTGTATGTTGTTATATTATTTAATTTTAATAATGCGTTATGTATAATAAAGATGTACAGATATAATATTTCTATTGAGTCACTGAATATAATAAAAGTAGTTAGAAATATGTTTACAAATTTTATTTTACCTTCTTGTATCTTAAAGATTTTTATTTCTAATTTAAGAAACTTTGAATTTTTTATTCAAATCTATGATTTAAATTTTTTTGCATTAAAAATTTTCAAATTCTATAGAAAATTTGAAAGGTATTTATCAAAATTTATCTGTAGGTAAAATTCAGAACTATAAGAAATGTATAAATTATTTTTAATTTTCTATTTGATGGCCACACAATACAGAAACCTGTTACTTTTATACATTTCCTTTTTTCACTTTAAAAAGAGAATTCTTCGAATATTTCATATATAACATTGTAATTTCTTCTTACATACATTTATTTCTTTAAAATGGTGTTACTATCAACAGTTTTATTAGATTCTTCAAATTTTTATTAACAAAATTTACATTTTCAACTGTGAATAAAATTAATCGATCTTCATCTTAACTATATTTTAATTACTTTAAGTTCATTATGTGATAATTATAGTAGTACTGAATTTCTTGATAGCTCTGTCTTGTTAACTATAATTGCTTTCTTAAGTTCATTTTGAGTTGCATGCATGTGTATATGTTGTGGCGTAGGCGGAAACGCATGGACAGCTAGCAGCTCAGACTTTGATCAGTACCTTATTATCGACCTGGGTCAAGTAATGAACATCACTGCTGTGGCGACCCAGGGACGAGCAGTACAAAATGAGTATGTTATGGAATATGGTATAAGTTATGGTACAAATGGCCTGGACTACGTTGATTACAAGGAAGAAGATGGTAGTTTTAAGGTAAACTGATCCTATACAACTTTTGTATCAATGCGTGTTAACACAGCTATACAATACAATTTCAATGGTTTGTTGAGAAGTATATTGCATTTAGTAACTAACATAAATTAATAAAAACTAATAAAAACTTAGTGCATTGTGATAATACAGAAGTCATAACTTGGGTTCTAAAGTTAGCTACTGTTCTAGTCAAATATCTTTAGCATGATTAAAATATTGAAGGAGTTTACCTAATATTTTGTAGGTAGGTATTGTTTGCATGTTTTACACTTCACTCATCTAAAATACTTCATTCTTAAGAATCTATCCACAACAATTAAATTTTTTTAACACATTCATTTTGACACGTTAGCATATCAAAATAAATTATATTAATTTCATAAGTATGTTGAGAATACAAAACCTTGATTATTTTACCTTTTTTTAATGACTCATAATACTTTTCTCTTGCTACTTACCTGCTTTGCTTGTACTTTCTTTTACACATGGATGTGGGGCTGGGCTTTGCAGGAGGTTCTACGTGGTCACCAGAGCTTAGCAGTTATGATCAACATCTTACTGTGGAACTGGAAGACAGATATGAGATACGCAGCATTGCCACACGAGGTCGTGCTCATACTAATGAGTATGTGACAGAGTATATTGTTCAGTACTCTGATGATGGCCAAGCCTGGGCCAGTTATGAAAGCCAGGATGGTGTAGATGAGGTATTAATAGAGATATTGATTATAAAGAAACGTAGAACTTTTCTGTAAAAAAATCATTTATAAATATATATTTTTATAACATGGAAATATTTCCATTTTTTAAACAATTTAAAAAACTGCCTCTTTATTTATATAGTTATACAATCTTAATTGAAAATATATGACTGAGATGTTCTCTTTTCATTTGTATAAATACAATGGGAACTATAATTCTGCCTCCATACTTTAATAACTTTCTAATTTTAATATAATAATTGTCAGTACTTAAATGTTTTTTTAATAAAATACGATTTGGTGAAAATTTTGTATATACTCATACCTTTTTAACGCTATTCTTCGAAAATTACTTTGGCAACATTACTTCATTCACTTTATATACCTTCAACAGAATGTTAAATATTTGCTTTTATGCTTTTGCACTTATAATTGACTAACAATGCTTTACTAACAATATATATAAAAGCATACTAAGTATCTATGAATTTATGTTCGATTCACTCTACTCTATTTCTGTGTACTATAATTTTAGGCATTAATGCATTTTCAATAAATACATATAGCTAACTAATTGAATATGCGAGCTATTAATAACACACAAAACTTTTGATATAACATAATATAACAAAATATGTGTCATATTTTTACAACCATTATAATAAGTTTAATGCAGATTACAATTTACTTATTAATCAGAAAAAAACATTCATCTTTTTTTTTCCTATAGATGTTTAAGGGTAACATAGATGGTGATACCATAAAACTTAATAAATTTGAAGTACCAATTATTGCACAATGGATTAGAATAAATCCAACCCGATGGCGAGACAGAATATCATTAAGATTAGAATTATATGGATGTAATTATGGTAAGATATAATGTACTATTAGAATGAAATCATAATATAATAATAAAATTAGTTATTCTTTAAAATTTTCTTCAATACAACTGTAAAAATAATTATATGATTCCTAAATTTATTAACACAATCTTATTTTGCAAGAATATCTCTTCTTTAAGCATTAGAATACAAATAAAAAATAAAATCATTAAGTAGTCGTTTAACTTATTAAAGTTTTCTGAAAATTAATTTTTTCTTTATAGTTTCTGACGTCCTTTCCTTCAATGGTTCATCACTATTGCGGTACGATTTATTAAGAGAACCAATAGAAACTGATAGACATTTTATACGCTTTCGATTTAAAACAAACAATGCTGATGGTGTTTTGATGTACTCCCGTGGTACGCAGGGGGATTACATAGCTTTGCAATTAAAAGACAATAGAATGATATTAAATATAGATCTAGGTTCTGGTATTATGACGAGTTTGTCCGTCGGAAGCCTTTTAGATGACAATATGTGGCATGATGTTCTTATATCACGTAACAGAAAGAATATTTCATTCTCTGTAGATAGGGTATTAATTAAGGGAAGAATAAAAGGAGAGTTTCATAGACTGGATTTAAATAGAGCAGTAAGTATATAATTCAGTATGCATAAATATCTTCTGTTATATCTAGGAATGCACAACATTAATTAAAAATTGTTTATTAGCTTTATATAGGTGGCGTGCCTAACAAACAAGATGGACTAGTAGTCAATCAGAATTTTACAGGGTGTATAGAAAATTTTTATCTAAATGCAACCGGTATCATTCACGATTTAAAAGAAACAGAAATTACTGGTGAAAATCTGAGATATTACAAAGTGAATACGCTTTATAGTTGCCCAGAACCGCCCATTATTCCTGTCACATTTTTGACCCACGGTTCGTATGCTAGACTTAAAGGATACGAAGGAGTATCTTCTTTGAATGTTTCTCTCACTTTTCGAACGTACGAAGACAACGGTATTATTCTGTATCATCAATTCACTTCCCCGGGTTATGTGAAGGTTTGTAAATTTATTTTCAAAACATAAACATTTTCTTTATCTAAATTAATAAACTTTTGTATGGTATATATTTATATAGCTATTTTTGGAAGATGGCAAACTGAAGGTTAACATTCAGACGAAAGGAAGCCCTCCAGTAGTTCTAGATAACTTTGATGAAAAATTTAACGATGGTAAATGGCACCAAATTATTCTAACTATCTCTAAAAACAGCCTTATCTTAAACGTCGATAGAACACCGATGAAGACGAAACGTATGTTAGAAATGATCACAGGACCTGTTTATATGGTTGGTGGTATGACAGGGGTAGAGAGCAACCGTGGATTTGTTGGTTGCATGCGAATGATCAGTATAGATGGTAATTATAAATTACCAACTGATTGGAAGGAAGAGGAATACTGTTGTAAAAACGAAATCGTTTTCGATGCCTGTCAAATGATGGATCGTTGCAATCCGAATCCATGCAAACACTCTGGCGTGTGTCGTCAAAATTCTGATGAATTCTTCTGTGATTGTGCCAATACAGGATATACAGGAGCAGTCTGTCACACTTCTTTGAATCCTCTCTCGTGCGAAGCATATAAGAATATAAATTCAGTCAATCAGCGAGCAGATATTAAGATAGACGTCGATGGTAGCGGTCCTTTAAAACCGTTCTCGGTAGACTGTGAATTTTATACGGATGGACGCGTGAGAACGATTGTTCATCACAACAATGAACGTATGACACCTGTGGATGGGTTCCAAGAACCGGGTAGCTTTGTTCAAGACATTATTTACGATGCTGACATGGATCAACTCGAAGCTCTTCTTAATCGATCTACAAATTGTAGACAAAGGATTAGTTACGAATGTCTGCACTCTAAACTGTTCAATTCACCAGGTAATTATTTATTAATAAAAACCTAAGTGTGAAATTTTATAAAGAATTGTATTTTTTATATGTTATTAACATCTGTGCAATTTCAGTGCCTCAGGGAGATTATTTCAGACCGAACTCCTGGTGGGTTAGCAGAAGTAATCAAAAAATGGACTATTGGGGTGGAGCATTACCAGGTTCACGTAAATGCGAATGCGGAATACTTGGGAATTGCGTGGATCCTACTAAATGGTGCAACTGTGATGCTGACTTTGATGGCCTTTTGGAAGACAGTGGTGATATTACTGAAAAGGAATATCTTCCAGTTAAACAGTTACGATTCGGTGATACTGGTACACCAGTTGACGACAAAGAAGGTCGTTACACACTTGGACCTCTTATTTGCGAAGGAGATGGTAAGTTTAGTATGTTTTCTCGATCTTATGCATGTGAATGAACAAATTTAATTTATTTTAAATTGTTTATAAGGTTCTAATTTACCTTGGTTGACTACCAAGGTAAGATCAGGTAAGATATGATGTCTTTTCATGTAGTCTTAAAATTTATTTGCAAACATGTAAATAGATATTATCGATCTTGGTAAGCACGTTAGTTATTGTGAAATAATAGTAATCAGTATTTTTAATAACTAAGCTCCATCATTCACACTTTTATTAATCCTCAAAGTTTTGTAGTTACCACTATTTATTTGTACCTGAAGTAAAACATCCTATCCTATGTTATAAGATAATAACAGTATCGTTTTATTGTAGATTTATTCAAGAACGTAGTTACATTCCGTATCGTTGATGCTACCATCAACCTACCAACATTTGATATCGGTCACAGCGGTGATATCTACTTTGAATTTAAGACAACCATTGAAAATGCTGTTATAATGCATAGCAAAGGACATACAGATTATATAAAAATCTCTATAAATAGCGGAAATCAACTTCAGTTCCAGTATTCAGCAGGTGGAGGTCCACTTACTGTCAGTGTGCAAACTTCGTACAGATTAGCCGATAATCGATGGCATTCCGTATCTGTTGAAAGAAATCGCAAAGAAGCTAGAATTGTGGTAGACGGAGCATTAAAAAATGAAGTAAGGGAACCTCCAGGGCCAGTACGAGCACTTCATCTCACATCAGATTTTGTGGTTGGTGCTACAACAGATTATAGAGATGGTTTCGTGGGGTGTATTAGAGCACTTCTTCTGAATGGTCAGTTGCAAGACTTAAGAAGTTATGCTCGACAAGGTTTATATGGAGTGTCTGAAGGTTGCATGGGTAAATGCGAGAGCAACCCATGTCTTAATAATGGCACGTGTCATGAAAGATACGATGGATACTCTTGCGATTGTCGTTGGACTGCGTTTAAAGGTCCTATTTGTGCGGATGGTATGCTTTCTTTTTAAATCAATTTTAGAAAAGTTTACTAAAAACATTTTGAAATGAATACTAAAAAATTGTTATTTTGTGATGTTATACAATCCTAAAACTATAAAACAATCTTATTTCATTGCAGAAATTGGTGTTAATATGCGTCCAAGTTCGATGATAAAGTATGATTTTATGGGTAGTTGGCGTTCGACGATCTCGGAAAAGATTAGAGTTGGTTTTACCACGACAAATCCTAAAGGATTTTTGCTTGGTCTATTTTCGAATATATCTGGAGAGTATATGACAATTATGGTATCGAACAGTGGCCACTTACGGGTCGTTTTCGATTTCGGTTTCGAACGACAAGAAGTCATTTTTCCTAATAAACATTTTGGTTTGGGACAATATCACGACGTCAGAGTAGGCAGGAAAAATTCGGGATCAACTCTCGTATTGCAAGTTGATAATTATGAACCAAAAGAATTTCACTTTGACATCAAAACATCTGCAGATGCACAATTTAATAATATTCAATACATGTACATTGGAAGAAACGAATCCATGACAGAAGGCTTTGCGGGTTGTATATCTAGAGTAGAATTCGACGACATTTATCCTCTAAAATTGCTATTCCAAGAAGACGGACCTGGAAATGTTCGATCAACTGGTACTCCTCTTACGGAAGATTTTTGTGGTGTGGAACCAATCACACATCCGCCTGATATTATAGAAACTCGTCCACCACCACAAGTGGATGAAGAAAAAGTTCGAGCTGCTTACAACGAAACCGACACCGCAATTTTGGGAAGCGTATTAGCAATTATTATCATAGCATTAGTAATAATGGCAGTACTTATAGGTAGATACATGTCGAGACATAAAGGCGAATATTTAACGCAGGAAGATAAGGGTGCTGAGATAGCGTTAGATCCAGATTCAGCAGTAGTTCACTCTGCTACTGGCCACCAAGTTCAAAAGAAAAAAGAATGGTTTATTTAAGTATAAAGTTATGTATTATGCTATATTGACGCTAGAGTATGTATAGATGAAACTATGCTTATAAGTGCACTTTGAAGTGTCATAACGAAAGGTTTTATAATAGAGATAAGAAGAAACTTCATTCTACTGTTTCGATTTAATGACAATTGTATAAAATAGTTGCAGAGACTGGTAAATTTATTAATTAATGTGAACAAATTTATCGAATCTCTTTTAATAATGAAAATATCAAATGGTACAAAGATCACTTAAATTTTTCTTAAAAGATAACTCTTTTCTTTTGACATGATGTAATACATTATTATCACAGAAACAACATACAACTGAGTTTAAGTATCATTAAAGGAAAATTTGAATTTCTAGAAACGTTTTGTTTATTTTATTGTAAGTAGTATTTTACTATTTAAAGTGAAAATTTTCATTACATTTTGATTTATTGTACCATTGAGGTTTATTTTGAAATTTCGTTCAAATACTTACTGTTAGTGTAAATCGTCGTATTGCTAGTAATAAGAGATAGCAAAGAATTATTCTAATTATAGACTGTTATTATTTTACACTGTGAGATACATAAGTATTTATTATGTACTTCTGTAATTTAGATCGAATATTACGACAGGATAACACTAGATATTTTTTTATTTTATGTTTGATCTTTTAAAAATCAGAATACTTATTTTTTCTTTACTCTATTGTATCAGTATCTTATTAGGTAACTTTAATCATGAAGTTACTAACAATCAATTAATTTGAAAACATATTCTCGTAAGGATTTATTGGCTATGCTATTTTTCTATTCATGATAAAAAAATATTTGTACATATATTAAAAAAATTTCAATCTTCAAGAACATTTTATTACATGTAAAGTATAGGCTATTTTTTTTTCTACGAAGAGTGTGTTTTTCGTATTATTTGTAATGTTTACCGTCCAAAATGCATTTTAGTTTTTTTTTTTATATTTATTTTGTTTACATTTGTTTATTATATATTACAGATATTTTATTTTTTTTGTGAATTGTAATAAACCGAATTCTGTACTGTAACTTAACATTAATCTAATATCAATTAATATTCGTATACTATACATGTGACAGTGAGAGTCTACTGTACATATATCATTTTTATACAAAGAAAGTTTTATTATAATAATATACCAGTATATATTTTATATACTGTATTCGGCAGAACGCATGTGCTGCTTAATAAAGATGAAGATAAAGTCGTAATCATGATTTTGCAATGAGTCCTTGAAATATAAGTAGTTAATACATTTGCTACCCCTTGACTCATATGCTGTGTCATTTGTTATTAAAACGTCAACGGTTCAACGTTTAGGTCAAGCATTATATAATATTTTGGTCTAACTTAAAAACATGTACAATGTAAACAAAAAACATCAACTTTAAATAAATATGGAAAGCGAATACTTATTACTTTTTATCGAAATCGTATCTCAGTCACAATAGAATATAGTGGCAACGAATTTATTAGTCGAAGCACATGTAGTTTATAATAATGAAAATTATATAGAGCTATCATAAATATATCAACAGATTAATCTTGTACTTTTGTATAAGATACAAGAAAGTTAAAAAATAGTGTAGAAATTAACGTTTATAAAAATATCATCTTATTTAAAATATTGGGATTAACAAAAACATGTTGTACGTAATAATAAAATTACACTCCTTTTCTAACTCAGATTACGAAGGATATAATTATAAGAAATGTAATCAACAAAACATGAAACAAAAATATTTCAATGAATAATTTCCAGGTATACATGAAAAATTAAAATAACTCATTCATACACATCTTAACTATCTAACTCAATCTAGATTTTATATGCTTCAAATAATAGTAAAATAGTTCTTTTCGTGCATTTGTTTATATTAGTAATAAACAGTAAAAAAAGAAACTATTTATTATGAAAAATTTCTATTTGTAATCTGATTCATTAGATAATCTAGTATTTAAGTACAATCACATAGTATAAATTTGAAGCATATTATCATACATATGTTTAAACATATATCCTAAATGATTTTTCAAAATAAAGTCTTTAGCCATTCAATCATATATACATATACAAATATAATATTTTATTACGAAAAATATTTTCATCCCTAATAATTTAATCAGTACCAGACGTAGTACTACCGCTCATACTAGCTTCGCCCACTATTTGTTGTTTTGTTATTGGATCCATCAGACATTCATTATCTATCAAACATTTTTAATTAAGTTATAATAACAGAAATTCAACATTGAAAGTGTAAATATTTAGTACTAATTACCTGATTCATTATCGCTAACTGCTTGAGGTGAAAGTTTACAACCTCTGGCTAAATAGTATTTCAATTTACCAACACAAGCTAAAATTAATCCTAAAAATGGAGGTGAAGGTTTCAGCGGTCTAGACAAATATTCCGGATGGAACTGTGTAGCGACATAGTAACTATGTCCTTCCAATTCTGCTATTTCCATTCGTAAATATTCTTCATCATGACCTAATAAAAAAGGAAACCAATAAATATAATTTTAAATATTCTAATTAATCGAACTATTTCTTTAAAAGTTACAAGTAAAAAAGATAAATATTAGTTTACCTACGAATTTTAATCCAGCTGCTTCTAAATCATTAATATACTTTGGATTGATTTCATACCGATGCCTATGCCTTTCTTCTATGTAGTCCTTATTACCATACAATTGCTCTGTATATACAAAACAATACTTGGTACAAGAAAAAAACGGTATTAAATTAAATTAAATCTTTTAACAAATTTTTTACTAACTTATGACAGAATTATCTTCTGTAAATCGAGTATGTCTTTTTCCAAGTCTCATAGTTCCACCCATTTGACCTGGATTATATTCAGGCATATCTATAACAAGCGGATAATCAGTTTCTGGATCAACTTCCATACTGTTTGCATTTTCAATGCCTAAAACATTTCTTGCGAATTCAATTACAGCGGCTTGCAATCCCAAACAAATACCGAGAAACGGTTTGTCGTTTGTTCTACACCATTTGCAAGCTTCCATTTTACCTTGCATACCTCTTTTACCAAATCCACCTGGTACTATGACTCCACTAAAATATACCATAATAGATATAATAAAATTTTTAATAAATAAAATAGTAATAAAAATAAAAATAACTTGCTTGCTTTTACAAAGTTGTTGCCAAGCTTCATGATATAATACAGGATCTAATGATTTTGTATTTTGTTCCAAATTATCAGCTTCTATGTACTGAAATTATATTTACGTTATAAAAATCGTGATAACAAATTCAATAAAACAAAAAGGGATAAGTATTTAATACTTTACTGTTAAGTTAAGTTTATAGCCAGTTTGAATGCAAGCATGCTGCAATGCTTTTGTAACTGATGCATAGGAGTCTTCTAATTTTGTATATTTTCCAACTAATGCAATGTTTACCTCTTTACGTAAATGATCGATACGGTCTGCCAAATCTCTCCATTTTCGCATAAAATATCGAGGAGGTGGCATAGTAATGTTTAATTGTAATCTATTATTCAGAAATTCAATAACACCTTGAGATTCCAGTAACAAAGGAACGCGATATATAGATGATAAATCGTGTATAGTTATGACCTAGCAATAAAATTTTTATTAATTTTTTGAATAGATATTGAACGTTTTAGAAAAATTATAAAAATTTACATGTTCAGGTGCGACGTGACAAAAGTTTGAGATCTTTTCTTTTACAGAATCACCTATTGGTTTCTCAGATCTACAAACTATAAGATCAGGAGACAAACCTAATCCACGAAGTTCTCTTACACTAGATTGAGTTGGTTTTGTTTTTGGTTCTCCTGTAGACCTTGGCTAAAAGCAAAATGCATTATAATCAATATATTATCATGATCTTTTATTTTATATATTTCATTTGTCAATTTAAACAAATTATATTATTATTTGAATGTCCATAAACGTAATTGAACTTCAATGAATGAAAGTTATATAATTTTAGGGGCCTAAGAATAAACTGTCTTGGTATTTGGCACTAATTCAAAGCCAAGGTCTAGAACAGCAAACAAGGATCCCTTAAATAAAAATAGTTTCATACCTGTGGAACTAAAGACACGTGTGCACAACAAAAATTTTCTTTTTTCACTCTGAACTGAAACTGTCTAAAAGCTTCTACAAATGGCATTCCTTCAATATCTCCTATAGTTCCACCTAACTCAACTATGCAAACCTATAATGAATAAGATACATATTAATTTACACTTTCCATGATGTTTTTTATTATATATAAACATGAAATTACATCTGGCATATCACCATCCTTTGTTACTGATTGATTTGCAACTCTTTCAACCCATTCTTGAATGGCATCTGTTATGTGTGGTATTACTATTCAGCAAGAATAAGTCTATGAATGAACTGAATTCTTGTAAATATTTAGATAAAATTTAAAAACAGGTTTCTTCATTTTACCTTGGACAGTTTTCCCTAAGTAATCCCCACGTCTTTCCTTTGAAATTACATGTTGATAAATTTTTCCTGTTGTGATATTATTATCTCTGTGTAAAGTAATATCTAAAAAGCGTTCATAGTTTCCTAGATCAAGATCTACTTCTCCACCATCATCTAAAACATATACTTCTCCTAGAACAAAAGATTCTCACATAATCATTTAAAATATAGGTTTATTAAAAAAAAAGATATTCCAATAAATTTTAAACATAAAAAAAATTATTAATTGTGTGTTTATTTAAACAAAAGAATACATACTTTTAATTTTTACATGAAATAATAAAATAAATTCATAAATACAAATATATATACAATTACAATTAATACATTAACTAATGCAAAGAATAATAAGTCAAATGAATGTAAAGTAGTGTATTTATTTACAATTTTACTAAAAAAAATGATTTTAAGTACCGATTTGTACAAGATAAGGCAATAACATTCATTGTATTTGAAATTATGTATTAAAATTAAAAGTGTTTCCGGAGAGATAACATGTGACCGTAAATTTGCGCGGCAACAACATGTAAAATGGCTAACATCACATGGCTATATAAAATTTCAGATTTTTATAGAAATATTGTTAAACAATGAATGTCAATAAAAGTAAATAACGAAAAAAGTAGAATTTTAACAACGTACCATGCTCATATGGAGAGAAAGTACCGGCATCGATATTTATATACGGATCTATCTTAATAGACGTCACATGAATGCCGCAATGTTTAAGTATAGTCCCAAAAGAACTGGCAATAACACCTTTACCGACTCCACTAATAACACCACCAGTTACTAAAATATATTTCATATTTTAAGAGCGATCAAATCTGTACTGGATTTCTCAGCATATGCTTGTTATTCAGTGTTTAACACTTTTATTGAGTGACATCTGAGTCTAATACAACATGTAGCATTCTCTTAAATATGCACATATACTGATGATATTGAAGATTTAGCGCCACTTTAACTACATTTTTTTTGTGTAAACTAAAAATAACATGGACCACAAGCGGGATTTTTAATCATATTAAAATTATAAATTCTTATGCATTATTTAATTTTTTGAAGAAATTAAAATTACAATTTTTAAGTTTGTGTATAGTTAGTAAATATTATTTAAAGATTAATCGGAAAAAGCATTTTGCATAGATTACAATATTTAACTCTTCTTTCTTTAAAAATTTAATGCATTTTATAATGTAGCATCTTTAACATCATAACATAGTAAAAAATTCTTAATTTATTTTAAAAAATTGATGAATTAAAGCGAATAAAAATAAGTTAATTTGAATGGGTGATATTTTTCATGAAAAATGTATTTGTTAAATATCTAGTAACATTTAGTTAGGGTCAGCATTGATTTTCGTGCAAAGAGAAGGTGTACCATTCCTTATTACTGTCTTTCTCTACAACTGAAAACATGGCTGAGGTATGTTATAGACTTATATAAAATATCTAATATAATCTTATTTATCTGTTATAAGAAGATGTACGTAAATGCATTACAGCAAATTATATATTTCTTCTTTAATAGAAAAATACAATATTATCGTATGAGTAAACGTTTTTATTTTATAACATAACCTCTTATTTACTTTATAATATACATTTTTTAGGCAGAAGAAACTCAGAAGAAAAAGAGGACTTTCCGAAAGTTCACCTTTCGAGGAGTTGATCTCGATCAACTTCTTGATATGCCAAAGTGAGTGTTTTTTATATTTCAAGAAATCCAGTAGAAAGTGTTTACATTATATAGTCTAGAAAACAACAGATACCTAATCAGTATAATAAATTTATTTATATCTGTTTCAGTGAGCAGCTTATGGTTTTGATGCATGCTCGTGCTCGTAGACGATTTTCTCATGGTTTAAAACGAAAATCTATGGCTTTGGTAAAGAAGCTGCGTAAGGCAAAGAAAGAAACACCTCCTAACGAAAAACCAGAGATTGTTAAGACACATTTACGGAATATGATTATAGTACCAGAAATGGTAGGCTCTATTGTTGGAGTATATAATGGTAAAACATTTAATCAAGTTGAAATCAAACCAGAAATGATCGGTCATTACTTAGGAGAGTTTTCTGTTACTTATAAACCTGTAAAACATGGTAGACCAGGTATTGGTGCTACTCATTCTTCAAGATTTATTCCATTAAAATAATTTGTATTTGTGACACCAATAAAATGTATAAAAACTAAAGTATTTTTAAGTATTTCTTAAATACCTTTCTAATGTAACATACAAAAGTCTGTAATTATAGAACAATTGTATACCTTTTACATGGTATAATCAGGTGAGATATAGAAATATGTTTTTCTGATATTAAATTCTGAAATACTTATTATTAAAGTATTAAAATAGAAATAATTATTCTATGTCAACTAATATTTATCGCGATATGTAAAATAAAATTTTTGATATAAAATAAATTATTCATCATGCGAAATCATGAGGTAGATACTGTGACATTATCGCATATGGTACACGTGAATCGTTGCCGGTTGTGCAATATAAAGTTATTTTAAATATGGCAAAGCTATTGACTGACCAAATATTGGAATATTTAGATGAATTCGGAGAAGCGAATTCTCTTCAATTAGCAGAAATTTTTAAAGAAAATCATCAAAAAATCATTGGAGCCATTAAAAGCCTTGAAGCAATTGGCGATGTAAGTTAATGAAACAAATTATAAACAAATATTTATCTCAATATTATCGATATTTAATTCAAAACCATTATCTTTTATACGAACATATTTTATAACATTTTACATATTCAAAAAATATATGAAATGACAATAATCATGGTGATATGAATGTCATCATAACCCTAAAACTTTTATTCATGTTTATAAATTCTTTTTAAGGATATTGGTATTAATTGTTTTCTAATAGTACTGTAATTTATGTTATAGTTAATCATCACTACACAGATTACTGACAGAAAGTGGGAACTAACATTAGAAGGCCAGCATGTACTAAGTCATGGTAGTCATGAAGCAGCAGTTTATAATGCAATTTCTGATAATGGAGTGCTACAGTCTGAAATCATACAATCAGTACCATTTGCAAAAGTTGGATTATCTAAAGCAATACAAGCTGGTTGGGTAATGATTGATAAAAGTAGTAATACACCTATTGTGAAGAAAAAAGTAGCTTCTGTCACAGATGTTACGCAAAATGATTTGAAAAACCTAACAAACTTAACTGATTCTCTTAGAAATGATTATAAAAAAAGGAAACTAATTCAAGAAGTGTATGTTTTTTACTGATTTCATTTATCAAAGAAAATATGTAGATGTTGATTATATTATATAAACAATTGTTTTATTAATAGAGTTATTAAATTTGTACACCTGAAAAAGGGTACAAATTTTACAACAAAAATAGAAAAACAAGAAACAGAATTGACTGCTGATTTATTAGTAAATGGTGCATGGAAAAATAAGAAATTTAAACCTTATAATTTTGCTGCACTTGGTGCTACTCTTGAAGTAGGTCATTTACATCCACTGTTAAAAGTTAGAAGTGAATTTAGAAAGATTTTCTTTGAAATGGGGTATGTAAAAAAGAAAATCAATCTTCATATGTGTAATGTAATATTCTTGCTATTCTTATTTAATTTTATTTATTGTTCTTTAGATTCACAGAGATGCCAACAAATAATTATGTTGAAAGTTCTTTTTGGAACTTTGATGTATTATTTCAACCTCAACAGCATCCAGCAAGAGATGCACATGATACCTTTTTTATATCTGGTATTTTTTTATTAACAGTTTTTTAAATTAATTAAGTCATAACCATTTGAACTAATTAACACATTAAAAATTTAATTTCAGAACCATCCCATAGTACAAACTTTCCTATGGATTACTTGGAGGAGGTAAAGAAAGTTCATAGTGAAGGAGGATATGGATCTTTAGGTTACCGCTATGATTGGAAAATTGAAGAAGCACAAAAGAATGTTCTTCGTACTCATACAACTGCTGTCAGTGCACGAATGCTTTATAAACTTATGCAGCAGGTAATTAAATTAAAAACACTGGTTTCATTATTAATTCAAAATGTTAAAGATGCTTATATGGTGTTTTAGGGTGAATTTAAGCCAGTGAAGTATTTCAGTATTGATCGAGTATTTCGTAATGAAACTTTGGATGCTACGCATCTAGCTGAATTTCATCAAGTTGAAGGAGTAGTTGCTGGTTACAATTTGACATTAGGTGATTTAATAGGAATTTTGTATGAATTTTTTAAAAAACTTGGTATTACACAGCTTAAGTTTAAGCCAGCGTACAATCCATATACCGAACCGAGTATGGAAATTTTTTGTTATCATGAGGGATTGAAAAAATGGATAGAAATTGGTAATAGCGGAATGTTTCGGCCAGAAATGTTATTACCAATGGGATTTCCTGAAGATGTGCATGTAATTGCATGGGGATTATCTTTAGAAAGGTAATACAAAAAAAAATAGTGTTTCCATTAGTATGTTTAATATCTACTTAAACTTGGATACATTTTTTCACAGACCAACTATGATTAAGTATGGATTAAACAATATACGTGATTTAGTTGGACCAAAGGTGGATTTGGAAATGGTTTATAACAATCCAATCTGTCGTTTGAACAAGTAAATATCTTTCTAAGCAACATTAAGGTATTTATGCACGTAATTAGAACATTGAAATAGAAATTGTACATAATTTTATGATAAAATTTAATTTACAAAATAATTATATAAATAAGGCAAATAAGATATCCTATTAACAGGACCAGCCACAGTTTTTCTCAAGGGGAAACGTTTGACAACCAAGAACAAGAGTCAGAGAAGTATGAAAGTGAATCATGTGCACTTAAATGTACAGGAAAATTGGAAAAGCAAAAGCTTATTGTATTTTGCGATCCAAAACATCCAATCAAATTTATAGAACCTTTTTTCCGTCATATAAAGTCTTACGTTAGTATTTTTGTGACCCTTCATATACATTCTAATGTAAAATATTTTCCAAAAAATTTATCAGATTTTTGTTCAGAATATTGCAAAACAGATCAAAATAGCGATATACACTTAACATTAATCTGGAAGGAGGTTGGTATTGATCCTGTAATGCAATTACCAGGAGTACACCAAATAATGGGAGAAATAAATATAGCGCGATATCTAAATCGCATAATTGAAGATTGTTTTCCACACCTTTTACATTATGAAAGTAAAGGTGCATTGTATGCGAATCAAATAGATAATTATTTAGAAAGAATACACAGATTTTTACATACTAACTTATATCATGATATTCATAAAAAATCATTTTATGTAATGGGAGATGATATATCTGTTGTGGATATTTTACTAGAATCTTCAGAAAAATATAAACTGAGTAAACATAAATAATATAGGAATATAATTTTATTAAAATGTGATTGTCTATTTTCTATGCTTCCTATTAAATTAAGTAAAATTAATAAATATACTGTACACCTAAATAATTTAAAGTTCATTAATATTTTTAAACAATTTCTATTAGTACTTAGTTAAATAATGTTAAAAATAATATATTTGTATTGATTTTTTGAAAAATATTCGTGAATGCATAAGTGTATATTTGTATATATTATATTCTTATTGCATCATACATAGATATCTGGTATTTAAATAACACACAATGAAAATTGATACCATGAAATTTTAGTTATTTATATTTCAAGCATTAAGTCTTGTAACAAAGGGTTTTAAAGTGTTATATTTCGATTTTTATAGAATTGTTCATACCAATAAAGTGCAAATAGCGAAATATTTGTGCATTGTATAGTATATGAAAGTATTGAAATTACCTACCTTAATTAAGAAACGAACTGATCAATAGATTAACACCTAAAACTATCTTTTAAAGTATTTTTCCATTAAAACCTGAGTGTAATACTTGGAAGCCTTTCCTCATTAAATTGCAAAATAGTACAAATATGTAGTACTTTAATACATTGTATATTTTTATTTAGAAATAACTATTTCTTTTCCTTATTATAAATAATTCTAATAATGAAAATAAAATTGTATTTTTCTAATAATAAACAGGAATAATACAAGGATTATCAGAAATTAAAAAATTCATTAAGATATTAATAATTTTATATTATTTTAATTTTTATTTTCATACAAATCCTGCGTTGTGCAGAACATTATATACCTTTTCTCGTGGTATTTTATCCGATTCACGATCGATTACCTACAATAAAAATAATTACAATTACAAACTGATTTCTTACTAACCCCTTATTATATGTAAATTATAATACAATTATTAATTGGTAAAATATTCCAACATCAAAAATAAAAAAAGAGCGAAGACTAAGATTAAGATTACCATTAAAGTTTGCTCAATAAAAAAATTAAGTGATTTATATCTACAATACATTGAACAATTGAAGACTCTTAACTTTAAACTAAATATTAACTAAAGATACATTATGATATGTATTCATAATGAAATATGATATGTTAGTAAAATATAGAGGTAAAATTGGTATAAGAGAAAGTAATGAAGGTCGTATTCTCAGATTTCAGAACTAAATCCACCAACCTCGTCTTAAAATCAATTAATGAGTATGAATATTATATTTTTAGTAATAATTAATTGCTTTTTACAAATTACGAACCAAATTCGATAAAACTGAACGATAATTTTACCTGCATTTCCTTATTGAAAATCCATGATTCCTTTGCAAGTCTGGCCGCGATTTGCGGGTTTTTGTAAAAATTATTTCGTAACTCATTTGGTAACGTATCTTCTATAGCTGAATTTAGTACATTTGCCGGATGTTGGTATACAAATTCCGAGGGAATGTAGTACTGTGGCGCAGCTGCGCACAGTTCCATCGCGACTACAAGTATGATTATTACGTTCATGTTCTATAGAACAAAAGAACAAACTTCATTGAACTTAATAAGAACATTATTATCTAATTAAAAAAGGAGGGTTGTTGTTTAAAAATTTCTGCTATAGGTCATTTGATGTAATTTATGAAGCATCATTCAGGGGAGCAAAACAACCACTTTTACCAGAAGTAGAATTAATCTTAATATGTATAAAGGTAAGTTAATTGTTTTGAAATAATATTTATATTACAACACTAACAAAACATTATTTAATAAAGTAACAGTTTCATAATTAAGTGATTTATATTATAATGAGTTTATATACACTTCATTGGCTGTCTCATTTCGAAATAACACCGATCGGAGTGTTCTGTGTCTAAACTGATGCTGAAGCAGGCGATAGACGTGACGATTACAAAAAAATAAAGCATACTTAATCTATTGAGATACAAGTATATCTGTCGCGTACATTAGATACTTCTACTACTAAATCTTACCTTAACTTAAATTTTATATGTACTTAGCACGTAAAGCACGGTTAAAAATTTTCCGAGAAATTTATCTTAATCACTTTTCCTTTCCACTGTTGTCCATGTGCTTTCCAATCTAACACCAAAAATGTTAACTCCTTAATATGCTTGTACAAATTTTGAACCATTCACTGAGTCTATAATTCCTCCTGCATATGTACACATAAATACGAATGAAATCACTGGTCCTCACTATATAAACTCTCTTTATCCACTAAATCATCAAGAATTTGCATTCTTTACTTTCATCGGCCTTTGTAATGCTCGATTTTCCGCGTTCCCTGCACTCACCTTTCAAACACAACTATCGAGCGTACTAAGATCTAGTTATTTCTCTTGCGCGTATCTAACTGAATTCAATATCTGTTACAGTGTTACTTATATAGCAGCTACCAGTGCAATACAGACGGACTAAGGTTGCCGTTGACGTTTTCTTGGTCATTATCCACCTTCTGGCTACTTTTGTTGGCCTTACGCTTCCGGACGAGGCCATTCGTTCCCCCTTTGAGGCATTTCAAGGGTGAGGATCCCTTCGAACTGCGATCACCATTCGTTGTTCATCCATGCCGATGATTTCTGATTCTCGCATGCTTTCTTTGTTGATTCTGCTCTACAGTAACGGAAATGCTTGATACCTGATACGCTGGTCCGTGAGTTTCAGATCATATGTTATTTGATAGATCTAATTGCGAATAAGATGAAATAAGATAGTGGATAACAGTTTTTGTGGACAGAGTAATTAATAGGGTGATGCACTTTCATTACTGTCAACCGAATTAAATGTAGGTTAGTTTGTTGTTATTATTTTTTTAGGGAGAGAGGTTATGAAAGGAGGGGCATTGTAAACAACTTTTGTTGAGAGAAGCTTCTTGGAAGTTGATTTTGTGTTGTGGAGAAACGTGTAGGAACGGATATATATTCTGGAAGTCCTTTTTAATATTTCAAAAATTTTTCAATATCTTTATACACTACTTTATTGCTTCTATTTTTCTTTCATTTTTTCAAATTTTCTTTTACTGTTCTAGATATTATCCACTATATTTTGTACCGTGCATTGTAACAAATTGATAAGATGTAAGAAGCCAGCAAATCACGTTCCTCCGTGTGGATATTCTGGAAATGTTCTTCTGGTTTTCACTTTGTTTGGGAGAGTAATTCAGTAGGCACGACGTTCAGTCGATCCACCGAATTACGCACGATGAATTTTTAAAAAGTCACATTTTAAAGGCGATCTTACTTGGATTCACACTAACTCATTATGTGAAACCGTGAAATGTAGTAGGTGTAAAGTTAGCGCGTGTCTAGAAAAATTGATTTCTAGTCACGATTGAAATTTCACCTGTTTTTTGAATTAGACTCGACTACGTTCGTAATTCGTGGTTGTTGTTTTCATACAAATAATCCATAAATTTTCTAAATTTAAGACGAGGCCTTTAAGATGATTATAGTATATTTTTTATCAGTCGTTATTTTTTTAAGTTCAATAGTTCGAAGGTGAATATAATGTAGAATAACTTATGGTGATCGTGTTACATTGTTCACCCTGTACTAGTTATTAATCAAGTATTTTACGATTCGTCGGGGGTTCACTAAACTGTTACGTGTTAGGTTCGAGCCGGTCGTTAAGTTTTAACCGCCCACGTAGGTTCTTGCGAATTTTTTCAGCCCGCACAACTTTCCGGTTTATGCGCGACGCGTATAAGTGCCTTTGCTCGGCAACACTCGAATCCGGGTTGAAACACTTCAGTCACACTATTACGGGCTTGTACACTGTTCTTAATACCAAGTTTCTTTGCTTTCCTCCCGCGACGGGCCTCGTGATTTCGCTTTCTTTGTTCACGTTCTTTACTTATGCAAATAAAATTTTCTTCGAATTCCACGTTCTTGCAATCGATATTATTTATTTGTAAATTGTGTTAGAGAGTGTTTTAAAGACATTGGGCCTCTATAGATATTTCTGTTTTATTTAGCAAGCGAAATCTAATGATTTCAGCTGCCACTACAGTTAATACATATTATAAATGATAACTTGTTCCATATCACCACCATTTCTCCTGATTGTAAAATGAAAATATATTTAATAAAGATAGAATTTACAGTATTACAAGTAGATTTTGTTATATTATTACTAATCCAGTAATTAGTTTCATTTCATAAGCAGTAACACAAAAATACATGTTAACTTTATATCACTCCTTAATTGAAATATTGCAATAACTTAAATTACTTGTTTAATCATAATGATTCATAGATTTGTTGTGCATAAATAAACTGAACAATGCTTGAAGAAATTGCAAAGGAGGATCTGGTTGAGCAGACATCTTACATAAATGGTCTTTTGATTAAATGGAAAGTGTGCGAGGGTTTTTGCATTTTTCCATCTTTTATTTAGAAAATATCTGTTTTGTATGCTTTCACCCGGTGATAGCTTTGTGCATTTTATGTGAGGCACTTTAAAGAGACAAGGGAACGGATACGTACTTCGTGGTATTTAGGTCAATGTTACGTCCTTATAGGTAATACCCAGAGGCAGTGGTTACCCTTGTCGGAACTGACTTGTTCGTTACAGGAAATCGTTGTACTTTTAATACTTTGAATACGCATAATTCAATGAAAGATGAAACGTAATCCTTTTCATATCTTTGACATCAACGAAAGTAAGGCATGTGGCGGCATGATAAGACCTTGCACTTGAATTAATAATAATTAGGTATCTTTAACGTGATTCCATCTTGACACGTAAATTGGCCATAAAATGTTTTTTACGACGTTGGATGACACACATACTCCTTTATAATACTTTGACTTTATATTACATTTGAATATGTGACATGCTATAATTTTTTTCATGTTATATACACATAAATGGAATATTTCAGTGCTTTTGTAAAAACTTAATAATTCCTTGATTTGTTAAATTAAGAAATATCGATTTAGTGGCATCTTACAATTTTCTTTGTTTATTATTAAATATTGTGTATATGTTAAAAAACAGAATGATAAAATAGCAATTCTTTTAAAAGCAGTAAACTTTTAACGAACTTGCATAGACGACATAATTTTGCAGATAAACGAGTTTCTAATCACAAAATATTCTGATTTTGTACGGTTTAAATAATGGATTTTGCAAGAAATAAACATACAATCATAAATTATTTTTATCTTTTATATAAACTCCTTCTAAAATACAAAACACAAGTATAAAGTACACAAGTTTCCGATCACTTACAGGACAGTTGTTTACATAAGTTGTTTTACATAAGTTGTGTAAAAGATTACTTCAATTATAAAAAAAACAGCATAATTTAATTAAAAACATGTTTTAGCGTAGAAAATGTGTGGAGTTAATTCAGTCTCAAAGGAGGAGCATAATTCGACAAACAATGATTACTCGATCATGTATACCAATTTTTGTACAACAATGTGCCAGAGGATTCGTTGTTTCTAATGCCTAATTACAAATTCCAATTACATCAAGATACTATCCCGTTTTGGAACATCAGGAAAACTAGAGATACAAATCGTCAGGCAGTTTTAATGATAATATTCATAAGCTGGGGAAATGGTTTTCTGGTAGACCGGAACAGCGGCATGGGCAATCGTCGGTGTAAGAGCCTTTCCAACTACGGGAACCGAGCCGTGAACCTGAACGTGGTCGAGGCGTGCTGTTTTTATGAGTGTAGGCTGATGCACGGACACTCTTTCGATTTTCGTGGCTGGTTCGACAACATTCACTTCTTGAAGAGTTTCAATTGGTCTGGTGACCACGACGCGTCTCGTAGAGACACGTTCGTCAGCGGGTTCTGCGTAATCTGGAGCGGGGGTGGCGGAGATCACACGCCCTCTGACTTGACCAGCATCACCAACCGAGGATTGGGAAACACCGTAGCGGTCGAATCCAACCTACAAACAAGAATTTGTTCGTCAACGACATGTTTGTTAACAGAACTTTTTAATTTTGATCAGATAAAACTAGTAAAGTAGTTTCGTAAAACGTTTCGTTTTAATTTTGAAGCTTTTAGTTCTTCAATGTTAACAGTGTTACTAGAATATATTCTTGATAGATCAAAAGAAATTCTGAGTGTTTTGAAATTGTTTTTGAATTTTCTGGTCTTGTTTCGAATTTCGAGGAATTCCATAGAAATTTTATATACCGTTGTATTGTATACTATTATTAAATCACCTCAGCCACGTTGCCACGAGCTGTGAGCAGTTCGATGAGTCTGTTCTGGTTCTGTTTATCTTCTTCAGGAGAAGATTTAGAGCTGACGACAACATTTGGTGATGGATCATGGGCAACGAAAGGTTCGTTCGACGATGCACCGTTCTGGCTGGTTCTTACTTGCGGTGCAGGTGCTCCGGCCTAAAGTTGGAAACTATCGTTAGTTATCTATGAATAAGAAGAAAATAATAATTTGACTTGTACCTGGTTCTGGACGCCAGTCTTGCGGAATTCAGGATTTTCTACTACAACAGTTTCGTCATCGTTGGAGGCCGGGGTGGAGGAAACTGCTTGGGATGGGAAGGACGGACTCGGGAAGGCTGGGGATGGAAAGGCTGGGGCCGCTTCGTACTGTTGGTAGAAAGGTTGAATCACAGCTGGTCCTTTCTGCGTCCTGGAGGTCGGTTGGTCGAGCTCAACTACGGCTGAACCAGCTGGACGAACGACGACGCGTTCCTCGATATCGTAGAATTGTTTCTGGATGGCTGGACGACGTACCTAACCAGCAATATCACTTATTTAACATTTCAAAGTGGGATATATGAAATGAATAGGATAACAGTGATCAGTAACATTTAAATATAAATACAGAAGAGGAGACTATGAAGATAGAAATTCAAGATGAAAGAAAATGGGTAGCACTGAGGAGATCCAAGGAAAACTGAGGAGATCCAAGGAGAGCTAGGGAGATCCAAGGAGAGCTAGCATGAATATTAATCAGGAAAGAATCTAACTAACAAAGAATCTGCTTACTTCGAATTTGCGAGTGGAAACAGCCGGCTTTACAACGTCTAATTGTTTCTCCAGATAAGCATGCTGGGCTTCAATTTTGGTAACTGGCACATGGGAGACAGTGGGTACATGTTTAACAAAAGGCACAGCAGCTACTGCTGGTACTTGAGCAGCGGCGTATCCAATATGTTGTGCCTCGACTTTGTGAGGAACATTGTAGGCAAACTGTGGCTCGGGATCAACGTTGTTAATGTAAGTCACTCCTGCTGGATTTAAGTATGGCATCCTGATGGATACGAAGCCGCCATAACTACTCCGCAGCAGTACTGCTGCCGCTGTAACGAAGAGGACTCCAAGCTGCATTCTGGAATAATTCGGCGAATAAAAATTATACATATAAAAGTAAATACGTAACTCGTTCAATACGTTAGTATATTTAATGCATCAAACACATTTTTAGGTCCTAGTTAACAGTCAATTCTGTTTAGCGCCAATAAGTTCAAACGATAGAGAATATGTTTTGACTTTAAAAAGATTGTAATTTTTTATTCTGGATAAGAAAAACTTATACTTTGCCAAAATTGTTTTGTTAAATATTCATGTTCAAGGAAAATGATTAATTGTACGCTATTAAGAACCACGCAAGAGTTTCAAGACCTTGCTCAATTATCGTGTACACGTCTTGATGCTGACAATCAATCTTCATATACAAAGTGATTGCTGAGCGTGATCAATGAAAATATCAATCAGCGGTTGATGCACCAAGTGTAAAATCAAGAGTCTTCTGTTCAGGAGCTTGTTTCAAAGATAAAATTACCTTGATCGCTGAAAAATGAGACGATGTACGAATCAACGAAGGGGTGCAAGGCTCTGTCCCGTCAGTGGCAGCAAACGTTGCTTATATGGCCACGTGGTAGTAAAGGGGGCCCCTCCTTACAAAACCGTCGTTCCGGTACCCCTCCCATATGAACAAAGGCTCAAAGTTGACCAAAACTGGGTCGATCTACTTTACTCCTCCACGTGTTTAATCTTTGAAAAACCTGCTCCCTCCTAGAAATTGACAGTTATGCATATCCCTGTCTTAAGCCAGAGAGATCGTTAATTTCACCATTTCGTAATCCCAGTCTGGACCATTAGCACTGCCTAATTGTTATTCCGTCGTAAAAGGTCGGTGCTTCAGTGAAATCATTAGCAATTACTAAAAACAGAAGAATGTACGTTTTATTCATGGTTACCAAAAATTACTTGACAGTGGAATTAAGGATTATCTATAAAGAAATCACCATAAATTTGTTGATTCTTGATCGTTATCGTTGCGAGATAAATTGCAATTAATAAGGAATGCTTTTTTTTATAAATGTTCATCGGAGCTGATAGTCTGAATTTAATATTTAAGTTTCTTAGCGGTGAAAAACGATGTTTCGTGCGAACATTTTTGTTTGCAAACAGTTTCTGATTAGTGAAAATATTGAATTTTTTAACTATCGAATGCCGAAGGATTATGGGCGTTCGAAAGTGAAAACAGTGAGTTCAACTGGGTCGATGCGCCTTTAGAGTACAATTGTCATTCATCTCATGCACGCAGCGGGTCCGTGTAAGATTCGACACTCATGAAATGTAAAACGTTGACGCTGAAATATGCGAGTTCCTGCTGAAAGAAGAAAAAAAGAGTGTTTCCTGAATCTTGCACGACGTCCTATTGTTGCATATACCTACGCTTGAGGCGACAAAAGGGAAGAAAGATGAATAACCGAACAGTACTATGATATTACTTGACAGATCTAAAACCAAACAGCATTAAGAATTAAAGTGGGATAGTCATTGTTTAGAATAATCGATAAAAGATATTTTAATTAAATTTTTGTTCATGTAACTTGTAAAGAGCTTATTACTGCTACAATTTCTTACCGTGCTCGTTTTTTTCGGTAAAAGTATCAAGGTGATCTTCTCTTGTATTTTTTTCCCCGACGACATGCTTATTTATCATTGACAACTTTAGAGCAGCTTACGTCACTTAAAGCACTTTATATTTTTTTTCGCAAGACTTTTCTGGAACGAAAGATAGAATGATTAAAACCAGAATAGAATTTAGAAAGGTTGAGGCTCTGCTAATTGATTCTTATTCATTGAATGTTGTCTTTAATTTTGCCTATAGTACATAAAATCAGCCTAATTAAAATATAATTTATAGAAAGATATATGTAAGAGATGTAAAAAGATATGTAGAATATAAGAACAGAAAGATGAATGGATGAAAGCAAAATTAATTATCTATAAAAAATTGTTTATGAATTTCTTACGAAAAGAAAAAAACGATTCAAAAGTATTGCATGTTACAATCATAAATCATTGTCTTGATTTTGTAACTTGACCAGAACATAACTTGGTTCAAAAATCAAACAATTACACGTTTCGTAATTGCTCAGAAAAAATCGATACTGCAATTATAAGTAAAATATAGCGGCTGGTTATTGTTTCTTAATCTCATCGTAACATCTGGACTATCGGTAATAGCGGCCAAGGGTAATTCAGCTGTAAATACCCATTGAAAATCATTCTGCAATAGTCAACGGTCATCATGATTTAAAAAACTGAGTATTTACATAATCAGCAAATAATATTCTCAGCTTTTCTGAACAGAGATTCTGGTCCCCAAATGGTTGTTTTCAAGCCTCGCTTAACATCTATGTACTTGTGTATGTGTACCAAGGTCGGGTGTGGACTGAACGATCGAATTTTTACCCATGTTCTCGATCGAGATAAAGGTTACGTAACTTCGGTAGATGAGTGTACCCTAAACCGGTAATTCGTTCCCGCGCCATCTCGTATTTTTCGTGTTCGTTACGTACACCTTAAAAATGCTTGATAAATCTCCACTTTATCTCTGATAATCGCCTGTAGAATTGCACATTTTATAGGTGCAGCCGTGTTTTTAACAAACGAAACCACCAAACGGCTCTTTAAACGCGATTATATCAAATTTAGCTCTGGAAAAGAAAAATGATACAAAAGAACCAGATCAAATTGCTTGTACGTACATTTTTGTACATCGTAAGAAACAATCCTTACATTTCTTATAATTGGATCGAGAAGATTTAACCAAATGCTGGTCTCATTTAATTTTACATTAAACGTTAACATTATTAAAATTATTATTGACTAAAATTTTTTTAATAATTCTATTTGACTTAAATTTTATTTTCAATACAGACTTTAGCGGAATTTTAATTATTCTTGATTTTGATCAAAGCTAGTTTAATATTACTTGGTTTAAGCTTCATAATGTATGATGTATGTACACAGAAGACATTTAAAAAAGATTGTGCACCAAAGAAATTAATTTGGTTTTAAAACGATTCGTAAATTAGCAACTGTTGTAATTATAATAATAAATCATTTTTGTCTGTAAATGGATTGTTATTAGCTGAGATTAAGCAATCGAAATAGTAAGTACTTCACTGTGAATGGAAAGGTGTAATTACGGGGAGAAACGAAGTTAAAACGGAAAGGAATCATTAGCCTTACGTCAGTCATAACTCATGAGCAGCAATGTCAGTGTCAACGTTATTTTTCCATCACATGAACAAGGATTAATGATAAAACGCACAGTATCTCGATGAACTTTTCATTTCATCTTTGCAAAAATTATAAACAATAATAGATCGTAAATATGTTATAATACTCTCCACTTTATCGAGGTTACATAAATATTTATTGATATGTATTATTCATCCAATTAATTTAAGGTATAAATCAGAGTCCTGCAAACAATAAAACAAATGCTATGGGTGTGTTAAAATAATTATATTTAAGTATTGTTCTTCCATTTATCTTTGTCTTTATCTTTCTCACCTTCTCTTACCGAATATATCTCATCAGTGAAACTGAAACCGAAAGTAAACTACTTACCTACCAGGCATCGCGTTCCGAAAACTGGTCGTCCTTGCGCAATGTACAGTGATTTTCTTTACTGCGAATGACTCGATTCTTTGCACATACTTTTTACATGCTATTTGTTGCTGTACATATATTTATATATAGTTACATTCTCCGTTGTCAAATTAAAAGGAACATGGAATCAAACATGAAAATTGTCTTCACAATGTCACTTGAAAAAATGTAAAATAAACTTTTTTCGTACAATTTAATGACACTTTTTTTGAGTATAGCAGTTTTACTGAATCTTGTACATCTCTAAAGTATTTTGTTAAATCCACATTTTAATCTCTTTATTTAGTTAAATGGTTATAATAGCGTTTCACTATCTCTAAACCAATTGAATATTTAGTAGATAAAATATGCACAGTATTTATTTATAAATTTTTATACTTGTATATAATTTTATAGCCTCATAGTTTCCTTTTATGCCAATTTTTCGACAATTTTGTTTACAATAAATAATTCGTTAATTATAAAACATCTATTTATAAAATTGTAACGTATCCTACCTTATATTCGATTTAATCTTGTCATAAATCGAATCTGTAACATGAAGAGTAATAATAAAATGGTAAGAGGATTCCCGAGCGAATTTCCAAATTCTTGGTTGGAAGATATATAAAATACATAAGATTTTCCTTTGTATTCCCTTCGCGGCATAATCAAACAGAAATATACAAAGGTGACGCTTCGTCGCTTTTTCGGAATCAAATTTCATTATGCATGTGCACTGCTTGCCTAATAAAAATAAGATGATTTAAAATCAAACCTTTGGTATGTATGTTCAACGACATTGCTATAGCAATACAATAAATATCAAATCACGTGACTGTTTCGCGGGCTTAGTTATAATGAGTGCAGGAGTCAGTAGGCATCCCTTGTAAAAACAAGGGGTATTCCGTTGGTCAAAACATCTTGGTTATCTTGACTGTTTAAAAAGTACTGAAATTAGCAGCGCTACAGTTGAGTACTTTCAAAGTTACTCAAATTCAGATCGAAACATCAAAGGTTCCGACAGAAGTTTTGCTTTTGTATCTACTACTGTAGTATAACTGTGCAGAGCCGCATAGCTACAGATTTAAGAAGCTTCACGCAAAAGTAAACAGAATTTGTAGATGTTTGGTGTCGCTATTGAAAAATTCTCGTACACATGTTATGTACGTAATTTTAATCGAGAAAAGCGGTAAAGGTCAATGCATGTTTTCGACTTATAAGAATGCTTATAATAAAAGATAGCGTCATATTTAATATCTAATTTAGTATTTCATATCTTTGTATTTAAAATCAACTATATTAGTTGATTTGTGTCAAAATTAATGTGTCATAGATTGTTGAAGGAATTTCTTCTATGACATGTTTTTGATGCAAAAAAGTGCAGGTTAATGAAAGAACCAAGGTACTTGTAAACAAACCGATTATTTTTGAAAAATGAGTTCGAATGGTAATTGGAAACGTATTATACTAGAACGTATTCATTTTCCGGGCACAATTATCCTCGATAAACAAGATCACACAGTAAGTGAATAGAGTTTATTATAGTACTTTTGCAAATAGTATTTATTTTTCATTTCTGCAATCTTTTATAATAGTGATATTTTCAAAGTATTTTAAATATTGAAGAAACTGGTCCAATGATCGGATATAGAAAAATATAAATTATTGATGTTTAAGTATATTTTATATATATGGTACAATTTTACCTTCTCCTTGTTTACAGTATACTTGTGGTAGAGCTGCAGATAGTGAAATAAAATGCCTTAGTTTGACAATATCAAGACATCATTGTATTTTTTTTCGTAGCAAAGATGAAGTATATGTTACAGACTTAAAGGTAGAAATAATGATTAGTACATGTATGTACATATCAATGAGTAATAATATAACAATACAACAATTATTCTTAATTATGCTTTTCAGAGTTCAAATGGTTTATTCATAAATGGAATTGCTCAACAACCTTTACAGACAACTAAACTACATCCAAATGATATCATTGGTATTGGTTGTCCAGATGTTAATAGTAAAGATGATTCTATGTTTGTATATAAATTATGTATCATTGAAGTAAGACATTTATTTATTTTTTTATTCATTTAATTACTTGTTACATAAAATTCTTATGTACATTTTAGAAGATACAAGCTGTAGAAAGTAATCATACTATAAGTGCCCTTTCAGAAACTATAGTATTAAATGTTGAAAATGTGTGTAATAATCAATCAGAAGGTATTGTTAAACGTAAAAGAGAACAAACGAATCATGATACAAATACTTTGCCAACTAAGGTTCCAAAATTGGAAAATGAAAACTATATCTTAAAAACCAATTCTTTGGATGGTAATATTTTGTTTATATTGTAATAATTATTATTTTCTATGATCGGAACATTCAAAAAATATGTAATTTTTATTTTATTAAATGTTTATTTGAATTTCAGAAAAATGTAAACCAAAAGACGAAAATGATATTGAAATCATTCATGTTTCGTTGAATAACGGATGTAAACATGTAAACGCTAATATATTTGAATCAAGCAATACTAAAAAGAATGCGAAATGCGAGTCATTGATCGACTGTAAAGCAGAATTTCATGATATAACGGAAGTTTCTATTGTTTCTAAGAATAATATAGAATCAGTTACAAATATGTTCCAGGAAGTTGAAAAGATTCCTGAAAATAATTTATTACATGCTCAAGATGTACAAAATGCAATAAATAATATTTATAATTGTGAATCTACAAATACAACAAAGAACAATAATGTAAAAGCAGAAATTAATTTAAAAGATATGGATTGTGACCCAAAACAAAGCATACAAAATTGCAGTGAAATAAATAACGCTGTAAATGAAGTTAATTTTGTAGTTGAAAATAATAAAGAAATAAATTCGTTTTCACCACTTCCAAATTTTGTACGTAATGAGGATGGCATAATAAAATTGGAGGATGAATTACAATTAACCGATACTGATGAAGATGCTATTTTAAATTCTCTAAACGAAAATTCGGTTCCAGTTGTATCTCCGCTAAAATTGAAAAAAGTAAAGCAGGAAATGAAAACGACATTTTCAGAGGATGATGTTGTAAAGCTAAGTGATAGCGAAGATGATATCTTTCCATGTTCCCAATTGTTCGATATTGGGTTCGGTACGAATACGCCTGTTAAGAATGAAATTAAAGAAGAACCGATAGAAATGGAAAGTGAAAGGTTCAATATATTGGATGATGAAGATTTAGTTATTTCACTAACGGATAGTGAAGACGAAGATAATAATTGGCTGCACCGATTATCTCGAAGTCAAATACTCAATGGAAATGATGAAATTGATACTGAAAAGAAGAATGATATTGAAAAGGAAAAGATAGATGTAGAAATCATTGACAGAAAAGATCCACTTGTAAACAAATCTCATTTAACCAAAAATACCGAAATTGATATGGAAGAGAAAAAAGAAGCAAAAAAATCCATGAATCAAGCCGAAGAGGTACTACCAAAAGGTGTAAAAAATTTAAATAAAATACTTTCATCGAAAGTCCTTGTGGAAAAGATAAAAATTAATTCTGCAAATCATACTGAAAAAGCTAAAGAAATTTCTAGGGAAATTGATGATACCAGAAAACATGCCTTATCTCTAAAAAATCATATATTGCTGCCAATGCCCGAAAAAGAAACAGAAAATAGTATCGATACCTCTAGTAGTAAAACAGAAAAAACGATATCTTTAAAGAAGAAGAAGAAATCACTTGAGAAGAAGGTACCGCAAATTGAACCACCGCACTTGCCCAACAGAAAACGTAGCAGCAGTTCAACCAGAGCCCAAAAAGTTACTGAAAGGTCTGAAAAATCTACAAAACCTTCTAAACAGAAATTAAGTGCTAAAGAACAAAAGGAACAGCAAGACAAATTAAAGTTAGAACAGTACTTGCATGTAAAGGATAAAAAACACCGTAAAATGCTTCATAAATGGGCTGATTGTCTTCCTCCTAATAAGTTAGGTAAGGTGGTTTCCATTTCCAAGGAAGAAAAAAAAGCATTAGCGGACAGCAGAAAAACGAAACTGAAGAAACTTGCGATGGAGGAGAAACAATTGGCGTTGGAGAAAAGTCAGGAAAAGAAACGTGTCGTTTCTAAGCCAAAAGCGAAAATAACAACAAAAACTCGAAACGATTTCCTCGTTGAAGAAACAATCTGCGCGTCTAGTCGACCTGCAAGCAATGTTCCATCAAACGTAAAAACAGCTAAATCTAGGAAAGAAAAAGACGCGTCTACGGAAAATATAACGCATATGCTTAGTAATATTTCTAGTTTAGGCAGAATTCCGAAGAAATCTAGCGCAACTAATGTAAATGTTGCAGTAGCGGAAGAGGCATTAAAAGATCTTTCGTTAGAAAAGAAAACGGAGAAGGCAGTTGTATCAAAAGACGTCGTCGAATCGAAAACCAACAAGGATATCGAAAAGGTACCACCTGCATCTCTTAAGTCAAGTCTGAAATCGCCAGTTGCGAAAGCAAAGAAACGAGTATCTTTTTCTTTGGTCATTCAATCCGTACGTGAATACGAAATCGATGAATCGAACGTTATGAAGAAATTGTCAGGAAAAGATGCACCTATACCTAGAGAAAAGGCGGCTGTTACAAAAAAGAATACTACAGAATCTAATGCTAAATACAATGAATTTTTGTTACATATTTTCTCATGGAATCCGATATGGCTGGAGGAACAACAGTATTTAAATACTGTTGCACCTGTTATAAATATGGATAAGCTCAGTGTGATGTTAACGCATTACAGATCGTACGACGAATATTATAAAGTCATAGCTCCGCTGTTGTTATTGGAAATTTGGTATGGAATCACCAAAGAATTTCAATCAATCGATTACAGGCGACCTACGTTCATGTGTTCTATCGTCGAAAACTCTGTCCAAATAAACATGGTTTCGCAGAACGTATTTTTTACAACGATGATGCTCGAGGTATTGGCAACAAAAGATGATATACATAAGCAAATTCATCCTGTTTATGGTGATCTTGTATTTTTCGAGTATGCTTACGGTCATGGAGGAGGGCAGGCCTTCCGTAAGGTGTTCGCATTCGTTACCAATGTATATAAAACAGGACTGACGCCTTTGACACGCTTTAACAAAGATTTGCAACATTACGTGAAAGATCCTTGTACATTATTAACATATACGATGGTAACAAGAACGTTGGACAAAAACATTCTGGTTAATCGGGTTCAGAGGTTAAGAGTGGTAACTTATTTGCGTCCTAATTTGCGAATGGTGCGAGCACTTCAGTATCTTCCCAGTTCTCCGTTAGTAAATATGATCTTAAATCCAAAATTTGAAATGTACAAATTACCAAACATTACTGAATCAGAGGCATTATTAATTACTAATGATAAACTGAATCAGAAACAGATGGAAGCTGTGTGTAAGGTAACCAAAACTGTAGTTCAAAAGGATACCAAATTGTGCTTTATTCAAGGGCCACCTGGTACCGGAAAATCAAAAGTTATTGTAAATATAGTTACTCAAATATTGTACGGAAATAACAGGTATACGAGCAATGGAAGTTCTTTCAAAATATTAGTGTGCACTCCGTCGAATGCAGCCATTGACGAAATCGTGTTGAGGTTATTAAACATTAGGTCTACCATAAAGAATAAAGCAGAGGTAAAACCGTTTAAAATGGTTCGCATTGGACGATCAGAAACGATGCATTCAACGGTGAGAAATATTTCGGTCACTGAACTGGCCAAACGACATATAAAAAAGACCACAACCAGTTCGACCAATATTTCACCGGAGAGTATAGAAAATGAGAAAGCATTTTTGGATTCTAAGATGAACGCCATTAAATGTGAATTGGCCACTTCTAATAACGTGGACGAAATTTACAAACAACACCTGAAGATGAAACTGGCCGACATGGCTGTAAAATACGAATTGTTGAAAAATCCTAAACCATTAAACGAAATAAATGACAAAGAACGTATGAAGTTGCAACGTGATGCAGAAAACAGTATTCTTGAACACGCGGACATAATTACGTGTACACTTACGTCCTGTTGTACTAATCAAATGGAATCTATTTTTGGTACCAATAGAAAAAGGATATCCGTGTGTATCGTAGATGAGGCTACTCAGAGCTGCGAAGCGGAAACACTGATACCATTAATGCTAGGAATTAATATACTGGTTCTGGTCGGTGATCCTAATCAATTACCTGCCACCATATTAAGTCCAGAAGCAAAGAAATTAGGATTAGATCAATCTATTTTTTCTCGAGTACAAAATGCATTTGACTTTCGCCCAAACAATCCAATAATTATGTTAGATACTCAATATCGTATGCAACATGATATTGCTTATTGGCCAAACAAGTTCTTTTATGGTGGGAAACTGAAGAATGCAGTAGAATCCAGCAACAAATTTCCATTTCATTCATATCGGATACTGAATGTAAATACGAATCAGAATAACGATAATTTTTCAAATAACGATGAAGCGGAATTTGTAGCCAATATTATTTATTGTATGTTAACTCTTTCCAATCTGGATAGTTGGAAGCCGTGTATATCATGCGGTATTCTTACACCATACAATAATCAAAAGTCTATAATATTAAACAAGATTGATGAAAAGTAAGTTACAACATTCATCGGTCGTAACATTTTAAATACAATTTGAATTAATTACTGTATAATTATTTTAATTTGTGTTTAGAGTATCTTCGTTATCAGATAATATTAAAAAAAAGTTAGAAATCGATGTAAATACAGTGGATGGTTTTCAAGGTCAAGAACGCGATGTGATAATTATGTCATGTGTACGAAGTGAGAAAATCGGTTTTTTATCGGATAAGCAAAGGCTTTGCGTTGCTCTTACGAGAGCAAAACACAGTCTGCTAATGTGTGGTAATTTCAACATTTTTATGGTAAGATTACAATATTGTAGTGGAAGAAGAAATTATTAATATAACAGAAATAGAGTACAATGAAATATATTATAATTTCTATTAATTACAGAGAGATCCGATGTGGAATTCGTTGTTAACTGACGCAAAGTCACGGAAAGTATTTTTTAATGTTAGTCCTAAGGCAGATCCTCATGAAATCAAATCGTACGTTATCAGTTGAATAATATAACAAAGAAATGATTGTTTGTGCAATCATTTCATTTTTATATTTTTTTTTTTTGTACATTTGTAAATTATTCGTTATCATTCTTCTCATTCTTCTCACATGCTTCCAAGATATATGCTGTAGATTTCCATTTTATTCCTTAAGCTATTGCCATGCAAATAATAAAAAGCAAGAGGGAAGGGGAGAGGGAGAGAGAGATTTATAAATAATTAGTAATAAATTCGTAAAAAGCATATTTATATTTTGAGATCTTTTAATAGCGCCAATTAATTTAGTTTACCAATCTGATTTTTAAATATTATCATATTAATCGTAATCAGAGTCTGATAAAAATTTGATTCAAAATATAATAAAATTAATATTTTTAACAACTCAATTAGATGATTGAAGTCAAAAAATAATTATTTATTGATTTCAGAAAAAGTGATTCTACATATACATTTATTTATTTATTTATTGTTTTTATCGTGTTGCTGATTATGTAAATTATTTAAAACCAAATAATTCAAAAAATATAATTCCCGATTTATTTTTTGATCTGAGTGTGATCCCCGTACATACAATAGTGTACGATTCCGTACACTAATATTTACAAGTATTAAAATAGCTGTTTGTATCAATGTTTTTGTATGAATCGTTATTCAAACTATGTATTTTAGTTGTTTATGTATAAGTATGGACACAATTGGGCAGGTAGTAGAATAAATTAGATTTAATCAAACTAATACTACTATTATATGTTTAAGGTTTATATATTATACATTCTAATGGTATATAGATTATTTAGTGAATAATTTAAATTAATATTTACATTTATATACAAATAAGTTACACTTAATAAAAAAGTTAGCTAACTATCCATAGACAAAAATAAGTGGATATTCGGTTAAATCGTTGTTTCAAGACAAGGCAGTCATTGAAACAAAGGGTGTCGGTATTAAATATTGATTTTCCTTTTCTTACGTGTTTAATTACGAGTCTACTAATTTTTGTCTAACTGACAGTTACCTAATTTTTTCGTTAAGTATAGCTTATTTGCACAAAAATGTAAATATTAATTTCAATTATTTAGTAAATGATTTATGTACCACTAGGATATATAATACATAAAATTTAAGCATATAATAGTAATATTACTTTGATTAAATTTAATTTCCACACATTTCCATTACTTGTCCACTCAATTTTGTCCGCAATTGTAGATAAAAATTAGTATAAGTAATAAAAATAAATTTTATAATCGTTTTATGTTTGAATAATATTTTCGAGAATCTTTATTTATACATTTTATTTGACGTAAATGTGTTAGAACAGATGAAGAATGCCTTTTACACTTATTTGATTTTATATAAATTCCGAAAGAATTTTACAGGTACATAAATAGTTCACATAAGTTGTTTTATAATTTGCAAAATTACCAAATAACAGAATCGAATGTTAGTATGAGAAAAGAGCATAATTCTGAAATGGATTGAAAAAATTCTAAGTGTGCACATAGGGATGCACCGTTTTCACCTGGCCTTGAACTGGCATTGATAAAATACTATAGGAAAAACAAAATTTAAAAAACGTCCAAAAACATAATTTTTTAACTAATTTTATTGTTTGGTATTGAATTATGTACCGTAAGATAGGTGTTGGAGATACATCCTGAATTTTAAATTTACGAAAAAATATTTGAAATCAGTTGATAAAAGACATCCAATGGGGGTTAAAAGTTACGAATTTATGTACACATACTATAGGGAGCTGGTAAGATGGCGATTTTTTTTTTGTGTCAGCCATTACCAAAAATACAGTAACGGACAAAAGTTTAAGATGACAGGGCAATATAAAACAATTTTATGGTTGGCAAATATTGCTTATATATTTATTTTTATTATTATTATAATAAAATACTATTTATTGATTAGCATAGAACACAAATTTTATTTATACTGTTATCTCTTATTAATTAATTTATTTACTTTCTTTGACCCTTTCGTTTTAAATTGTTGTACGCTACTGTATATTTGCCTTATTTTTATGACCGTGTTTGGAAAAGTTTATTATGACTAATTAGATCAACATTTCTTAGGCCCGCCAACTTACCAGCTCCTGTAGTACTTATTTGTATACCTACGAGCCTATTCTCCAATCATAACCGTAGCTCATTTTTTTATAACCCTTATAAACATTATTCAGCGTTCTTGTTCTACAGTATTAGAATCACTTCATGGAATTCTTTCCACATGCGAGTAATTTAGATTATCTTATATTTCGAATAAAGATTCATACAAAAAAAATGTGATGTGTCTAGTTACTTCGATAGTTACAAGTGTTTGTATATTGAATTACGAACAGTGTCACACATTTATTCGTTGCTATATTTCAAAAGAAAAACGAGTTTATATAGTCAAGCTACATCATATAAGTAATATATGTATGTGTATATTAACGATTTGATTAGCATCGCGCTAGTAGAGGAGTGAAACGTCTTAATGTGAAAAATTTCTCTGAAAAACGTAACGCTTGAAGTTCAAAAATTGTGTAAAAAGTAAGAACAGTGAAGGTAGTGAATAATACACATTTAAAAATATTTTTTCCATTCAAACTCTTATTCACGTTTATTTTCGTAGCAGCACTTACAATTTCAAATACTCTCACGATGGTTCGCTTTCAAACTATGACACCACAAGAATACAAGAAAAGCTACGCGAATTTCAAAATAATATATGCTTTTCACACTACACCTTTTGGGGACTGTTTACTTGGTATCACTGACACTCATAAGGCTATCCTCTATTTAGCATTTGTAGATAGCAGCAAGGAAGAAGCATTGGCAAGATTAAAGGATGATTGGCCTCTTTCCGAATCACTGGAAGACAAGACAAATGAAACGACCGAAATCGTAGAAAAAATTGTCTCCGAACGTGTGTCCACGAACGATAGTATTTCAATTCTCTTAAAGGGCACCGAGTTTCAGATAAAAGTTTGGGAAGCCTTGTTGCATATCCCAGATGGTACGACCGTTACTTACGAACAAATTGCATGTGATATAAATAAACCAAAGGCTGCACGAGCTGTTGGAAATGCGGTGATGAAAAATCATATCGCATATTTGGTGCCGTGTCATCGAGTCATGGGTAAATCTGGTAGTAATAAGTATCAATGGGGAGCAAAACTTAAAGAAGAGATTCAAATGTATGAACGTAAATATTTGAATTCTTAAGTTCGTTATTTTTTGGTGGATTTACTTGTACTACACGTTTATATCTTGTCTTTATTCATTATTAATTTATAGTTTTGTACAAATAGATACATATAATTTATGTAAGTATCATAATGTTTAAAAGGGATACTACTTAAAAGTTATTTATTTTTATATATTACAGATTAAATATTACATAAAGACTTAAAATATAGTTGACCAACAATGTAAAATACTTCTAAAGAAGTAGAAATGACTGGAAAAGAGAATGTCATTTTTGTTTTTCTTTTTAATATAGAAGTGTATAATATATGAGTTATGTACAATTGTAATATTTAGTAGTTGTGTTGTTAAGAAATCGTAAAAAAATTAATTTCTATTGTTATAGTTATAGTATATAATTTACTTCATTGTACATTTACGTACTACAACAGGAACACTATGATGTCAGGATAGCCTCCAGCACTGATACAATAGTGCTAAAGTGATAATATAAAATAGCCATACGTAAAATCATATTTTTATATTTGAATTTTATATCTGTTTTGTATTAAAAAAAACTCGCCATGTTTAGTATTTTGTATTAACGAAAAAGTAGTCAATTTCGCCGAATTAGAAATACTTAGAATATTAATGATCACAATAGTAATAAACATTGAAAAAAATAAAAAAAATGTAAATTTGTATATATTTGCACAATTTTGATACAACAGTTTTCCTTTTTAATACACAAGTCTTTCAGATGTCAAAATAGTAAACATTAAAAATTCGCAAGTCAAATTTAAGCGAAAAATTAATCGTTAAAAATGAGAAACTAACAAAAATAGAATTAATAGTTTGGCATCTGATGGACTTACTGTAATCCTATATACAGCATGACTGAAAGAAGTACTATCGTACTATAAATATTACTGTACTATTACTAATTCTATACATTAGTAGATACAATAATAAGTTTATAAATACACGTGTATATACATTTACATATAAATATAAAAGCGAATTATAAAAGCATTTTATAAAAGTGTAAATCACTGTATACAATAGTCGTTAGTAGAAATTCTACTTTAGCTACAAGTATGACACTTGTTTTTATCCATCATAAAAATCGATGCTACATTTAGTTTAACAATTTTGTAATCGACATTAAAAACTGTCAAATTTACTTTTTGTTATGATAATTATTGGGTATAAAGTGTATTCTCATGATTTTTGTTTGATATCGTAAAATCGATTGCATTGTATATTGCTTTATGTTCACATTATCACGTATATCGTATAAAACATTAGTGTTTTCTTTTAAGTACAATTTCGATAAAAATATATATTATTTTGGTATTAGTAGACCATTCTGTACAGTAGTGTTAATTCAATCAGTCTCATTGATTAATTAACAGTAATAACTGTATCTATTCGATCGGTATAAAAAACTGAAGAAATACGAAAAATGTATTAAAGTCAAAGGACATTGTACGTGAAATTTCTTTGGATTCTCCTAGCAACATACAGCTCCAGGTTTACTGTTACTCTTATCTTACAAGGCAGTGTTTGGTAGAATTATAATCTATAGGAAAGGTCTGTTTATCTACAAAAATATTGATCAAAAGCATCTTTATAATGCAAGGTAAACTATAAACGGACTTAGTGAGAGGAAATACGATTATATTCGTATTAATTGATATTAATATTGATGTACGATAAGTCGAATCGAAACTATTTAAACACTTTTACGTTTTCTCGTTGCAGTCATTTAGAAATATAATTATTGTTTAAGTATATTTCCTGTATAATATTTATTTCCTCAATCATTTAGCTTCATTTTGATAGACGTAAAAAACATTTTTATACCTCGAATCAGTAATATTAACTCGTTTCATCAGCTCGTAATAGTATTTCTTCAGTAGTTCATTGTTCATTATTAATTGCAACATTGGAACTCAAATGTACATGTAAATGTTTCTAGAAAATAGGGTTACCAACGTAAATATTATGAAACCGTAACAAGCAGTTGTTTTGTTCGAAGCAAATGATGGAATGTTGTTTCCTGATATACTGGTGGTATCTGTTATTATGAAAAAGTACTCGATAGTATTATAAAATCTATGATAAACAATACATTTAAGCAATAAATGAAAGTGACATCATTTTTACCTGACTCCCTCGTTCGTGGAGTTGTCGCGATTCTCATTATTGGATTATGCGGAATTGGTTTCACTGGCGTTGGTGCAGGGCTTGGAGAATTTCCATAACATTGACCTATTCAATTATATTAAACGTGCACCTTTGATATTAAATGTTAAAATAACTACACCACAAGTAATTTACATATACATTTATGAGAAAGTTAAATGTGTGAAGAAATACAAAATGCAAAACTATAAAAAATATGTATATAGTGCACATTGCAGTATTTAGAAAAAGCAATAATTCTTGATCTAAATTCTATCTCTTCGATTACGTATATAAAAATACGAATTTGTATAAATCTCAATATTCTACTGAATATGGATTCAAAATACTTACCCTTCTTATACAGACGCATTCCTTCTTTTTTGGGATCGATATTTCTAATGCAATGATCTCCCGCTTCCTTGATATAGATCTCTTCATCATTTACGATTAAACCAACAAAACATTCGTTAGTAGCGGTGTCGTTTCTCATGGTATAAGTATACATCACACCCTTTTCTTCCCATTGTCCTAGGCATAAGTACGTTCGCTCTGAAACGAATTAGTTTCTATATGTATATTCAAATGAACGGTTTGGCGAGATTAAATTACTTTCGTTTTGAAATTTGATACTTGATAATGTTACCTTCGTACAGTTCTCCAGACTCACAGTCGGTAACTTTAAAATACATTATTTCACGAGTGTTGCAATTGCTACTTAATTCAGCACACATTCCTGATAAATCAGTTATCATTCCCATATACTGGCCAGTAATTGGACAGGGTGATTCAACCGCTCGTTCAACCCCTGGTTATTATAAATTTGATTTTACAATGGGGTTACAATTGAAAAATGATATTTCAATTAACTTACGGGCTTGTGTCATCCAAACAGGTTTGTCTAAATTAGGATCGTCACATAAATAAGGTTGATAAACCGGGTTTAATACCATTCCTGCAAAAAGATTGATTATTATATAAATCAAATAATTGAATGAATGTTTATGGATGTACAATCAGAACAGTGAATACCTATCGTGAATTCTAATACATTTTCACTTCGTTGTCTCATCATTAAACACACATAAGCTACCTGTTCACTGAAAATACATTTTTTTTAGATAAAGGTAAAAAGGTATTTTTAATATTTTAAATATTTTTATCAATATTCTATCCTACCATTGATCTTTGGAATACACGACGTAACGACCAGTTTCTTCATTCGAATCCACGGTAATGAAAGTGTAACTGTTATAACCATTAAGATCGGTAAAAGTCATAGTGCCATTTACAATAAGTGACTCTTCCCATAAACCTTGTGCCCATTTTGGAAACCTAAATCAATAATACCTTTTGATTAATTCAATGTAATCGAAAACTATTGTAGGATCATAAAACTGTTGCAAACATTGAATTAGTAAGTACAATAAAAAGCGTATACTAACGTAGCTACGTGAGTATTCACATAATTTGGCATTTTCTTTTGGTTTGGAACCTTACTAAGTACTAGTGTTTCATATCCGCTTGTAGAATTGTACAAATTTTGTGTACAACTAGAATCATTGCTGAGCGCCATGTACGTTTTCCCTTTTATATTGTCGACATGAAACAGCTAAAACAAATACTTTTTTTTAATTAAAACATTATACTTGCAAAATATTACTTTCAACTTACCCCACATCTATATTGTGGTCTACCTTCATAGGCATTATTATCCATCAAGGCAAAATAAGTGGAGCCATTTGGACCAGGCCAGTTGCCCAAGCAATTAAACGTAAGATTTGCTGAAACATTATTAATGGCAACGAATGAGTTCCTCCTTGCATTGATCAAAAACAGGATACTGATAAAATTTAAAAAAGGGATTACCGTGGGGTTCAAAGGTGCAACGATTAAAGTGCAGCTTTAAAACAGAGCCATCAGGGCAATTGTTGAAGGAAGAGGAAAAGCTGTTGCATTCAATGGCATTCTCTGATCCATTATTCAGGCTGTATTTAAAGTGATACTGGCCGGTTATTGGACAGTATTCATTCCTAATAGGAACGTTCCCAATCTCTTTGGTACCTATGCAAGCAACAAGACAACAATTAAATGATACAATGAAACACCTTCACGATATTTGTGCTGATGATCATAAAAGTGGTATAAGTCAAGAATTTAAGAAGATAAGTGCACTATGGATGAGTTGAATGATCATACATAACAATATCATTTATTATTTTGTCATTATATGCTTGGAATAATGAAAATTCTGTTACGATCCACTGAGAGCTTCATATTAATTTGGCGTGGCAGTGAACGTGTTAATTAAATGGCTTGAAAGTGAGCCGAATCATGAGAAACGAAGACGTAAATTTAAAAACAAATCATTGACTTACAATCAGATCTCTTTCATAATCACCGGGTAAATTCACTTACGGTACAAAATGGACGTGGAAATTAATTTATCACAGGAGGTCAAAGCGGCGGCCTCCGTGGTGTAACACCTGTTCAGATCTTCCGAGAACACCTCTATAACGTTGCGTGATCGTCTCAGCAATCGAAAGCACCGGATGCAATCATCATCACCGTACCTGAAACGGATGCAAATTAATTTCCAACTTAATTCACTGATTAAGGTCCATTTGTGCTATTGACGAGCCAAGCACGAGCTAAGCAAATATTATAAATAATTGGAAATAATGGCAAAACACTATCAATACGTGTTTCAACAGTGTAACCGTATTCTCGGTCTGTGATCATATGCGTTCGAAGGGAGAGTACAGTGGCGGACAAAAGTTTAAGATGCAAAGGTCAGTGAAAATAAATCAATTTATTTTTAAAACAATAAAATAAACGTAATTCGTCTTGCTTTTTGTGCTGATTATTGTTGTATAATATACAACCTTATTAATAATAATAATAATAAGAACAACAACAATAATAATAATAAGAACAACAAGAATAATAATAACAATAATAATAAGAAGAAGAACAACAAGGATAATAATAACAATAATAATAAGAAGAAGAACAACAACAAGAATAATAATAACAATAATAATAATAAGAAGAAGAAGAAGAAGGAAAACAACAACAACAATAATAACAATAATAATAAGAACAACAACAACAACAACAACAACAACAACAACAATGATAACAATAATAATAATAAGAAGAAAAAGAACAACAACAATAATAATAACAATAATAATAATAATAATAAAAAGGATGCGTAAGCAGTTTTTGTATATAACAATACATACTATGTTTTATATCATTTTTTGTTTCAACCCTCTAACAACTGACAGTTAGGGTACACTTATTCGTGACGAATAAATCAAACTGAAAATTATATTTAAAAAATACGTAATACGAGAGAAACGAACCGTAATTTTTGCTGTAAAAGTCACAGTAAATTTTCAAAGGTGTACATATCACAATGAATCTACTAATTTTCCTTGAAAAATTACGTATTGTTAGACTTACAACGCGAAACTTGTGCGCGTAACTATAAAATGAGTTTCATTGTTAAATGGTAGCCGACAGTTGAAATTGTTCTTCGATTCTAACTGCACCTCAGGTACAATTATAACACCGTTAGCCGCAAAAAAAAAAAAAAAAAAAAAAAGAAAACGAAAGTGCAGCGCCGCCACTGTCTGCAGTCTGGTCTATTTCTATCCCAGACACACTGCAGACGTTGGAGCATCCCTAAGGATGCGTTAAGTGAGCGTGCACACTGTTATTCGGCTGCGGATTTGATAACGATATCGCGTTTTATACACAACTGTCCATCCCAATCGTGGGCCAACCATAAATCCTTCGAAATTCATGCTACCTCTTGTGACTGATAAAGTCATCGAAGAGCCTAAATGGCAATCGATTACGATAAAAAAGCTACCACTTGAAGCTGTTTCTAAGAAGATTTTATATCTTATTTATTTTAAATACTTGCTTCATCCTTTTTTTGTACAATTTGTCTTGTTGATACCAACATAAGTATTATTATAGATAGTAATGCAGATACTATAGCAATGCTAATATTAATGCTACATAGAGGGTGAGTCGAATAAAGTTCTTTCGTGAATTTTGCAGGAGTTTAGTCATTCGGTAAAATGGCAATAAATTGAAAACTACTTTGTTTTACTCAACAAAACTTTTTTTCTAGTGTGACTAGCTTTTTTTTTCGCAACTGTTGCGGATATTGAGATGATTTTTTCTTTTGTCATTAAATGGTAATTAAACGGTTAAATGAAACACTCATTACAAGAATGCGAGCGAATGGAAACATGCGAGTATGGGCAAGAACAGATCATGTAGGGGAGGGTATGTGAAGGGGTTGTCAAATGGTTAAGGGAAATAGAGAAAGAAGGGGAGGGTGAAGGAGAGGCTGGTGGGAGAGGGAGGAGAGAGAGGGTGGGAGAGGGAGAGAAAGAGGGTGATAGGGAGAGCGACTGAGGAAGAGAAAGAGGGTGATAGGGAGAGCGACTGAGGAAGAGAGGGGGAGAGGGAGGGAGAGAGAGAGAGAGAGAGGGTGGGAGGGGGAGGAGGAGAGGGAGATAGAGAGGAAGAGAAAGGGGAGAGGGAGGAGGGGGGGAGAGAGTAAGAGAAAGGGGGGGGAAAGGGGGTGGGAGGGGGAGAGAAAGAGGACGAGAGGAAGAGAGAGTGAGGAAGAGAGGGAAGAGGTAGGGGGAGAAAGAGAGGGGGAGAGGGAGTGGGAGGGAGAGAGGGAGGAACAGAGGGGCGAGGGAGGGGGGGGAGAAAGAGGGTGAGAGGAAGAGAGGGGGAGAGAGACGAAAATATGATAAAGGGTGAAGAATGCGACGAACTAATTTGCAAGTTAGGACACGGAGGATGTGAGTATTAGAAATTATGTAAACCAAGTCCATTTCCGGGCCTGAGGGCTGAAATGAATAAATATCTACGTATATCTAGCGTTTCCCTTGAGATTCGTGTTATCAAGGTTCGATTGTAAAGGCAAATTGGGGCGAACCCTGGCCGATCGGAACAAGTTATTCGGTAATCTGGACACGGGACCCACCTGTCCATTAGTAGCACGTTATCGCCGACCCTTCTGTGGCAGTAGCCCCATGCGGGAATCGCGTTGAACGTGATGTTGATCGTGGAATATTGAATGGGCTCGTTGCTCGCGTCGCTCACCTCCTTCCCGTTCACCTGTGTCACGAACTCACCCTGAAATTCCGCGGGAAAGTAACAGCCGACCATGAACTGGGGGTCGTAGCCTTGAAGACTGTCGCTGGTGATCACAGTCGCATCTGGAAACAGAACAAACGTGATCTGTTCAGGCGGTTTCCTTTGATTCCCCAGTTTCCTCAGGTTCGACAAGTAAGAAATTTTTGAAAATTAGAAACTTAAAGTTCAATAAGAGCAAATTAAATTGAAAATAAGTACGTTAATATGTATAATAAATTCCTTTAAAATTTAAAAAATTTATAATATATAATAAATTTCTTTAAAATCAAAAAAAATTTTAAATTTATATTATATAATAAATTTCTTAAAAATTTAAAATATTTTTAAATTTATATTATATAATAAATTTCTTAAAAATTTAAAATATTTTTAAATTTATGATATATAATAAATTTCTTTTAACAACGTATAAACATTTATAGATATTCATTAACTGTATGAATTCAGAACATTGGATATCGTACGACCGATAGTAATCGAATTCATGTAGATAATATAATTAGACTCATGTTGATTATGTAAACAGCTAATACTAGTCTGCTTATATTGATTAATTAATCTGTGAGTGGATAGTGGTTCTTAAATTTTTTACAGTTCATTTAAGATTCACGATAAATCATGGTCGATTAATAAACTTTGGTTCATTAATGAATTCTAACGTTATATCGGCTAATTAGCCGGGTGAAATCATAATGGATTTAATTGAAGCCTTTGGAGCACAGGTCGACAACCTTCTCATTGAGAAAAGAACGAAGTGACTCGAATGATTGAGCCGTAGTCTAAAGGTACCGCGTGATTGTCATCCGCGTGTAATTAATTTTTTTTTCAGCAATTTCACGCTCGACTCGTCGACACTCGTCGTTCTTCGTCATTTCAGGAAACTTCAATGGTCGGTAGGTCTAATTTTGAAATTAGATCGAAGGGGGAAGTTAAAAAATGCTTCGCCCCCCTTTCAACTTCCGGTTTAGAGATTGCCAAGGCGATTTACTCTGCCTAATTCTAAGATTAAGATTTAATTTTCCGTTCTGAGTTAAATTTCTTCATTTTTTTTTTTCGACGTACAGTAACGGACAAAAGTTTAAGACCAAAAAGAGTCAACGAAATTAAAGTGAATATTTTGCTAGGAATAGCATGATAAACAAAATTTGCATTCTGTGCTAATCAATAAACAACGTTCCACCATAACAACAATAAAAATGAATGTTCTACATTGTCTTCAACTTTTGTCCGCTACTGTACATCTCTGTTAAAATACACGAAGATTCGAACGTTTCTCATCTTTCAAGTAAATCTCGAAAGAAGCGCTTCAAGGACTTAGCAAAGGCACAAAAAACGATTAATTCATTTGTCACAGCTGCTTTTCAAATGTTGTTAATAATTTAAGAATAATTAAATCTCGAGGCATCCTGAAATTCCGGACAAAATGTAATATTTTAACTGAGAAGTGCATAGCCAATTAATTAGTAATGATCAATAATCTTGAGAACCTTTTTTCGGCAATAATAGTAATTGTTTTGGAAAAATTTTGCTCATTGAGCTCGAAAACCTAGTAATGAATAAAGTATAAATGTGTGTGCCCACATATCCTGTTAGCTAGTCGTCGTGCACGAGTTGAAGGGGATAGGGACCAAAGTATCCCGTTTGCCCACCGTTAAACGCGATATTGGGTTTAACAATGGAGGAACATGGGGTCGAGGATCAATTTATGGTGCAACGAAAGAAATTTTTTACCTGCCAGGCGCGAGGGCTCATTGTTTTCGCGAAGCAAGTCAATACATTGTAAAAATCGTAAAACGAATATTCCCATAGACGTGGCTGAGGTCATGTGAACACGATCTTAAGCAGCTAAGATCGTGGATATTATGGAAAGCACGATTAATTTGTGCAGTGGCAATGGCCTTCCTAGGTGAAAGAACGTGATCATTATCGATTTCTGTTTAACTTCACGTCCAATTACTCCAATTAATTAGATTTCACGAAACTGCTCTGTGTTACCATTTTTAGAAACCCTAATATCTTCAGCTCAGCTGTTACACTTATTAAATATCGACAAACAATTAGATTTATCGAAACTGTTCTGTGTTACCATTTTTAGAAACCCTAATATCTGTGGCTCGGCTGTTACACTTATTAAATTTTGACAAACAATTAGATTTTTCGAAACTGTTCTGCATTACCATTTTTAGAAACCCTAATATCTTCACCTTAACTGTTACACTTATTAAATTTTGACAAACAATTAGATTTTTCGAAACTGCTCTGTGTTACCATTTTTAGAAATCCTGATATCTTTAGCTCAGCTGTTGCACTTATTAAATTTTGACAAACAATTAGATTTCTCGAAACTGTTCTGTGTTACCATTTTTAAAAACCCTAATATCTGTAACTCAGCTGTTACAGTTATTAAATTTTGACAAACAGTTAGATTTCACGAAACTGCTCTGTGTTACCATTTTTAGAAACCCTAATATTTTTAACCCAGCTGTTGTACTTATTAAATATCCACAAACAGTGTTGATATGATATAAAGAATGGCAATGATGGCTTAATACACTACTAAATATTTTTTAATTAACAATTGCATTTAATCTCCCAGAGATCATCTCTAACAGAAAAAATTTTAAAACTGCAAAAATTTAATAAATTTCCTCTTAATTGCAATTTGAAACAAGTCGTTTGAATGACTTGTTTTTGGTTGGTTATTAGTTCTGAAAAAGAGGACATCGGTTGTGTTGATATTGGTGGTATGAGCAAATCGTATTCCATCTTCTGCCCACATGTCGCGCAGCCAACGATCCATGAATGGTCATTAACGTTGGCATTAAGTGGTTACGAAGACAGGTGCGATGCTGACAGGTAGACCACCGAGGGAAACTACGCAACGAAACATAATACAGTAAGACGCTGATTATCCGAACGTGGCTTAATATAAGTTTGATAATGTAATTGGACTTTTTTTTAAGAAATAAAAAAGTTTAAAGAGGATTATGAAAAAAGGATTATAAAAATAAAAGGATCTTCGAATAAACAGAACAATTATTTTCTTTTATAATAAGTTTTGTTTATTTAAGCGAATATTAAGGTTAACAGTTTGTTGAAATATTTGTGTATTCTGTGTCTTTCCCATTGCTGAATTTCGTGTATAATTTTCTTTTTAAATTATAAAAATAAAGTAGTATTGACACTCTTTTTACATAATAGAATATTTAGACACAATGTTCAGATAATTGATGTTCGGTTAAGGGAGAGGTTCTGTTTTAATAAAATTTCATAAAAATCGGTAATTATTATTTTAACATGAAAATTCTTACCGAAACGGATATATTTTTCTAATCGAATTATTAAATCATATCTTATACACTAACTCTTTTTTGCTCACTTTTTGGTCTCAAGCTTTTGTCTGCTACTGTACTTTCATTATTTAACTTCCATGACGATAAAAATATCCAATTTATAATTTTTGTGTAATGATTCGTGTTGGTCTATATAGTTGCACAAAATTCTCTATGCATAGGAAAATTAATGGCAAGAAAGTGTTTTGTATATCCCTGATAAGTCCAGAAATATGTTTTATTATGAACTGCTGCGATTAGGTGAAACGGTATTTGCGGAATGCTATAGTCATCAGCTCATACTGTTTGAACGATGAATTAAACAAAAAAAAAAAAGATCGTTTACCGGGAAGAAATCGGTATATCATTTAAATGTATGAAAATAACCTAATTAATAGGTGAAGGCTCTTTTATTTAAAGTTAACTACAATATTTAACAAATAAAGTGGATGGTTAAGGTTACATGATAATGATGATTTAATATCTTTGACATTTTTTAGATTATTTTACAAGCATATAATTGTAAATAAGCTGTTCTCAAGGTATACGTGTCTTCTTAATGATAGTTCAGTCTCATCATAGTGTTCATCAAGTATTATGTAAATCTCGTGTTAACCAAGTGTAACCAGAAGAATCATGTTCAGATGAATCATCTGTGCAGCCGTGCCTGCGAACCTGATTCCCAGACGACTATAAGATATAGTCATTAGATTCAGTCTGTCGCATCCCACTCTTGATAATTTGCATACGCCCCCAAAATATAAAAGCTACGAATCTTTATTCATCCGTACCTTACCTCCCCCTATCGAACATTTTAATAAAATACATAGTTACTAACAACAGAAGTATCAACCAATCCAGTATTCGCTATTATTGAACTTCTACTAGTCCATTACTTGTTAATAAACTATTAAACCACCAATCTATTACTTGATATGTATAAAATAATACACAATTAATTCATTATTCAACGTTACTTAATTTTTCAGTACAACGCAAAATTTTTTAATGTTTGGTGCCCCATAGTCGATATTCAGAATTCGATACCCTATTGAATACTTGCTGTTCTTAATGCTTAATATTCCTTTCTGCAACTTCTATTACCAACAGTCGTCATTTAGTATGTTGTACATATACTGGTATCCGATGGTAAATAGAAGAGACGTCGAAATGAGAAACGGTGTAACTCAACACCGTGACGTAACAACGAAAGAGCAGCTTAGGTCTCGTTTTCTTTGCTGGCGAGCATAACAAAAGGGAATCGGTGAATGACGACGGTCACGTCGGACTCTATTTAAACTTGGTGAGATTGTAGAGAAGAAGGTGCGCCTCCGCACAGCACAGTATGGGATCGACGGCGTTATGAGTCTTCGCCGAGACGTGGTTCTCAGGAACCTGAGGATACACACCGAATGTAATCGTATATAATGCACGAAGACGAACGCGACAAGGGATCGCAAGAAAGAATGCGAGAAACTGGAGGAACACGCTTCTTTGCTAAGGCATTACGCTCTAACTCCACCAGAGGGCGCGCACACACTTATGTATATTGTTTCTTTTCCTCTTTAAGCGAGAGATCTCTTCTCTTTTCGGCTGTGTCGCAGCCACCTTTTCTTTCTGTTTGTCGTTTAGCCCGGATGTATTCCATTGATCAGCTGTACCTTATCGATGGGACCACAATCCTTCGTGTTTATCTTTCAAAGAGACGGTGTTTGAAGTTGGAAGGACTATCCAATACTAACCCCATTAGAACATTTTACTTCCATTCATTTCGACTGTTCTAAGAGCTACTCAACTTTTATTTCCGAATAGAATGTGTTCTATTTGCTTCTATAACCTCAGTCATAGTTCTAGTCCCCTCGTATAAAGCGATTGAATCAAATATTTTTCGTAACCTTACGACAGAGTTCCATTATCTATTGGAAGGTAAGTATATTTTGCTTTACTGAATTTTCATCGTAGTCATATTTACGAACTTATTAGACTAATAATGATCTAAAGTGAATTTTGATTGCTTTGTACACAACCGGTACAAAAATTTATATTGCAATAAAAATACCAAAAATCTTTTGTAAAGCATTAACAGAATTATGATTAGAAGGCTCGAGTAATATTCTTTCATGAATAATTTTAATTTTCATCGATTGAATCACAACATGACAGATTTTAATGGATTAGTATAGTATTCGGCATTCATTATTCGGCTCAGAAAATTCTTTTTAGTAGATCCCTTCAAAGCGACAGTTACGATTCGAATTCCTTCGAAGCTTGATTTTCTTCGTCACAGTGAATCCTTGAGATCGTTGTTCGAGTGTAACGTCATTCAAAATCATTAGAATTGTTCTGTCCGGCCTTTGATCTTGATTAGGGCTTGGTTTTTACCTTACGCGTTGGTATCTACGGTTACCTCGTTGCCACGTAGCTTACCTTCGTAAACCGGAAACACGCTATTAGCCGGGACTCTTGTTTTACCGTGATCACGTGTTCTTTTATAATTGCCTCTGATGGTTTTTGTGTTCATCAACCTTTTTTTCTGCGGTATGCATGCGTCCGAATGAAAGGGCTGCAAAAGAATAACGTGACGGGTTCCCCCGAAACAGGTTGTCCAATTGCATCAACTAATGACCGACCAATGTATTACTAGCCTGTTTCAGTTTCAGAGTTTACATTTTTCGAAATTATTGCTTTCTTAATATAACCTAATTTTTGACACGTTAATAACGATGAAAAAAAAAAAAATTACATTATAATTTCTCTTTTAACCGTAATTTATATATATTTGAAAAACATATAAATGGCAGAGTTTCACTGATTTCACACAATTTTTCTTAGCTTCAATCACAGCACACGTGTTCATTATACTGTTTCAAGGTAAATACTGGGAAACTTCCACTATTATTTAAAGGTAATAAGGCGATGCAAAAGAGTGAGTAATTAATATTTAATTTTTTATGAAGTGTAATACACCTGATTTGTAATTTGCTAATTGTTTTTTTAATGTAATTTGCCTAAATTGTAATTTAGACACTGCATGTGTTATAATTAGATCGCAAACTTTTATGATAATTCGTGTTTTTATAAACACAACTAAAGAAACTGAACCTAAGCAGAGTCCACTAACGTCTATTTCACATAAGATATTTTTGTATATCAGATGTAAATTTTCCATAAATATCTAACATCGACTAATTACCGACCTAACGAACACCTTGTTGTAGCATTTATTTAAAAACGTAGTTCATAAATGTAATACCAATTGATTTCTGAAACGAAAAAAAACGAGTGATCCGACGAAAACGTAACAGGCAGCTCTTCTTCGTCTATTGAATAACTAGACGATCGATTGCAACGAGGCATAACGCACAGTGGCTTCACGCTTTCTGAAACCGGTCTACGAGGTGAAAATTGCGAAGAAGAACAAGTTCTTTCGTTTCCTTTCGGGTACCACCAGCAAAATTGTAACGTGTGTGTGCACAGCGAAACTTTTGCGAAACAAACGTGGTACACGCCTTTCGGAATGAAATAAATGAAGATGGTGCAATATACGAGTCTACAGGGTGACCAATTTAAAACAGAACACTCAAGTAAGTTTACCATTTATAACAACACAAATTTTCATATGTAATGCGAATAATATAAAACTATGTACATGTTGTAGGGAATATTTTCGTTGGAAGATTATGCTTTTCAAATTTTCGAATTTTCACACATTTTACGCGAGACACCCTATATACATGGGGTGGTTCACGCAACTGGAACAAATTACCTCTTTTCCGACTGCAATTAAGAGAAAAAATGTATTAGGGGAAAAAGGTGAATGGTTCAAATAGGTCTACATTTTTATGTATATAGTTTTTCACGCGTGCAATGGTACACGTGTATTTCACAATAATTGTATTATTCGTTCTAATAAAAATGTATTTCCTTTTTTTTTTTTAGGGATCGAATCATATCGTCACACTGTATAAAATGGTATCAAGGTGAAGCGATTCAAAAATCACTGACATGTTTCAATTTGTTTTATCATGCCTAACTTAATTCTCTATTCACAAACATACAATTAAGAAAAAAAAAGAAACCTTTTTATATGTCTTAATTTCCAAAATATCCTAAAAGATATACATTCATCCCCCAACTTTAAAAACTATTTCTACACCTTCAACTTAAAGGATTGCTGATACATAAAAATGGATGTGAAATCATTTTTCAAGAACTATCCTCTATACAAATTTTATGATTGACATACTCTTTTGTTGAAAGATGTGTAACTGCAAATGAAACTTATTTTCTTTTTCTTTTTTTAGGAAACAGTTAAAACAAGGTATCGCCGGAAGTGTTCATCCTCCAAAAGCTGCAGGTCCACCTTTTCGCTGAAAGTCTGAATGAGCAGGGTCTCAGGGATCGATCAGGGGCCGTTAAAAGATTTTAATCGTGCAATAAACGTCTCTGGCCTGGTGTACCGAGAAAATCGTCGATGATCCACATCCGGTGGTCCATCCCCGGTGTTCTCCTCTCTTCCCTTCGTTTTCGAGGTTAACGCACTTGCAAAAAGTGACCTTGCTAGAATCCTGACGGGGATCTCTCCTTGGTAGTCAGGATCGGACCAGCTTTGTACACCATCTGGCCCGTCTGACAGATAGTTATGGTTGCCTCCTCATCATCCTTAAACACTGAGACCACGGCTGGATGGTATCTAATTCTAGCCGTTGCTTCCCCTTTTTGCAACGCAGTCTGGCACTCATTTTTAATACGTTTTTCAATACAACGCTTATCTTTAGTTTCAAATTTGATTTTTCGCGATTCAAGATTTCAATTTTTCGAAGACGAAAAAGACAAACGAAGAAGGCTGCTTTGAAACGACGATCCTCTCCATACAAAACGCGAGCAGAATTGTTATTCCACGTTCAGTCAAGTCTTTTTCTAAATATAATCGGCTGGTTTCCGGTCGTACAGCAACCAGACGAGAAGTTGAAAACTATAAATACTTGTCTAGTGGTACATGTACAACTGTGCAGGAAACGGTGTCTTCGTACGTTCAACAATCTCTCACTGCTGATGAATGAACGATTGTTCTAACATTTTTCTGTGAATCTTATTATTTCATGACGACTTCCTCCGAACAGTTTAACGAACAGTTTACGAAACTTCGGGACATTGGAGTATGCCAGCGATGTTTTCTTTCAACGGACAATTGAAAATGTTGAAACGATTAACAGTAAAAGATTAAGCTACGTTCAATATTTCATTTTATATTAAAAAATTAACGTTTTAACTGTTCGCGAAGAAAATAAAAATAATAAAAATTTACCTACTTATAACGTAATCAAATTGTTTCGAACTTTTGAACGATACTGTACGCACGAAATTAATTAGTTGTTGAAGGTTACAGAGAGCTATAGTTCCTTCTTAACATTTGCATGTTTCATAATGTTTGAGTTTTATTAGTATCTGGAATAATTTTTTTAAATTTTGTTTAAGGAGGATTTAAATTCCTTTGAGGATCACTTTCTTTTGTACAATTTGAAATTTGAAGAACTTGTAGTAGTTTAACACTATTCCTACTGACACTTCACGTATACTTATACCTACTACGACATTCCCACGTAAGACAGACTACAAATTTTTCTCAGTAACTAAACATTGAGAAAAGAAGTGAATATTGAAAAATGTATTATAGATTTATTTGAGGAAAAGTCTAAAATTTAAAGGCGGTTCGATTACGTTGTATATGTGAAATTCTAATCGAAATTTTTTTAAACGGTCATTTAACCGGTCGTGGTAGGAATAGTGTTAAAGAAAAATTTTGACTAGCTTAAGCGATTCTTTTTTTTTTTCAATTTTCCTAGTTTCTAGCGTTGTTTTTTCTAACGTAGATTTTTCTTGGAATTAAAAATGGTTTACTTTTAAAATTCCCACGAAAGATTACGTGCAGAGGTTAATTAAAAAACGGCTCCTTTTACGATTTCCGTTTGAACACGAGCAGAAGCGCGAATTTGTGCGTGTTTCCGTTCCGATCAAAGGGATCACGCATGGAAATAAGAATGAACATCGTCAAAAAGCAGGCTCGCGAGAAGTGAAACGTCTAAATATAAACTTGGCGAACAGTGATGAAGGGTTCATTGAACGTTGGCAAAAAGAAAAATTTGAAAGACTGCCACTGTGTATCATTGTATAGATCTCAGATTGAATAAAATTCATACTGAACATTTATACTGAAACTATGTTTACGGGACCCGTCAATTTCACGGGTTTCGCACTTAGTGAATAAAATTTGCAAAAATAGTTACTATTATTCCCAACAATTTTTGTCGAGTTTTATCAATAAAGTGATACAAATATTCCCAAATCTATTTCCCTCTGAGTTCTGCGATTTAAAATTCTTTTTTTATGCATACCTATTCCTTAATATATAAATACTTTGTTTTATACAAGTAAATTCTATGAGTAAATTTCATGAGTAAAAATTTAATTTTTCAATTTATTCATGGTTACACTTTTAACAAATATAACTAATTAAATGTTATTTTGATATTTTTGGGATATTTGTTCGGGAGCATCTAGAATCCCAACTCTGATTTTAAAACAAATTTTCAAAAACCTTCCCGGGGATATACCTAATAATTTCCCAAATTTTCACGGCGATTGGATGTATGGTTTTTTAATCTATCGAGTGCAGACAGACAGACACACATTCATTTTTATATATATAGATAACAACCATATAGGGTGTTTAAAAAAATATGAATTTTCTTGAACGTTAATTTCTATATTTTTTTTTTTATTCGAATAAACGTTCCCTGTAATACTTTCACAAATAACTTATGAATCTATTATGTCAAGTACGTCAGAAATATTCACAGAATGACTCACACATTTAGGTTTCCCCGTTTCATTTATTTCGTTCGAGGAAAGTGAACTCGGATAAAAAAATTATTTGGAAATAATTTATTTGTCCGTTTATATTATTCGTTCAGGCAAATATAAGGAAAAAGACGATGCTTGACTGATGTTACCATAGGTTTTGATCACAGTAAAGAAGAAATTGAGCAAAGAATGAGATGAATTCACGGATAACCTCAAAATTGTACACGCTCTGGTCCACAGAGCTGGTAATCTAAATTTATTTCGACATAATAACATACTTCGAGCCTTCTACCATCTCACGTCCCAGACCACCCAGCATGAAATTTTACGACACTGCATTATTGCATATTATTCTTTGGGCAGTGAAGATTATGCGATATAAGAGGCACAGGTATATGCAACCATAACGAACGCATACGATGTATTGGATCACACTTTATAGGATGATTATCATATAAAATCTCAATTAACCGAATTTTTTCAATGACTGAATCCTTTACATCATCCAGTTATGCTGAATTAATTCTTTCATAATCATCGTTATTTCCATTATAGTTTTACAGTAACGGACAAAAGTTTAAGATCAAAGAGTTAACGCAGATAAATAAATTAATTTATGAGAAATAGCATGATAAGAAAAATTCGTATTCTATGCTAATCAATAAATAGTGTTCTACAATAATAGCAATAAAAATCAATGTACAAACAATATTTGCAAACCATATGTCTTACACTGTCCTCTTGACTTAAACTTTTATCCGCTACTGTACTGTACGAGGCTAATATTTACGTGATAACAAATTTCGTTTAAGGTGTATATTTTTTTATGAATTAAAAATGATTAATTATAACATAACGATAAATTTCTATTTATATTCTATTGGAAGATTTTTAATAGAGAAAACATTACCATTAAAAGGACATCAGTGTAGAGTATCAAATATTTTCATAGTGGACTGTACCTATTTAAAAAATCTATTAATCCTATTGTTCTCCTTACTCATATCCGTATTATTTGGATTTTACTGTCCTAGTGCCCAAAGTATGATGTTTTAAGAATGCTATAGAATTTATGTAGTCAATATAGTTCATCATGTACAAGAAAATTAAACTGTTGAATTCATGAGACGTCTATTGAAAGGTAACGTTCAATTTTAGGTTATATGTACCCATGGAAAATAGTAAGGTTAACCTCTTGACGTACTTTGACGAGTCAGACTCTGACAATATTGGACCAAACATGAGTGTCACGAGTCAGAGTCGTGGATTCAAATGCGAGTCAAACGTGAAAATTACGAATTTAACACGTAGAATAAAGATTGGGCCAAATATACTAAAAATTGTTTGATGATAGAGGTAACGATTGAAATATTTGATTTTTTTCTACCGGTTGGGCCTGGATTTCATCGAGTTAAATGGTATGGCAAGGGGTTAACTTTATCATCCATGCGGAAAAGCGAGAAAGTGATGCAGGAAGCATCGGGACACCAAGTCCATCTGTCCCGCTAACAGAATGACGTGACACGTGGTAACACCTGCTTGTCCCCATACGACGTACACGACTTGCGCCGTGTATATAACCGCCTTCGAGAGCCACCAGCAGGAGCAGAAAAAAAGTTGACCGCGAGAGGGCCAGCGCGTGGACAAAGAGGAAAGAAGCATCGAAAATGCGGGAGGATGATGCAAAGGAATATCCGGCTGTTCCGTGTGCGACATATGTTCCGAGCACAGTCTGAGCACCATGGACAACCATGGACATCGAAATTGATGGAAGCCCCAAGGTGTGTCAGCTGGGGCAATCGTTTGGATCTAGGGTTACTTTCTCCAAATTGCTGTTTGCAGGGTAAATACCACAAAGCGGGAAGAAAATTGGTAATACGGACCACTTTCATGTTCTAGAGATGGTAATCGATGATAAATGTGCTTCTTATACCAATATCCATTTTGTGCACCATTAACACATTCGTCGCCCAGCGTGATTCGGCTAAATTTCTTGCAGGGCCCAAATCCGATTGTACAGAAAACTGGGGTAAAAAAATATGGAAACAGCAAAAATTTTAACTTTTTATTTTTATTTTATGTATTTTATATTTATACATATTATACTTCAATATTTATTCCATTGAATTCCTTTTAAAATTCCAATTAAAAATCTTATTTGACTTTAAGAAATAGAGCGTCACCCATATTTGGGTGATATGGCGACGAACGTGTTAATTCTTAGGGTGGAAAACAAAATCAGTGGAGAGGTATAGCAATTTTAAGAGAAAATGAATACAAAAATTTTACTGGTTTCTGTGTCGAATACATAGGTAAATATCTTCCCTTTTATTAAACAATGCTTACTTTTTAAGTGTAAATGAAAAAAAAATGCTGCAGAAATGAGAGTACAGGATATGCTTTTGAAGTTCATAATCTTTGAGAAGTAACAATGTTAACGAAGGTAATTTTTTCTTTTGTTACAATTTGGTTCCCAATCGTCGAAATCATCCAATTCCTGTAATTTCCAAAGGGCACCGGTTGGATCACCGTGTTGTTCATGTTCTGCTCCACAGACAAAAAATGGAACCACTAAAAATGAATACGTTCCAAGCTAACACGAATATATCTCGTTCTATCATATTCTTTTTTCGGCATGGCTGTCGTGTTCCCTTGTGAATACCTCCCCCAGGCACAAAGAATATCGCTTCGATACAATAGAATGCAACGCCCACGGGACACTGGAGGAATCCATATTCCGTAAGCGGGATCTTCGTTTAGTGGCCAGTTTCAAAATGCATCCAAGAATGATACAATGAAAAGAAGGGATGAAAAATGTATTTTTTAATCCTATGAATAATACATCAAAGTTTAAACGGCCATCTTTAAAATAATTTGGGATAATATTTCTCTTTGAGCTTCATTCTTTCAACCTACTGTTCCCTCGCTGGTAGAGGAAACAGTAAATTATTAAAGTTATTAAAAAAGTTAGAGTTAGTAAGTTAAACGTTGATAAAGTATTAAAAATTAATTTTTACCATAGAACCATATATTATTTCGACATTCCTCGTATCCTCTCATCACCCTTTGTTTGGTACACCGTTAAGCTTATTAAAATTTACCAACTTTGCCGTAATATGAAATCTAAACGAGAACTCGATATCAAAGGTAGAGCAGATGATGTGTTGAGGGAATCAGATAATTGGCGCGATTAAATGAAAAAAAAAAAAAGATCTAATTGCGACACGACTCGCATTCATTCATACTGAACACAAAACGATGGATAGTCCTGGAATTTTAATGAATCATTTGCACACCGTTTCCTGCTTGTCAGCAACAACTTACGGCGTGTTGTTTAGGCTATAGACGCTCTTTAATACACGTCTTAACGATGCAGTTCACGGCTACTATTACTCAACCGCCGTTGGTTATATTTAGACACCTTAATTGGGATCGCAAACCTCGATATACACAATTGGTTATTAAAATCAGCTGCATCAAAATATGCGAATACATGTTCGAACAGAAAAAAAATAAAGGACATCAGTTGAACGACCTTGTGCTAGAAGTTGTTGAACTCTACATAACCTTGCAAACTATCAGAATCACTTAACTGTACCGAATTTGGTGAATTTAAAAAAGAAAAAAAAAAAGAAAAACGCTAAATAAATAAACTAGAATTTAAGAAATGAAACCAACTGCTTAATAATTACAATTCTAAACAACAATACTGAAAGTATAACTACACTTTCTAGTACTTCATTACAACAAAGAAACAATGTGCTCGTTTAAGTATGGTAACCTAACATTTCTTCATGCTTGTGCATACGTACACGTATATCGTAGCATTGCACAAAAAACGGTAGTATACGTCCATTTTCATTCTCACCTTAAACGGATAGTTATCTTGCATTTAAATCGAGAAGAGAAATCGTGACCTGTAAGAGTGGTTATTTTTAAAACGTATTTCGCATTTCTTTTCTAACACGAGACGGTTAAACAAATAACAGTGGTGCATACGTTTAAATCGAACGTAACGTGTTAATATCCTAAGCATTCTCGTTAACTCACTCAATTACCACAAATATCTGTTTCTTAACCATAATCTGATTCAATGCGCGCATTTACATTTCCTCGTATCTCACATGTTTTATTAATGACACACAAGACGTATAGAAATCTATCTTTACGAGATTCCGCTAAATACAGGTTTAACAAATGTACGAAGCAAACAATGTGGCGATAACCTGCAAACACAGCATTACTCTTCCTCCCTGCTAAATTCCCTAATTATCTACACCTCTCTACGCAACAATGATACCAAGGGGAACTGGTATTTTGCGAACACAATATGACAGATCGAAATTCCTTTCATGCACAGTTGAAAGAACTCGAAAATTGCCACTGGTGATAATATGAGGGAACTAAGAAAAGCAGACCCTAGAAAAATGCGAAGAATAGGGACTTTTCTATACACGCGAATTATTCTTTTTCCTATTGCCTTCATTCTGCACGAATGGCGAAGTTCTTTTAGAATTCATGTTTGAGCTGACTATTGTCCTCAAGAAGTGTAAATTCGTATAAATTATTCAGGACAAAAAAATGTTATTACATAACCTACACTTTCCTGATGTCATACATTTTTTGTTTCAACTTATTTGTCATTACAATAAACAATTCGGAAATAATTTAAAACGACTCAGGCCAAGTTGGTTAATTTGTGTATATACCTCAATTTTGAAAAAAAAAGCATACTTAAACTTTCTTCAGGTTAGTCAATCAAATCGTTTGAAACGATTTTGGGGCAAGTAAGACGGTTTCAAATTACTTCGGCTCGAGCAACTTTAATTCAAGTAACATAAGGTACAGAATTGATGCAACGTTATACCTTATTCTAACCTAACCTAACCCGGGCATCTGTAGATTAGAAGAGACTTCCGGTCTACTCCTTCTGATGGTCATTGTTGCAGCAGGCAGCGAGTGTGACGACCCGGCAGCCTCGATCCGCTCTTTCCAGCCTCCTTTCCTTCTTCCTCCACAGATTACTCTTTCTAAAACGTAATTTCCTCGCGTCGAACGAGGCCACATCCTATTCTGCCACTTTTTTTTTCTCTTCCCCCCCTCCCCTCTCTCTCAAACACCCATGAGTAATCGACTGAGAAGCCGAGAGTCGAGGTTCAACGGGGCGCGGCACCTGCTCTCGCTTCTCTTGTCCCTTCATCTTCGTCTCTTTTTCTCGTCTCACGAGCAGATTTACTTTCGTTCGCACGCATTCACGTTTCCGTGAGACTGAGCGAGCGGAATCGAATAAAATGTTGTAACCCATTCGCTGGAATCGGTTTTGATACACAGATAGAATACGTTTTCGTGTACTGGGTGAAAAAGTAAAAAACAATTGCACTTTGAAGAAAACAATACTGAACGATGCGAAGCAGAATCATTGCAATGGTTTAACACGTTCGTCGCCCAGCGTGATTCGACTGAGTTTCTCGCTGGGCCCAAATCCGATTGCATAGAAAACTAGGGTAAAAAAATATAAAAACAGCAAAAATTGTAACTTTTTATTTTTATTTTATGTATTTTATATTTATACATATTATACTTCAATGCTTGTTCCATTGAATTCCTTTTAAAATTCCAACTTAAAACCCTTTTTAACTTTAAGAAAAAGAGCGTCACCCATATTTGGGTGACATGGCAATGAACGTGTTAAATACCTACTATTTTTACTAAGAATAAAATATGATACAGTAGATAGAGGTGACCGCAAATAAAAACTTTCAAATTTTAAAAATAACGAAGAAATTCCAACTGATACAAATTATTTGTTCACCCTATATAAGGAATGAATTATCGACCGATCGCTTCTTGACTAGATCATCATTTTTTCGTCAGACTTCTGGTAGCCAAGATTGCATTCTAAAGATTGCTAGGTTAGGACACTTGATCATATTTTATTAATAAATATAATAATAAAAATTGTACTGTTGGAAAAATAATTCAGCTGCTAAGCCATACAATGAAGTCACTTTTTCTCGTTCAGTAGTACCCTAATGGCAAACATTGCATTGGGGCTTGATCGAGCTATGCAACTCAGTTATCGGTATACGATAACAGAAAACCCTATACATCTTTCGTAATTCATATTCTAAACTCGCCGATGACAAACGCTTCTCTGGAATGGCTCAGAAAATTCACAGAAAGCACTGTATACTCAACGAGTACGCTAATCGCGTCAGTTAATTGTTTGTAACTTTTAAAGCTACGGATATAACACTTGCATTGTACAGGTGAACTTCTAAGAAGTTAATAACCGATAAGATAGCGCATAAAGGGGAACCTTTCTGCAAGGCCTCCTCAGGGAATTTGTCTTTTTATTGCAGTACTTTTAAAGCTTAAGGCGCAGATGTAGATTAAATTAAACAGATGGATCTACGTATATTTTGAGAAAGCATAATAATTTCTTTAAAAATTTTCGAGTATTTCATCCTGAAATTCAACTTTAGTTAAGTTGCAGAACTTGAAGAAATTGACTATCAATTTTTTCCAACCAACATATACCGTGAAAATGGAAATGCAACAAATCATACAGAAGCGGGTAACTACAACGTTAGTCAGCTGGGAACAAGGATCCTCTCTCGTGGATGCCTCGTGTGCATTTTACGGAACAACCATCCATCGCCCTGTCTCAACGGTATATAGGGTGACCCACACGATTGAAACACACAGCAACGTTCATATCAAATTATATTAGAGACCAAATGTATTAGCATCTCTCTATTGGCTGTTCATGAATTGGTTATGTCTTTTCGATCAATTTCCGGTTCCACCCTTACCGTTTAACATACGTCCTACAGAATCTTCCAGTTCTATCTTTAGAATAGTTCTATCCTGACCCCCCCCCCCCTCAATACGATCTAAGATAGAGAGTATACTATCAAAAAATAGATGAAGGATGTTTCGACATATTTCTGTAATTGTAATCAAAAGATCAACATGATTTCCACCAATTTTGTGGACTATTCTATGTAAGTACTTAGGTATATACATGGGACGTACAGTAGTAAGCATAATTTTAAGCTGATGTTTCATTGTTTGCACTCAATCTTAATATTAATAATACAATAATGCACGTTACCGATTAGTAGGAGGTACGAAATTAATTAACTTATTTTTATATCGGTTTTGAACTTCTGTCCGTTACTGTAGTTCACAGCCCTTTCGGACAGTTAGACGCATAGTATTATTACAAGAGAGATTAGTATGCGTGCGTGCACGCAGCTCACGTTGCGGAGACAAGGAAGAAAAGGAAACGGGGGAGTGGGATCTAGGAAGAAGCGTAAGTCTTGTGGATCGCATTCCTTCATGCTTCGGGTCTTTCAGAGTGTTACTTACGAAGAATATTTTCCTCCCAAAGTCGCTCTCTTAGAAACCTCTCAAGTTTGCAACCAAAACAGGAAAAGACACTTGTGTGTAGCGCCCCTCTTATTTACCTCTTGAGTAATGCAGAGAGCATGACACCTACTGCTACTGAATAGCAACCAAAAACAGTAGCATGAATCTACTGCTATGCTCGTTGAAGATCTCCTTACTTGGAAATACACCTTAAATGTGTGCCGAATTAGGTCGCAAATTGCTTCCTAGCGACATCTAGAGTTCGCATTTAGTTATTATCTTCTTTCGTCCTGACGTTTAACCTAACTTTACATTAAGCTCGTCCATGCACCTTAATAACAAAGTGAATACAGTAAGACCTTGATAACTGCATGAAAACAGATATAGAAATGCATATAAGTAGGTATGGAGGTCGATGCAGTTAACGAGGTAATCAGTTTTGTGAAATATTCCTTAGCATACAGTTTCAAAACTAAAACTCCCGCCTCTATTATCGTTTTTTATTTTGCTTATTTATAACCAGACAAATTTATCCTTAACGTGTACTAACGAAGTACGATAAACGAGATTACAAATATTAAAGTTCTATTATAATTTTCATTGAATAATCTCTTAAAAATTATTCTTATACTGCTCAGGATTCCAATTCATAAGAGTAGTGTTCTATTTTCGCATCTTCACGTTTGAAAATTTATACATGGATTTCATGGCTCATAAAAAAAATGATTTTGGTGCTAAGACTGTATGGACAAAGTTTGTCAGTTTCTATGCGTTTTTACATTAAACGTTGGTAATTTTTCTCTGATGAATAGTGGCTTATAAGGGGTGTTTCTTAATTAAAGTTATGCTGAATGTGAAATATAGAAATTAGCTGATAAAAAAAGTACTTAACTCGATTGTTTTAAAGAATGAGAACCATACAAGGGATCTTGACCCTCCACTACCACGTACCTGGATAAACGGGTTATCCGTTTCCCGTAAACCTAGGCTAATCTAATCAATCCATGCCTTTTTTTACAACCCACGGCTGAAATATGTACGCTCCGTTGCTCGAACGTGAAGAAGACCTTTAGCGGTCCGAACTTCACTTAGTGTACCATTTATTATAATGTCTATCCGGTTACGGATCATGCTTTCGGTTTGCTGGGGGTCTCGGACTGGTTATTAAGGTTTCACCCGGAGTCACCTTACCGTGACAGCCAGTTTCTGGCATATTTCGTATGCAAAAAATGTATGAACATTCGTAGAAACCAATCTTTACGTCGTCATACAATTATCGTAAAAAATGATTTTTTTTTTTAATGTTTTAATTTTTCATTTTATTTAATAGCAGGCATATAGTACATTTTTAAATAGAAAATAATCAATTTTAAATGTCTTCAGCACTATTTATTACAGTATAAATAGTATTTAATATTTATTAATAACAATGCCCTTTTGCATTGCGTGGAAGACAGTAGTCGTTTGCCAAATAGTAATATTAGTTTTGTAAATTTCCAAACGTAAAAATTTGAACATTCTGCGTTTGCAGATTAAAAATCATTCCTCAAACGTAAGACAGCTATTAAACCATTTTCTTCACATATAAGAAGTGTTGATTTAAACAATTAAAAATGCAAATATGTGGATGAAAATAGTTTTTAACTATTTTCCTATTTCTTAAATCAGGTACAGTAGCGGACAAAAGTTTAAGATGTTCAGAGGACAATGTAGAATATAGTTTTATGGTCTGCAAATATTGTCTGTACATTCATTTTTATTGTTATTATAGTAGAACATTATTTATTGATTAGCACAGAATGCAAATTTTGTTTATCACGCTATTCCATATAAATTAATTAGTTTAATTTTATTGATTCTTTGGTCTTATAATTTTGTCCGTTACCGTACCTCCATTCAAAATTGTGTCCGTTTAATTGACCGAGAAACACGTATGATTAACCGCAAATACAAATATAAATATCATTGAGAAACCTGAAGGAATTTAATCTGTTCAGACCATCGTGCACATGTTGCGGGGAACATAACAGGACTACGAAAGCGGAATGGATTCAGGGGTTACCAAAGGAAGATTGCGAGTACTCGGCCACTTATTTTCATAATACATCCCGTGCGTAACTTCGCATGCACATATGCTTGTGCATTGTCCAGAATCGTGAGCCATGAAAACCAGTCTCTCACCGTAGCTCGTGCCGAACTTTCAGCGTTCACGTTGCGTGTACCTGTGTCATTAAAGCGGGAACACGGGATAAAAGGGTACGTACATACGGCATAATGGAAGTACTTTCATGTATGCGATGCTTAATTCTTCGATTGATAAAGTATCTGAACTGACATGACGCCAAAGAGAAAAAGTTGAGAATTTCAGTAGGAATTGTATTTTATTTTTAGTCACTGCGAACTAGTTAAAGCCAGTTCCGCGATGTCTATGATGTTGAAGAGCTCAAGATTGGATCGAGAAAGAATTATTTGATGTCCTCCTAAGAGAGAGGTGCCTGAACTGTTCTTTAACACGTTCGTCGCCACGTCACCCATATTTGGGTGACGCTCTTTTTCTTAAAGTTAAATAGAATTTTAAATTGGAATTTTAATAGAAATTCAATGGAATAAGTATTGAAGTATAATATACACATTGTTGGAAATTCGTGTCCTAACGAATAAACAAAAATCAGTGGCCTCGAAGAAATATTTATGTAAGATCGAGCTATCGGCTGAGGAGGTTCCAGGAACGGATCAAGTGTTTTTCCTTACCACGCTGTGCGTAAGAATTAGAAGACTCTAACGAACTGTGTCCTTTAGCCTCTTCTATTTATTCGAGTCTTGCCTCACGCTATATAGAGATCAGGTTCAGAAATCGATATATGTACCTTCCCTTAGAAATAAAATTTAGTAAATTCTTAAGTGTACAGTTATCGTTATTTTATTCCTTTCAATTTTAATTTCAATTTTAATTATTTCCTTTCCTTTTAATTTTATATATCTCCAATATATATAAATATAAAATACATAAAATAAAAATGAAAAGTTAACATTTTTGCTGTTTTTATATTTTTTTACCCGAGTTTTCTATGCAATCGGATTTGGGCCCAGCAAGAAACTCAGCTGAATCATGCTGGGCGTCGAACGTGTTAATTACACGATAAAGTAAGATAAAGAAACGTATATGTTAATACACAATAAAAACTGATCGCATGAAATTGAAATCACGTTTATACTATGCTTACTGTGAACATAGTTGAAACACCTTGGACCCTAATCCAAACAACCTAAAACTTCCAATTGAAACGCGCTGGAACTCCTTAACTCTTTTACTGCCCACGATAAATTATTGTTCAAGATACAATGAAGAGGACCGTGTTTTGCATACCTCGTGGAGCCTTGAATCTCATAAAAACAGCTTCCCTAAGGAACGAACAATAGAAATTGCAAGCTGCTGCAAGGAACAGCTCCCACTTTGTCGGAATGTGCACGGAGGAAAGAAAAGGACAAAACGGATAAATCAAAAGAGGGAGGGAGAAGGGAATGTCTGGCCTCTTCTACAACAATAAAGGGCGCGTGTACGATATCGCGTAAGGAGCAAAAGAATTCCGCGATACTCCTGATGTAGAGAAACATCTGCCATAAGCATCCACTTCCGACTCGCTCCCCATGCTTCCGCACCCTCACCACGGCACCGTACCGTGTGGTCATTCAATCCTTCTGATGGTCGAAAGGAGAAAGGTATAGCGGAGGCGCGTGACACAAGAATGAGGCGACACCTGGCCGACTCTATCCCTCTTAATCGAAAGATATTTCATCCTTGATTATTATGCATGAATTAAACGTGGGTAAAATTAGGAGCACAAAATCATTGTTGTGAATTTTATTCTATTTCACTTCGTTTTTCATTAACTATCTCTAATTTCGTTTTTAAGAACCGGGCTGGTCTAAATTAATCTTCTTTTCAAAATTGAAATGTACACATTATTTTAGTACTTTTCTTTTATCGATTAACTCAAGTTTGAAAAGAAAAAGGTGGATCTGGCTATTCAATAAAATTTTGCTCTATTCTATTCTATTGTATAATAAATTTTTGTATTTTTACAGATTGACATATTGTTAGTTAGAATTATTTTATTTTTAGCTTCCTTCTTAAACTTGTTGCAGTTAAAGGACTACAATGAGAATTATAATAGAAAAATTGGAACGTGTGATTGAGATACCTTCTAAAATCGAATAAGCATTTTAAACAGTGTTTTGACTGTGAATTATCCTTTATATCAATCTAATTTAAAAAAATTATATCAACTTAATTTAAGGTCCTTCATATTAATCTAACGGGACGAAAAATGTAACTTCGATTATTGTCATTTTTTACTTCAAATACTGATTTTCCCAGAATCGATTTCTTTTTTCTGAACACACAATAGGCATTGTTTTCAGTTACAAAGTGACACTCGAAACTTTTGAAGGGTAACGCGGTTGCAACCCTCAAAACCTGCTTATTGCAATACCAGCACTGTTGATGCGTGCAGTATCCTTTTTAAGCAAAGGTTTCTATCGATTGGTCGAGGGGTGGTTCCAGCCCTGGGTAAGGTGATTTACAGGACCCCACGGTACGAATCGAAGGCGTTGGAATACATTTGAGGGATACCAAGGTGCTGAAATTCGGCATACTGAAACATTCATCTGACCCCGCGAAGATAAACGTACCACGTGCCTTTCGTGCCCTTTCAGAGCCACGCCATATTTCCTTCATTCAACGAATTATTCCAAGGGTCTTAAATATTTCCCATGGCTAGGTTGATTAAACTTTCACGAAGAGAAACGGATGAATAAGGATAGGTAATTTGATTTCACTGATGGAACATTGAATCGTTACTATTGCACTGGAATATTAGCTGTATTTTTAATTACCAAGTCACTTCGAAGAAGAAATACCGAAGCACAAAAAGGAAATTCTACCAAAGCATTTTATTACCTATCGATATCTTAATTTATCAGTTCCTAACCTTTTTATTTGTTCAGTATACGAATAATTTTTATAAAGAATTAAAGCGATGGTACAGTGGGATCCTTATTTACCCTAACACTCGCAAAAATAAAACTAGCAAAGACTATTCACCCTTTGCGCTCGAGAGGTGACTGTTAGTCGTCTAACGATGCTAACGACAAAAATTTTCAAATTCGAAATATTTACTAAGATTCACCTATATTAAACGTCATTTAATTTAGTTAAGTGATATACTAAAATTTACATATATGACTATTTAACCTCTGAGACTGACTAATAAAGAAATTAGCTGAAGTCTGCAAATTTGCGAAACTATCATTTGGTGACTAACAGTCACCTCTCGAGCGCAAACGGTTAAGGTTATTAAAATTATACACGCGTACGAGTTACTTGTTATAAGTTACTTCACGCACACCAAATTATTTCACCAAAACAGCTAACTACACAAATACATGTTAAACAATTCAAGAATTCAACACAAAAAACAGTAGAGCACATCCTTTAGTGCGATCTGTAACAGATTCATTGGTTCTGAAATCGCGAGTCAAAATGGCCCTGCTCCTCCAATAGGAAGCAAGTGGCTTCCCCCTCCTTCCCCCACCCCCTCCCACTTCCTTCACAGGATTCGATTCGATTCTCTTTCGTACACGGCTAAATCGATTTCACAGCGAGCGAAAGAAAAGTTCGACTAACGCGAGTATCTTTGTGGTCACGAAGGAATGCTGGAGGATCCTCGACGACCGGGTCTGTCTCGTCATTTTCCGAACGATCGAACATTTGCGCGGCAAAACGGAACGGCCCACGGAACGAAGTGTGGGAAACCGGGGACGGGCTTCGTATCGGACGCGAAATGTCGAAGCCATTGAAAGGCCGCAGAGACAAAGGGATCCGAACAGGATCATACGATCGTAGCCGGTCTACGAACAATGAGTCAATCTTTGGAAATCGAGAGGCGGTTTCGAACGAACAGGTATTGCACTGTGACATCCCTATATGTATTCTTTTTTTCCGTTGGTACACAGCGCCTTACCGTATTTGTTCGTCGGTAATGTTAGATATTAGCAGAAATCTAAGTTATCGATTTTCCTAATAATCGCGACATCTCTCTTACAATTAGAAATATAGAAATGTATGAGTCATAGCGTAACCAGTCTGTATTCGACCACGTGTGAGGTACGTTGTACGTAAAGTAAATATATAAAATCCACAAAAAATAACCAACCCATTGCGAGCTTCAATTCCTACAGGTAATCTAAGAAGTGGGAATATTACGTACACAATTTTGCCCGCTTAATTGTCGCGAGTTTTTGTCGCCAATTCCTGGAACTGCTTCTACTGCTGGACTACTTCTAATGTCATTTGTGCCGGTGATCATGAAAGTGAAAGAGAACAGAAAAAGGAAACCACGAAAATATAAGTAACAACAAGCACGAGACAAAGTCAAGGATGTTAACACTAAAACCGTACCACGTCCGGTCAAATGACCGGTCTTCACATTTAATTTAATATTCTACATTTGAATATAAAAATGAAAATGTATAATTTCTTATCATTATGTAAATTATTTTATGCATAATTTCTTACATTAAATTGATAATCATCTGTATTCTTTTTGGATAAAAATAATCTCTACCTCGAATAGATAGATATAAAGTGGTTGGTACGGTTAGTGTTAGATTTATGAAATATCAAGCTTTGAAATAATAATCGTGTAAGGTACAAGTCTTTGTTCTGTTATGAAGGATCCTTGTGCACGAAAAGTATTCGTCGAACAATAGAAATGGAAGTTGAGGTAGCCGATCAGAACGAACATACCACCTTCGTTGATCATATTAACCCGTAACGTTGCATCGTTGATGGTATCCAGCTTGAAAGACACATTTGCATATCAATTATTTTCTGCCTACATACCGTGCAATATTATACTTCGATAGTTCGCGAACGATCCCGCCACGAATATTATCCCTCGAACAGCCACCTACAACGTTTTGCTATTGTCAGCCGCAGAGTGCCGTTTATTTCGTCATGTTTCTCAGTTTTCATCCGGCAGTTTAATGCTAGGAATGCATCATATGTATTTAATTGTATTTCCTAATAGACACGAGGAAAAATCGTTTAACACTTTAACTGTCCTATTTCATCCTAAAATCTTTCGAAATCATCTTTCAAAACAAAAATTAGGATTACGTTGATTAAATCCACCCTGAACAGCCATTTTAGTACATTTATACAAAACTAGAGAACTTTTTGTTCCAAGCGAAAAATAGTAAATCGACAGGCTACAAATTAATTAAAAATAAGCCAGCTGAATTAATAATACCGCACGATGAATTAATTACGATACTCTTACGTAGCATTGTGAATTATTATCGAGGAGAATGGACCTCCCCCCGTGGTACGTGTCCCTCAGGATTTCGAGGGCCATCTGTCTGAGAAAGATTCATGATACGATCTGGAACCCTCCGCTGGAGAATACTTAGGATCCATGGATCCTCATGGAAGGGGGATCATAATCTGGCCTCCCATGATGTTCCTGAATTTAACATTTCTTACGAGTTATACGTGCACAATTTTCGAGCCCCAGCCAAGCGTGTTCCATAAAACCCGACCCACGTGTGCGCAAGCCTAATCGACGTGATCAATTGATCGGTACAGTCGGTCACAAAAATTCAACGCGTTCGACTGTTATCTTCCCGTATCCGTTTCGATTACTTCGTGAAGGCGAACAAAAGCAAAGGTAATAATCGCAACACGAAGCAGCCTATTATTTTCGAAAATAGCTTCGTGAGGTGTTAACTGCCTCCGGTAATCCTTGACTTGTTTCCCTAACCTCTCTTTTTTCTCTCCTAACCTCTCAATTTTCACCCCACTTCTTTCTCCCTTCTCCTACCTGGCTTCTGTTATTCTCCACCTTTCTTCCCTTCTTTCACCACCCAGTATCTCTCCTTCCATCCAAATTATCGACAAAATTAAAAAATGCTCACTTTCTACCGCTTCGTACGTCCATTTTCGAAAATAGCTATGACTTCACAACTGCGTATATCGGATACATCGCTTTTGCTTAAGTTACTATAAATTTGGGTGACGCTGTTTTCTTAAATTTAAATAGGATTTTAAATTGGAATTTTAAAAGGAATTCAATGGAATAAGTATTGAAGTACAATATATTTAAATATAAAATACATAAAATAAAAATAAAAAGTTAAAATTTTTGCTGTTTTTATATTCTTTTACCCTAGGTTTCTATGCAATCGGATTTTGAACCCTGCGAGAAACTCAACCGAATCACGCTGGGCGACGAACGTGTTAACCCTTTGCACTCGAGAGACGACTCTCGATTGTCGAATGGACAAGTGTTCTAAAAAATTTTCAGATCTGGATTGGTATATCCACAACAGGCATTGCATCAAACAAATGCCTACAAAACCTAACGGCAATAGGATTACACCCATAACTGCACACAGAAGTACAAAAAGCAGTAATATTAACACGTTGAACGCCACGTCACCCATATCTGGGTGACGGCTATGTTTCTTGTAAACGGTTGACACTTTTCTAATTAAAAGAAGATTTTGGAGGCAATTTATACTAATTTTATTTGTAACACAATTATGATAAGTATATACGATATAAAGTAACAATAAATTATAAAGTAAATATAACATTGCGCTGTTTACAATCTGAGTCTCGGGTTTGGGTCCTGGGAGAAACTCCACCAATTTATGCTGGGCGTTCAACGTGTTAAAAACCACAACAATAATCAGAAAGGCCCTCCAACAGGAATAAGGAACTGGCTTGTGACTGGGTAAAGAGTCTGTCACACAGCTGGAAAAACCACAAGAGTGTAAAGAAAAAAAAAAATAATAATAAAAACTGCGGACTGCACGTTAAACGTTAACGCATCGCGTTGGACCCGAATGGGTTAATCTTCCCTGCCTCCGTGCTCGCTAAACAAGCGTGTATACACGATCGCGTTGCAATCGCGTGCGTGCGTGGATCGATCGATTCAAGGACAGGCTTCACGGCGCATCTGTTCTTCGAGGCATGCTACCCTCGAAACAACAGGTAGATCGTTATCGTTGATGCCACTTTCGCTGCGATCGAGGTGAATGGAAGAGCACCTGATGATAATCGCGTTACACTGGTCAGAGGAAACGTCCCCGGAAGCGAACGTGATTCTTTTCTATTCGGAGGGTACGCGAACGAAAAATCTACGGTCAATTGCAAAAGTGGCTCAGTTACCGGTATAGGACTGGGATTATCCGGATATCCGAATGATGAGGATGATGTGAAAAAAAATTGCCAAATACATAGAAAACAAATCTTTATTTATACCCAGTGCAGAAAATCGTGGTAAACTTTAGAAGCTTTATCACAGTAAATTTATAAAGTTGTTACGAGCAATCACCAATTGGTCATTTTGACTGATCTAGTAATTCTAGTGTCAAACTATGAAACTTACAATTCCTGTAATCAATGGTTCGCCTTAACCTTAAACTATTAAGTCAAAATAAATAAATAGGATTCAAATGTTAGGTAAAAGAGTAAGCAAAATTTGCACAAACAATTACCATTATACCTAACAATTTTCATTGACGTTTATAGATGGAGCGATACGAATACACCTTAATCTATTTCTCTCTCAGATCTGCGATTTCAAATTCTATGCGATGTATACCTATTTCTTAGTATATGTATGTTAGAGATAGATATACAAGAAATGTCCTAATGTAAATCTAGTGTTAATAGTAATAAATTTATTCTTTACTAAATACACGTTTTATGTTTACACTGTTTTCTTTCGATCTGTGAACGAATTAATCAGAGAAACTGTTCGTTATAGAATTTATTCGTTGTACGGTTATAGGATACTTACTCCATTGTATCGGTATCGCACTAAACCCTGTTAACGAAACTGCAAAGCGAACGAGCGTAAAATTTAAGTGTGAACGGGGCTTAAAACGCTTTCTCGTTCGCGGATCCTAATAGATCTATGTATAGCTGTGCTCGAGCTTCTTGTTTCTCTGGAAATACATCAGACGGTAGTACAACGCGGTGATTTTGATAGCGTGGCTGTCGCCAAAACGATGATGGATGACTTCCCCTTTCTATTATACAGGTAAGCTGGATCGCTCGAAGACGACAACAACTATGTCCTTTTTCCCAGCGTTACGACGCTGCATTCGACGATCGTGATTAATGGTCGCGACATAACCTCGAAAACTGGCTAATTGGGGAACCGAGAGTGTCACGAAAATACGTTCGACTCTTCGCGATCCGAAACACGTTTCACATTTTATTATGCGCCTGAATTCTAAAGATATACTTTTATAGATTGAAACGGTAAAATTGATAAAAATATAGAAATTTACTGGGTAATAATACTGAAGTATATTCGGTAATTATTTGCATTAGAGCAAGCAATTTGTTGATTTCTAAGTATGTTATAGAAATCAAGAGAGATGTTTGTAAAAAAAAAGATTGCTACTATTATATGCGTTGCCTTGAAATTGCTATAATATGTTTATGGACACAAAAGATAAGAGGCTGACGCCTACATTGTCACGGACGTATGCATATATCTTTTTTTGTAAATATATTGGAAACTAAGGCCGAGCGGCGGTTATATGTATAGGGAAAAGTTGTTCAGAACATTGATTTCGACAACATATTTAAAAATCAATAAAATCGATGAGGTTTGCCCGAATGTAAATATTACCGTATACAGGGTGTTCCGCGTAATTGTCGTCACGATTTTTCGAGCACTTCCGATAGTCCGACAAAAAAATGTTCCAAACAAAAGTTAATCAATTTTTGGTCAACTACAAATTGTAATATAAAAGTTTTTTGCAAAAAATTAAGATCTCTGTCATTTTTTTTAAATGGCATTGTATATTTTTGACTTCATATTATTGTAGCTCGTGTCAAGACGAATTCAACAACTTTCTTACAATTTATAAGTTATCTTCGAAGTAGCATAAAACAAAAAAGAATTTCGTAAGCTTTATATTTTCAGGAAATGCGATAAAATTCTTTTTTATGTTTTTAAACATTTTTGTGCTAAGGATTCTACTAAAAAAGAAAACGGATTTTCCATAAAAAATGACCAACTTTCAAGTTTAAACTGTTGCACTGCACAAAGAAACGTTTTTAAGGGTAGAATTCGAAAGTAGACGCAAGAGCGAACCTTAAGAAGGATCATCCGAGGACATTCAACGGAGCAACGCCACCTTTTGCATTTCAAAGGGGTTGCTTCAGGTATGTGGACTACTGTGCTCTGATCGGAGAATCCGAAAAAGGCGGATTGACCGGTGAAAGAGGAGAAAAACGGGCAACTATTTTGACCAGAATGGAATTGTTTGCTATCCGATTATCCAGAACAATAATTTCTTATTCACGACCGTTAAAAAGAAGCCAAAAGATATTGTTCATTAGAAAAAAAAGGAAATGTTTTGTACCTTTTTCGTTCTTGTGTAGCAAAAATGATAGGAACAATAAAAATGGTAACGTTCAATGATGAGGAATGGTAATTTTAAATACAAATTCATGGAGGTGAACTGACCTTCGGAATGACTAAGGATAAATATGAGCGTAGTTCAGGTCAGTATACCTGTGAGACATGAAGCTCAAATTCCATTTAGATGAGCAATACATCTCTCTGCTCTATAAGATGCAAGGTAATCCGTGAAAAAACATTTTAATTAAGTTTAGGTGATGTGATTACATTGTCTCGTAGAATATGTATAAAAAAATAACTGACTTTGGTAAAATAATAAAAAATAAAAGGCTGAAAAGTGCGATTGCATTATGTAGTGAATAAAATTTATTTGATCAATAGCAAGAAACGCGATTATGCCGTAAAACTGAAACGAAAGAGTAGCCTGGTACGAATAGGCTCCTGAACAGATCATTCGCGTGTCGAGATCGAATAGAAAACTAATCGAAACGATTCAGGGTTGAAAATATGTCATTATTAGATAAATCACGATCTCTTTCAAATATTTTGTTTTATCGAATCACTGATTTTTAACAAATCAAAAATTATTTTGATTAAAGGATTAAAAATTGCATTGCTTGCAGAGATTGGCACTTTATGCATTTATGTATAGCAGGGGCCACGATATAGTGAGGTCGCAAATTAAAATTTTTCATCTAACCAATACAATGTAACATACCGAAAAGAATTTCAAAGAATCGGCACCGATTTTCGAAAAAAGCATATAAAATAAGAATTATTGTGGTGCTTGAATTCGACGTTACAGCCCTGAGTGCCGCAACATCAATCGGTACCATTTCTTTGAAATTCTATTCGATACATTGTATTGGTTACATGAAAAAAATTTAACTTACGACCTCACTATATCTCTGCTCCTATTATACATTGTTTTTTAAAAGCTAAATTGATCAATTATATAAAATCAAAATAAAAAAAAAATAGGAAAACATTAATTAGTCACATGTATATATACGCTGGTAATAAAACTGAGAAATATAAAAAAGTAGTGTTGATCGGTTTAACTTCTTAGAAATTCATATGTATCTGATATAAGATACCAACTTAAGCACAAACATGTACAATAATGAACAATACAAATAATATAATAAACGAATAGCATAGTAAATGAACTATGCATAAGAGATGAAAAATAAATCACGAGTACTCACTTTGACTGTAGACTGCATTCGCAACAACCAACAGAATCAGCGTGTTTCTGAGCTTCATATTCATGTTTCGTCTTTCTTAAACTTTAGCTTATTTCGATATCACTTGAACTCACTCACTTTCGATTATCGAGATTAGTCGAGATTAATCGCGACGCATCAACTAACTATCGAACAAAATTGCTTATGCAATGTTCAACGAGTTACCGGCACGTGTACATAAAGTACGCATCAATTATCGATGAAGCAATGCATTTGATTTATGAAGTTAGCAAAAAATATATATATTGATTGGAAAGAATCAGAGTATATCAATAAAAAGATAAGATCATATAAGCTCGATCGTAATCACGCCTTTCTTTGGCAAACGTGGTTGCTCTCTTCCTTTCTCCCCTATTCTTCCTCTCTTGTTCCGTCTGTCTGAATAGTGCACCGTGAACCGGAGCGTGCAGCACTTTCCACGAGTTTTGCCCAGAAGGAACACAATGAAATACCGTTTAAATATTCTTCTTTTTTAAGAATTCGTTTACTTCAATCACAAAGCTCTTCGATTGATCTTCGCGATCGCAGTTAATGGTTAAGCACCAGAAAATTTCAAGAAAATTTGTTAGTCTATTTTCTTTTTTTCTGTGCAACCAATCGAAGATCTTTTATATTGTAAGACAACAGCAGAGGACTGTATGTTAGAAGTCACTCGATTCACGGCGTGTCAAAAATTGAGACACCGTGAAACTAGGGGTTGAAATAGAAGTTAAAAACGAGCACAAAATAACCGCGACCTATACCGTGCCGCGGTTCGCAAACGAATGCCACTGAAGTTGCCGCTCTTCCGAATTCCATAGCCGCATAGGTGTGCGTGCGCCGTTCCCCCTCCACTTCATTTTTAGTTATCCCCACTAGTACGATTTCTTCTCAGTTGCGCGCACCATCTTCTCCCTCTTATGAATAGCCCATCGGCATGAAGGATTCGATTAGCAATGGGTCCAATCTAATTTTAAATTTTTTTAATTCACACTGCATCAAGCATAAAACTCTATCTCTTCCTTTGTAGATCGATTTTTTGGAAACAGTGAGAAAGAAGTTCTGCGATCCGAATGGTTTCAAAATGTGTGTATTGCTTTGACGTAAAAAATCGTCCATCATAAAAAAACATCGGATCATTCTTATAAGGATAACATTTCATTATTATTGTTGTACTCCGTTTTTGACATAACACAGTAAAAGATGTAAGAAAGTAAGTTTAATTATGAAATAGACATTAAAAGTTTAATTATGTGTGATAAACATTTAAATATAAAGTAACACATAACCCAACAATGAAGTTTTGACAACAATATCTTGTTTCCAAGTGTTCGCGTTACCATCTTGGATTGACAAAGGACTGACTAGCGCTACTAATTCTGAAAGTCTTTGAAATTGTCATTGTTCATACATCTGAACATACTACATAGGTACATTGCTTATCAACAGGAATGAATAGATGGCTGATAAAAGTGCATTAATTATCGTCACGGATATGCCCATTTTGGATGGTTAGTAGATACAGGTATGAACATTAATGGTTTAAATATTTCAAACACAATTTTGTACCATGTTTGAAGCATTGTTTTAAATATTACAATAAGGCAGAATTTTAATCAGAAATTTCGAGCCTTGTATTGAAATACATTTAAGACAATTTTCGAAGAAGCGATCTTATGTTAAGAGCTTTAAATGATTCACTTGTACACACGCAATTGGCTTGATTCTGTTCCTACTTTCCACCGGCCTTAAATCCGGTATATCCTCATTTCCTTTATCTCCACTGTATCTAGCTGGACGCGTGTAGGTAAGCACTCGACGCTTCAATTATACCTGAATCAAAGGCGAAGTCTCATTACGATTACTCGACAAAAAATAAGGACAACCGTAAATGAGTGCAAGTGATCAGGTCTATTTACCCCATTTTTCTCTAATACAGACATACGGTAATCGTTAAATTTCAAGGCGTAATAACAGGTAATGAGCTCGTTTGCTAGAAAATTACATCACTCGTGGTCAATTATATCAAGCTTATTAATTAAAGCGTATATAAAATTTGTATAACATACGGTGTAGTTATTAAACTTAACATTTTATTACATTAATGTATTTGTCACTAATTTATATCTCTCCCCTATATCTTGTAGATATTGTATTACATCGTTAAAGTTAGTAGACAGAAATCAAATTCAAAGGAGTAAACCAACATCAAAAGTAAAAACATTATCAATCAATTAATTCAAACACAATTGCTTCATGAAATAATTTCTCGTATGATTTATGACTTCGAATCTAAATCTAAATAATTTCTAGGTCTAAGGCTAACTATGAGTGTAAATAGCAGCGAGTGTCCCTGATTTTCTCACACTGATTCAGGCATTTAGATGCATACATATACATACATTAAGCATGGAATCTACCTTGCATTATTGTAATTAAGGTAAAGTAAAAAATATCTATATTTTACTATTAGTATAAAAACGTATTACCTAATACAATTAAGCAAATAACTGCTGCAAGTGTTTTCATGTTTTCACCCAAATGCTCCTTTGCCCAAGGCTGTTCCAAAAATAATTTCTATTTGATCAAGGAAGAACAAAGTGTATATTTAATGATTCAATTTCATAGCATTTCGCGCAGTACACCTTAGCACCGTGTTCATCGGTAGGCGTAAGAGGAACACAAGCGTAGGATTCCACGATTTATGAATGATTCGAAGGAGTGAATGAACGGAGCCAACGCATGCGCATACGTTGCCATCCAGATTCCATTCCCATTCCGATCTCGTCTCTATTTTCATTGCTTTATCCTTTTGCTGCGCTCACGTAGGTATATACCTTGTGAACACACGATACCCTTAGGATTTACAAAAAAAATCTGTCTGACCGAGAAGGGAAACCCTTATCATAGTCCCTCTACCGTAACAAAGGCGGCATGAGTAAAAAGGAATACGTGTGTCCTTTCACAGCTATTGAAATATTTGCACAACTACATGGAAGTAAGCCCAGGTTAAATTAGGCTGCCTGGCGACCCTGTAATATCGTTCAGGGATAACCGTGATTTTTCTTCGATCTGATAAGATAAGAAACTGTTAGTTTTCTCACATACCTTTTTCTTCTGACCCTAAATAACTAAAGATTTTTTTTTTTAATGTAAAATCTATATTAATGAAACAGCAGAATTCTCTTTTCTTCAAATTTGTACTAAAAAATAGAAATAATATATGAAGTTGGTTTTTAAATTTAGAAAATTAAAATACTTTCTTCTAGACATTCTTTCACTGCTACAAAATTATTTTTTTAAATTGTACATCTTACATATCGACAATTTTATATGCTAAATTTTCTATGCTGAAGGTGAAAATAATAAGAATTAGATATAATCTATTTCCATGTATGCAATGACTTTACATTCATATCTGGGAGAAACAGCATTTGCAATGCATAACGGTCACAATACATAGCAGGTTACAACATGTCGGTACAAGTCGAGGTTGGTCTTCCTTTTAAAATTCGTAGCTGCCAGTCAAAAGTGGACAGCGCCGCTGAATATTGAACGCACAGGGGTTGCATAGAATATCATCCAGCGTAGTTGACCAACACAACGATTGTAACGTTAAGGTCTGATTTATTTATGAAGATGTTTCCTCCTGTATCGCATTGACGGTACAGGAAAAACATGTAATTTTCTTTTGCCTTTGCATCCATCCTTCGACCATAACTCTAGTAGCACAAGTGATTTAATCTGGCTACAAGCATTTTTAAAGAACGTGAAGAAAATTAAAAACAGGTGGATAATAGCGCTGAATACAGTTTAAGTAAAAAATCTCGAAAATACGTATTGCAATTGTGCAAAAAGAGATAATAAATATTACGTATTAAATTTCCTATAAATCAGTCATTCTTTGTAACACCAATTTCAAGCTTTCTATAATAAAATTGTAAAATCCTCTTAGATTATTTCAATTTTATCAAAATTTCTTCGATCACTGAATTTAATAAAAACTAACACTGAAAAATTTGCAGTTTTTCATTATAAAATGATCTGTCTGTTGCTTTCAAAGATTGTTAATCTCAATTTAAATACAACTAAAGTTAAATATTTAAAACAAACTGTATTAATTAAGCTAACACGAAACATAATATTCAGCAATTAATATTTAATGGGATCGGGTCACGGTGAAGAGCGCACCGTAATATAACTGTTTATTAAGGAACTCGTCGCCTACGTTAATTGAGAAGTTGCTGTCGAAATTATTAACGCCGGCGTAAAGTAACCTTCAACGTGGTCGGAACATTTTAATTAGACCTGATCACACGATAATTAAATGAAATATGTTTGGGAACGCCTGGTTCGGACCATTAATTCGTGTGATTTTTATCCTTATTACTAAATAGCGTATGTATTCATAAATTTATATTTTTATAAGCATAACTGAAACTTAGAGATCTATTTCATGCTTTAAATGATATAACGTATATCTTCAGATACTTTGTATAACTTTGTACATTTTTCATGTACACTTTGTATTTTTCATAAATGCATAGGCATTCGCAATATGTTTGTTAAATACTAAAATCAATCACTTTCTTGTTAAATTCTTTTTGTTAGGAAAAAAGAAAAGAGCTATACTAATTACAATTTATATTTTATTAATTAATAACCATTACTTTCAACCTCTCTCTTGTTACCAAAAGCTCAAATAAAACTTATTTCTTTCCAACTTTTTTACAATTAGAAAGTACAATCGAATATTATATTGAAGTGGAAACATTTGTTAGGTAACCTAATAAATACATATAGTATAAAAGGTTAGATTCAACTGGAAGTCTATAATATTTACGGATAACCTCTTTTTAGCCTCCTTTTCTTCAAAAAATAATTGCAGGACTAAACAATTATTTACTCAGCTTGTTTGCATGTTTTGTGCTCGAGACAAACATCGTAACAGCACTTTTCCCCTTTGTGGCAATCATCATCATCATGACAAGAGGTTGGTATCGACAAGTACCAATCGTAACTTCGTGGACAATCAGTTCTTAATGGTGGGCAATGTTTCGTGGTTTCTTCGTGCATGTATATTTCCGGCCATGATGAATCGAATGGAGGGGATTGGACGACATTCACCCACAACCACGGATTCAAGAAAGAATACCAGATATATTCCGGCCAACTATCGGCTTTTCCGCTTGGACAGCAGTAGTATCGATGATCGATCGTCCTGCACCAGTATCTACAAAGTTGTCCGTGGTCTTTTTCGTGGACTTCCTTTGCGCAAACGTAACAGACGAGACAAAGTATGGCAAGGGAACTGAGCATCCTGAAATACTATTACAGATTCATTAATTTTTAATTGTCCTTATTTTTTATGGAATTTAGATATTAAATTTAAAACATTGCTAGAATACATTAAACATTTAATTAAAACAGAATATTATTTATTTGAATTGTTATTAAACATTAAATATTTATCATTAATTGATTATTACTAAATAATTAAAAATGACAATTAAAATTAGTAGCAATTTAATAATAATAATTATTATTTTATATCAATATAGTAACATTTTAGTGTAATAGTACAATAACAAAGTTATCGCTTCCTACATGAAGATTATGAATATGATTTTACGTGAATAAAATAAAATTCAGTTTGGTACTCACTTGCATCCTGACTTCCATCTAAAGCAAGTGCTACAGCGGACATCCTTATAACTGGAGAAAGAATTTCCCTTACTTAAAATTCTGTCACGGAACAATTGTAAATTATCGTTGTATTGTATAAAGCTGTCAAAAATCTTGTTAGAAATCTTATTTAATGAAATGTCGAAGTAACTGTTATGAATTCTGTGAAAAGAAGGAAAATTTAGCAACAATTTGAGAAAACCACTTTCTATAGAAAGTAGAACCGCACATAAATTACACTACGTTCTACGAATATGTCGCATTGTTTCTATTTCAAATAAATATTTTATACTTTCCTCTAATTATTTGTATTGTTCTAAGCAAAAGTACTCTGGAATCAATTGCTTACAAACTTTTTGTTATATATATATTTTGTATAATTTTAACTTTATACAGAAACAGTTTTCAGATGATTAGAAGATGCCTTGTAATTTGAAAGAACTTCTTTAATAGATTCAACTAATGCCAATCGTCAATAAAGTACTAAAATTTATTACTACTAAGTTACTAAATTTTGTGATTTCTAAAGTTGTATAGAAAAAGTACAAATTTAACATTTAAAAATCTTTGAAGTTAAATAAATGCTTTTTTAAAACATAAATAATTAAAATATCACATTTTATAAAATAAAAAATGTTAAAGCTTAGGACATCTTTAAAAATTAAAAAAGGTTAGAATGTTTCAAACAAGACTTAAAAAAGATTAAAATATAATTAAATGGTTAAATAAATTTTCATAAAGTAGCTAAAAATTATCAATGTTTGTAAATAAAAATTATGATTAGTTCTCATTACAAAAGAAAGGAAGTTTCATTGTTACATTTTTATTTATTATACTGCGCAGTTTCAAAAGAAGGATTAAATGTGAGCAATTCACCTATGGAAGAAAACGTCTTTGTATGCTGGATTAATCAGATCGTCGCTTACTAGAAAGTTTCGTTAGGATTGGTCAAAAGTGAGGAACTGAGTCACTGTTAAAATGACTTTAAGTCCTGTTCACATTGTACATTTTGATACGCACGAGTGAGTTTCTCAAAGCGTTTCTAGATACACGTTCAACGACGACACATAATGAAGAACAGTTACGGATAGTTACGAAGCGCCCTATCACACGGAGAGTTTGTTAAATGCGAACGAATCATAAAAATCTGTGCAGAGAGTAGAACAGTTCGTCATATATCTTCCGTATTACGTAGCGATAGGATGCAAGCGTATGTTTTTAAAGAATTTTTGGACCTAAGATACGAAATAGCTAGCACTGGTTAGCAGTAGTATTGCCTTGTTCAGTCTTGTCTATAGTGATATGCATATATGAGTGTGCGTATAATCAGTGCCAGTGTATTCAGTGTAGTAAAATCGTTGGTCATCGAATCTTCTAACCCGTGTACTGTGTTGTGCAGTGTTGTGCAAAGATTGTGAATTGTTGCAAGAGATTATTCGAGAAGCTTGAGCCCGGAAGCACATTACGAAAGCAAAAATTAAAAGGAAAGGTGGACGATCCTCCGCGAAAAGCCTCGGTAAAATGGCGGTGATCGGTACTCCGATTGGCGCTAAGTGATAGAAGAGGATCGCACTCTATTCACACTCATCAAGTTTTGTTTTGATCTAGTTCGATAGCTATTCTCACTGAAATTGGTCGATTCTCGTCACTTCAAATCATTTGGATTCATTTTGTCGGATCCTATTTAACATTGTGTGAAATTAATACGGCGTCCCATTGACTGAAAATATATAATCCAGTCGAGAAAGATCAAAGGTGGTAAGAAACCACCGACGGAACGGTTTTCGACGGCCGTGATGCCGCATCGTTCCAATTTTGAATTTATCGAAAGGCCGAACGGCAAGGACGACTCTATCAAATCCTTGTCGGCTTATCTATAGGTAAGTTTCGTGCTATGAGTGCATTTCTGCTTTCACCTCTTTTGCGTATTCTGTGGTTGGTTTTCCTCGTTACTTTAATCTATTGCTTGCTTCAATTTGTCATTTTTGGGGTATATCTATGATCTTGAAATTTTTTTGCAAGTATCATCTCTTTGTTATTATTTTGTGCTCGTCGAACAAAGCTAAGTTAGGTTAGGTCCCAGAAACTGATGACTCTGCATCTTAACGAGAATCCAGGTTGTTTTCGTGCCTATCATCTTTCTAACGGTCCAAACTTCTGGAACATTAAAACATTCGTCCTAACTTTTTTTTTACATTTCTTCTAGAAAATTCCTTTGTTTATTCTACTTCTTTTTCTTTTGTATTCGATGATGTATTTCCGTATATGGATTCTTTAAAATAACTATTTACGACGTCAATGATACGTTTTATCACGATTTCTCATGTTTTCAAGGGTCATTGTGAGGTTTATAACATCGTTATTATTCCTTCTACGAATATTGTGCCACAAATAACTGTGCTCTGCATTTCCATTTTTTGATCAATACAAATTTTTATACCATGTTATGTTGCTTTTGGTAAAAAAAATTATCGATTCTTAGATGGTTAAGAATTAATAATAACAATTCTATTTTTAGTGTCCATATTATTTTCAAAAAACCATATGGAAAACTTTTTTAACTGATATAAAAAGATGATAATGTCTCTTTTTATTTGATTTTTTATTTTGTTGAAATTTTTTAGTTTAGTAATAAGGAATTTTGATTTTGATATAATAATTCTGTAACAAAACTTATTTTTATGCAACAAGAGACAAATTTGTGAAATAGTGCATAAGCATTCTGAGAAACTAATTACTGTGTTCATTTATATAAATTAAATGTAAAAGTATGGATTGCTTTATAATGCTATTAATACAATTATACTCACTGATTAATGATTTTATTGTCCTTATGGAGCATAATTATACAAATATTATATAAGCTGTATTTTCTTGTTAATAAAATGATAAGAAGGCTTAAAAATATAAAAAATAATGCAAAATATTGAATAAATATTGTCAATAGCTTTGATTATGTGAAAAGCATAATGTATGTTGGAGCAGATTTTACTATATATCAATAAAGTTCATTAAGTCATATTTATACCTAGTAGAGATTGCCCTATTGATTAAGAAATGCATTATAAAATAATGTTTCAGATTTTAAATTCATAAAGATATCTTTTATCTGCCAAAATGAAAATTGATCGAAATAGATTGCGAAAATACACATCTGAAGCGGTAAGTAACATTGTAATAATCTACTTGTAAATTAATATTAGTAATTAAGAAACTGAAAGTCATGTGATAAATAATTTCTAATGAAATTAATCAATTTTTAGCCTGCAAAATGTCAGGTGCTTATAAACAAGCTGCGCTCATGCTCCCATGCAGAATTACTAGAGGAGCTAAAGCAAATAGACGCATGGACTTTTGGCAAGTGCGAGCTGTTTCATTGGGTTGATGTGTTGGATCTTAGTGACAGCATCTTAGAAGAAGCTGCAACTAAAAGTCCAGATAATTCATGGGAATTAGCCTGTGATCTCCCTCAAAATAGAGAAGTACAATTACCATATAATTCTTTTCTTTGTAGATTACTACTTTCAATAATATCTATTATCATATACATAGATATAAAAAAATTGAAGTGAATAAGGGCTTTAATATATATTTATTTTGTTTTTTTTTAGGCAAAAGAGCTTCTTCTTTGGGTTCTTCATCTTACAACACTATTGATTGAACATTCATATTCACGACATTTATACAATAGCATGGAACATCTGGTAACACTGTTATCAAGTTGTGACATGCACGTTGTTCTTGGTGTACTGAATATTCTCTACATGTTTAGTAAACGAAGCAATTTTATTGCACGTTTAAACAGTGACAAAAGACAAGCTTTATTAAGTCGACTTACTCTTTTAGCAGAGGTAAGATATATTAACTATTTAGTGTTATGTTATTACACATAAATTTTACAAAATATATAAATATATTCTTTGTATATAGAGTTGGGGTGGCAAGGAAAATGGATTTGGTCTAGCAGAATGTTGTAAAGAATATCCAGATAAGGTAACTGAAATTCTATGAATGATTATTTCTTCTAAAAGTTACGTTTTACATAAAATATAATTTTTCTGATTAATGTTTTCAGCCACTTCCAGCAAGTGCTACAACCTTGCATTTTGAATTTTATGCTGAAAATCCAACAACAGACACAAATGCAGCATCAAATACTGGAACAAAGAAATCTGGACAGGCAAATTTTGTAACATGTATACATATAGAAAATGTGGATAAACTGGGTAAAACTCCAGCACAAATTATGAATGATTTATTAAAGGTCTATAATGTTCCCCAAGATCGACAGGTAAAATTACTTTTTTAATATTTAATATGTAATATGTAATGATTATTTATTAATATGTCAGATAAATATCTTAATTAATTTTTTCAGATTGCGTTATTTACACATATAAGGCTGGCACATAGTTTTTCTGATTATCGACGACGATTACAGTGTGTGCATGCTCGATTACAAGCATTATCGATACTTGTATATAATAGCGAACTCGAAGAAAATGCACATAGTTTACTGCATCCTGGGCTTTTAGAAGAATTAGTTGAATTACTAGAACTTCCACATGCACACCTCGTTGAATTACGTGCAGCTGCACTGCGAACTCTCACTAGTATCATTCACTTGGATCGTAATCCTCATTTTCCGAAGTAAGTGAAAGTTTAATTATTTAACAAACAAGTTTCTTTTCCTGTTTTTCGTAAATATTAATTGTAGTTATTTATTTTATCGCGGATTTTAATGAATTTTCAGAAAACCTAGTTCAAGATTAAACATGATAATCGATGTTACTGGAGCTAACTCATATCATGGATTTTTTCCTGTATTAATTCGCACTTGTATTTCAACATTAATTTCTCCGCAATCCGAAGGACAACCATTCCCGTTGTCTCTTGCAACAGCGTTATTTAGCTTTCTTTATCATCTTTCGAGTTACGAAGCAGGTTGCGAAGCTCTTGTTAGTTGCGGAATGATGGAAAGTTTGTTAAAAATTATGAATTGGCCCGGCAGCGAGTTCGAACATTTAACGGTAATATTCTTTCATCCTTTATTCATTACTTTATTGCATGTTTAGTTTCATGAGATTTCTATGTTTAATTTGTCTTTTTACAGTTTGTAACAAGGGCAGTTCGTGTAATAGATTTAATAACAAACATAGATATGCAAGGATTCCAAGCTCATGGTGGCCTAGCGAGCTTTATTAATCGTCTTGATATGGAAGTAAATGTTTGTAGAAAGGAGCAACCCTTTGAGATAGAACTATCACATTATCAAGACAATTTACAAACTTCTCGCGAAAGATCCATGGATCGTGATGAAAGTTCTACGTCTTCGCGTACTTACGATGAACGTGAGGAATCATCCAATCCTATGGAATTTTCGGAAGATGAAAACATGAGCTCTAAAACAGATGATAAGAACGAACAAATGTCAGATTATTCAGCTGGGAAGTCTGGAAAAACTTGTTTACCACAACGCGTTACGCTTTTGAAAGCGTTGTTAAATTTTATTAAGAAAATTATTCAGGATCCAACATTCTCCGACAGCATTAGACACGTTATGGAAGGTACTCTTCCTTCTTCCTTGAGACATATTATCAGTAATTCGGAATATTATGGCCCTTCTTTATTTCTTATTGCAACGGATGCTGTAACAGTATATGTTTTCCAAGAGCCATCTTTACTATCATCCTTGCAGGATAACGGATTGACCGATCTTGTATTACATGCTTTACTTATTAAAGAAATTCCTGCTAGTAGAGAAGTTCTAGGATCACTGCCTAATGTATTCAGTGCTCTGTGTTTAAACCAACGAGGTCTAGAATCATTTGTAAAACGACGACCTTTTGAACGCTTATTTAAAGTATTATTGTCACCAGTTTATCTGCCTGCAATGAATCGACGACGAAGCACAGATCCTCTAGGCGACACAGCTTCGAATTTAGGCAATGCAATGGATGAGTTAATGAGACATCAGCCGAGTTTGAAAGTTGATGCAATCGCTGCTGTTATAAAATTGTTAGAAGAACTTTGCGTATTGGGTTGTGATCCCCGTTACATATGTTTGCAAGCCGAAGATAAATTCGATAATCCTCAATCAAGCACAACTTCCGGTAATCGTCAGTCTTCTGGACAGTCTGTCGGAGTTGGAGTTGGGGATTCTGGTGGAGTAGGAGGTGGTGGAAGTGGAAGTAGTAGCGACGAAGAAGAAGAGGATGAAGAAGAAGCTAGTACAAGCTCTCATCCACAACGTGAAGAGCAGTGTTCGTCGTCTACTGCCCAACCTGTTCCACCACCACAACCCAAAGAAAAAACCCCAATAGCTTTAATGGAATATATACAGAATGTTACAAAGTTTGTCAATGCTATTCTTAGTAACAACTCAACGGATGATCACTGTAGAGAATTCGTAACCCAAAAAGGTCTTGTACCATTACTATCAATTTTGGGATTACCTAACCTTCCGGTTGATCATTCGGTGGCGCAAACGGCACAAGCTGTAGCTACAGTTTGTAAAAGTATCTTGAACCTCGCACACGAGCCGCTGGTTCTAAAAACTGGATTGTCCCAATTAAATGAAGTTCTGTATTTATTGAAACCGTTATATAATTACATGGAAGCTCCAGGAGGATCTGTTTTATTGCATGAGCTTGTTAACGCTCCGAATCTTGAAACGGCTTTTACCAGCGATACGGCAACGCCTTTACTTCATGCTATGAATGCCGCCTACGGATACATAATAATGTTCGCTCAAGTGTGTCGCACTAGCCAAAGTGAAATCAGAAATTTGGCTATGAATCATTGGGGTTCAGAACTTGGTTTAACTGTTCTGAAACGTCTTTCCGAATTATATACAGCTTTAATATGGGAAAGCACAGCCTTGTTAGCACTAACTACAGAAGATTTTATCCCTGCTGGCTGTGACTTTGGAAAAGAGGATATGGACAAATTAATTCGCCCTGAATCAAAGAACGAGGGTGAAAGTTCTGGTTGGTCGGGTGCTGCGTCCTCAGATATGGGAAGTAACGGGATGACTACAGCTATGGAAGCTTTAAGTACTGATCCACCACCTGTACCTATGGAGGTGGACGAGAAACCAACCGTTAGTACAGGAAGAGTATCTCCAAATTCTCATCGACTTACATATCCTAAACACTTATTAGGACTTACATCCAAAATGGGCAGAGCATTGGCAGAACTGTTCGCCATTCTCGTAAAGGTATGTAGAAGTATAAATTTCGAAACATTGTATGTGTTGCAATATTTTCATTCTTAATAATTATTGAAATTCGTTCAGCTTTGCATGGGCTCTCCAATTAGACAACGCAGGGGACAACAAATGCCTCCAATACCAGCCCTTCCTTCACAAGCATCTAGGAGCGTAGCAACTGCTCTAAATTGCGTATTGATTCGTGGATTATCGTGGGACAAATTACCACCGTCTACTGTACCCAAACTTCAAGTGACCTTTTTAATGTGCACTCTGAGTTTCGTATCTCCAGCATTGTTTGATGAAAAGGGATATCCATTTCACCTGATGCTTCAAAAATTTGTGAAACTAGGCGGGCAAAACGCATTTTTTGCGTAAGTTCACAGCGAAACTTTGACATAAATTTTGCTTATAACGGTTTTAGTTCATGAGATATTTTTGTATGTTTTTAGCGCGTTTCATTGGGTATTATCGGGAGGAGGACAGTTTCCATTATCTGAAGGATTAGAACACCCGAATTTGCCTGATTGTACTGGGGAATTTTTAGATGGTTGGCTAATGATCTTAGAAAAAATGGTGAACCCTAAGACTCTTCTGGATTCGCCATATGTTGTTTCTGCAAAATGCACTGGAATGTATAAGCTGTACGAAACACTTGATCCTATAAAATATCTTACGGATATTCATAAGGTTCGTTTAATACAATGTTCCATGTAATGTTACATATCTATTATTGATTAATTACACATTTGGTTCATTGCAGGAAGCATTTGAGGCAGTGATGCTTATGTGGGGCAAAAAACCTTTGAAGAATTATGGAGTTCACATGACAGAACTTATTTTATCCATTTTACGACATATTTTGCGAAGTGAGCAAATTATCAAGGTATATATATTTTAAACACATAAAAGATATTATTAAGATACAGTTGTTTAAAAACAATTGTTTTACAGGAGCATGCTGAAAAAGATGAAAACAACGAAGGAGGTATTAGCGGTAGTACAAGTAGTACCAGTGGAATTGGAAGAGGCGGAACAATATCCGATCGTAGAGAAGAACCAGAAGCGGACGTGAATCCGGAGCATCTTAGACAACTGATGGATATGGGCTTTAGTAGAGCTCATTGCATAGAAGCTTTGCTTCATACATTGACAGTTGAACAAGCTACTGATTACCTACTAACTAATCCTGCTACGCTACGCAGATCAGACGTACCGGTGGGTGATGTAAGCGGACAAGAACTAATTATGGACTTAGATTTAGTAGATGATGATCAAATAATGCATGCGATTGCTATGTCGCTTGGAGAAACAACGGAAACACGAAAGGTTTTCAGCTCGGATGAACCTACACGTGAGATCACCACTATAACAGAAAGTATATATAAATTCACTCAGAATGCTTTGAGTCAGTGCTTGAATTTGTTGGATCTCATGCCTGACACTGTATACAGAATCTGTGATTTATTAGTCGCAATCGCTAAAAGAAACGGAGACGAATGGCGAGATAATATGTTACGACAACTTATGAAAGAAATCGGCAGTCTGGTGGATTACTTAATCGAAGTTGCTGAGAGTCAAGATCCGAACGTTGGTACAAAATTAGTAGAATGCAAAGAAGCTAACAAAGTTACTGGACGTATCTATCTGTATACAATGTTTTTTGAGGGGACGTTTCAAGAAATGCGAGTGCCTTGCGCTCAAATTGTAGAAGAATTCGCTATTTTGTATAAACTCGTACGTCTCTTAGTAATGAGCGAGGGTCCACTCACGGCAAGTAAAAACAAGATAGCCAAAGAAGGTAATAAGGAGGCGTCATCTACAAAGACTCCGAAATGGCTTGCACCTTTATTATTGCTGATAGAACGTCTAGAAAAGGTTGCAATACTGACGAAGAGGAAAGAATTAATGTATAAAGTAACAACCAGAATGTGGAAATGGTTTGACTTGAGTACAGGAAAATGGAATTTATACTCTCCGGTAAATAATCGATTAATTAACGATGCATATTGGGCTGGTGAATCTAGTACTAGAGTATCATGTAACAGGCGAAAATACGTGATTAACTTTTCTTCTATGACACAAGTTAATGAAGAAAGTGGTAATAGAAGACCTATCACAATGGGCTTCAAATTGCACACTGGAACGGAGGAGGGCGGATCCGGATCTGATTCGAATATGGATACCGATGAAAATCGAGTAGAAGATAAAAGAAATACTGTTTTACAGGGATTAGATCCTAGTATGTCGCCAGGTATTATACGCGCCTGTGTGAAATTGATGGAGATTCCAGTGGACCGAGATGCTCTCCATGCTTCCATGAAAGTTTGCTTACGACTTACCAGAGATTACGAAAATGCTGAGATATTTGTCCGTGAATGTGGCGTGAAACTTCTTCTAGAAATGGCTCAAGCAAGCAGTTTTATTGGATGCATAAGCTTAAGTACCCTTTTGGTCAGGCACACTTTAGAGGAACCGGGTACTCTTCGATTAGCCATGGAGAAAGTTATTCGTAGCCGTACTCAGGGTAATATTCCACCAGCGTGCAAAGAAATTTTGTTTATGACTCGTCAGATCAACAGCGCTGTCTGTCGTAATCCTGAAATTTATAGAGAAGTTTGTGAAAATATCTTGAGAGTCGATATTCGTTTGTTGGGAAAAGAAGATGACGATAATAGATTAATCGTAAAGGCACTTCCGCCGAATCACTCTTCAGTAATGCCAATGGTGGAAAAAGCCTCAATATCTGTAGTGAAAGATCTTCTCAATGCTCTTATAAAACCTTTGCCGGTCATATCTGATGAAAAATCACCTACACCGACGAGAAGTCCTGAGAAGAAGGCATCCTACACGAATTCCAACATAGGTGGTTCGTCTTCTCGGCGAGACATTCTCAGAAATAATGCAACAACACCAAATGATGCCATTGATGATGAAGATCAAGTTTCTCAAATAATATCAATGAAACTTTATCCAGACAGCATCAGTAATAGCAACAAGGTGGAGCCGGAAGAAGCAAAAAAACCTTTGCTGGCAAAATCTGCCATTTTAAAAATACTCGCGGAATCTGTTCGTTCATACAGTGCAGTGGCAAGCTTGATCACGGAGCATGTGTATCGAGCAGGTCAAAGTGAAATGGTACCCGAGTATACAACAGCACTTGCTTTCCTTTTGGATAAACTTCTACCAATGTCACCAGAAAACTCCAGTGACAGACAGTGTAGCAGCATGGCGAGAATGTTAATAGCTGCCATTGCCTCCTGTAACCATTCTCCAGACGTCCAGACAACCTTAGTAACCGAAGTGAAAGCAGCTTTATCGAGAACTTTGGCTCTTCCTGAAAGTTCAGAGAAACATGCACAGCTTCAATTGCTGGTTGGCTTGATCTCCACAATGATCGATAGTTGTCCACCGACTTCTCACAATCAATTGAGAACCTCTTTAAAAATGCATCAACATAATAATTTTAATTATATCGTGAGGATCATGCTGAGGAAAGGAATAATCACAGATTTAGCAAAAATTCCACACAGTCTGGATCTTTCAAGTCCAAACATGGCTGGAACCATCAACGCGGCTTTAAAACCACTGGAAACTCTTTCACGTATTATCAATCAACCTATGCCTGGCACTGTTAATAGTAAATTTGCAAAGCCAAAAAGCAGGACAGTTCAAGAGGAACCTATAGGAGAACAGACAGGAACCACAACATCTGAAGCAACACACGCTGTCGGAGAGGAGACAAACGAGGACGCAGAGAATACAGAACACGACATATCCGTCACTGCAGAGAGCCTCGAGACTACTTCAGAAAGTCAACTACATGAAGCTGAAGCTGCTCTGGAGGACATTATGGATCAGCTTCTTGAAAGGTAATCATATATAATGTATATATTTGTTAACTTTTGTTTATGTGAAATAATTATATTATTAATAATATTAAAATTTCAATGAATATATAATTATATACTTTATGTGCATATAAGCTGCTGTACTTATAATCAAATAGTGTACTGTTTTCCAGGGATGGGCCTGGCGTGACGGAAGATCAATCTTCTCGACCGCACAGGCCAATGGACATTGATGAAGAAAGTCTTGCAATACGTGATGGGGAAGCTGATTTTGATCCAACTCGGGACACTACGGTAACGCTACCATTGTTTTCTTTTTATTTTTATATACTTATTCCGAAAATACATTTACAATGTTCTTATATAATAAAAGATATTTCCTTATTAGATTTTTCTTGTAAAACAAAGAATCATACATAAAGTTCTTCTGAAAATATTAGAATTTTGCTTCATGTAAATATAATTGTATTTTCCAGGAGGATTTAATGAGTTCTGATTCAGACTCAGACAGTAATCCGTCTGATGATAATGAAGATGAGGTACAAGATGATGAGGATGAAGAGGAAGAAGAAGAAGATGATGGTAATTTACTTATATTCAGTATATTGAATACATTTGTTTATTTGGGTTGAGTAAACGTTGAATTGTCATTTCTAAGGAGAAGAAAACGAGGAAGAAGAAGAGGAGGAGGAGGAAGGATCCTCAAATTATGAGGAAGATGGGATAGAAATTTATGAAGATGTAGGAGAAAGTGGTGTGTTCCGAATGATTCCGTCAACAGATCGCGATGGCAGTAGTGTCGTTATGATTCGACATAATATTGATAATCAGGACAACGTAAACTCTTCTACTACACTTACACCACGATCTAGTCTTCCATGGAGCACAACATTTCCTCTTCCTGTGGGACTATTTGAAAACGCACCTTCGATATCTGAAAGTAGTGGTGAGCATAAAATTATAAAATAACTTCACAGAAATATCAAAAATTATAAAAAATTAAATAACAGTAAATAAAAACAAAAATTTATGTTGTTTTGCAGGTATACATCCCCATTCGTTGTTAATATCGCAGGGCGGATTAGAGGCTACTAACACAAGAGCTCAAAGAGCTGTACGACCACGAAGATATCAGTATCTTCAGTTACCAAATCCACGAAATCCGAATCCACCAGTAATATTGCAAAGGTGAATTAACTCGAACTAAACACATTAAGTATATTTGAAATACAAACACTGTAATTGATATATAAAGCAATATTATATATCTGACATATATATCACAATCTCTTTAATTACATGAAATATAGTTAAAAGTGTATTAATTTTACACTTATGCTTAAGTAAAAATGTATATTTACAATTACAGACTCCTAGGACCAGCTGCACAAGCGATTCCGTTATCTGCCAGTCAGGTTTTGGCTTCAAGTTTCCGAGATACGCGTGTCGTTGTGATGGATAGCGGTGTTGGAATATTCACAAATCAAGAAGAAGAACAAATAGATTTTGTGGTTTGTAAATCATGATTGTTAAATGTTATAATCTGTTTTCTTTCTATATTTATGAAATTTCTTTCAGGATCAATCTGGCTATCTTTTTGGATCTAGTCTTGCAACTACGATGAATAATACACCGACCGCGTTACACTGGTGGATCGAAGAGAGTAAATTATTAGATGGAGATTCACAAACCGATTGTTGTGTTGGTAAGTATACAAAATGTTGTTTTATGAAATAAAGAAAAATTATTAATCGTTTCCAAATGTTATGTTAAAGGTGTTGTACATAAACTAATTCCCGGTTTGGAGAAACGTAGAAACGCCGAATTGGGAGACCGACGAGAAAGGCGTAAAATGCAATACGCTTCTGAGAAAAAAAGCGAGAAAGACAACAAAGATGGGAAAGACCACTTAAACAATATAGAATGTATGTTAATTATAATTAATTTAACTGCGTTTTATGTATGTTTATTTTTAATTGTGATTTTTAGCTGGTTCTTCCACCATAATATCTATAGACGAACAAATATCAGCAGCATCAACATCACAAAGAGAGGATACGAACAATTTCGTTTCTAGATTTGAAACTTGTGTGGAAAGATTAGAACGCACGCTTGACGAAGACATAATCGGTACGATTGTTATATTGTGTTTAAGATTGTAAATTCAGATTTGTTTAAAAAAATATAAATTTTGTAATATAAATCTTCAGATGTGACCGGGGAAATGGATGCAACAATACAAGAAGATGAAGAACGACCTCCACCACCACCACCGGAAGAGCAACCATCACAAACCAGATATCCTCGAATAAGTCACCGAAATCCTGCTTTAGAACTTACGGGATGTATACTGAATTCTATATACAATGCACCTTGCACGTCAGAAGCTAGCAGACTAAGTAATTTTATTTAGAATTAATTTTTTATAAATATCTTTCTTTAATATGTATATTTGTTTAACAACACAATTGATTTATTATAGGACAATCTGAACATACCGTCCAAGGATCCAATACTAATGATACATCTAGTCGACCAAACACGTCCATAGTTGTCGATTTTGGACAGGAACCCAATGAAGATCTATTACGAGAAAGTGACTCATCAGAATGGATAAGAATTTTTACGGATGATAGTCAATCTAATGTTGAACGAAAGTAAGTATCGTAGTTTTCTGTTATAATTATGAAACATTCATCATAATAATTATCTTACATTTTTTATTGTGTAGCGCGAATATCCTCAATCAAGGACCTACAACTTCCGCGACAGAAAATGTAAATCCAGAAATACCAGAACAGCAACAGCAACAGCAACAGCCGCAACAACAACAGCAGCAGCAGCAGCAGCAGCAACAACAACAGCCGCAGCAGCAGCAGCAGCAGCCTCCGTCATTACAACAATTACCAGAGCAACTGCAACAATCGCAAGAACAAACACAGCAACAGCAACAAAGTCAGCCTCAGGAACAACAGTTACCGGATGGCGTAGATCCATCTTTCTTAGCCGCGTTACCGGAAGATATGCGTGATGAAGTTATAGCTGAACAACTTAGGTATTTGTTATACTGTGTTCACATATTGACATAAATTTAAAGGTGGTTATTGTTTGTTAGTTTTAATGTTCCTACAAAATTTCCTTAGACTTCAACGAATTCGACAACGAGCACAGGCTACTGTAGTTGAGGAATTAACAGGTCCGGTTGAAGTTAATCCGGAATTTTTAGCTGCATTACCTCCAGCGATTCAAGAAGAAGTTCTGGCACAACAACGTTTGGAACAACAACGTCATGCAGCTGCAAGTGCCAATCCAGAAGATCCAGTTGATGCCGCTGCATTCTTCCAGAATTTGCAGCCTTCTCTTCGACAAGCGGTTAGTAGATAATTATTAACCATATTTTATCATATTCATAAAAATATTCAATAATAGTCATCATTTTCTTTATTACATTTACAGATTTTAACTGATATGGAAGAATCGCAAATATCCGTTCTTCCACCAGATCTAGCTCAAGAGGCTCAAAACCTTCGAAGGGAATGGGAAGCTCGAAATCGACATATAATGCAAGACCGATTTCTTAATCACGTTAGCCACGGAAATGCTGCTTTGTCTAGTATACTACGAAATTCTAGTAGAGGTACATGAGAATTACTGCACATTGGTTTAAATTTGAACAGTCTAATTAGAAAAGGTAATTAAACATTTAAAAAATAACAGGTAGAGGCGGTGGTGCGCGTTATGCAATTCATACAGTAGCGCAAAGAGGATGGCAGCCATGGACACGTGGTGATTCTAGTATAACGCATCACGGAGCAGGTTTACGACTCAGAGGCAGACAGTTGTTGGATCACGAGTCGATGGCTTGTGTATTGGTATTACTGTTTGTTGATGAACCAAAAATTAATACATTAAGGCTTCATAGAGTTATCAGGAATCTTTGCTATCACGGTAGCACAAGGGAATGGGTAGTTAGAGCCTTACTAAGTATCATGGAAAGAAGTAATGATGAAAACAAAGATATAGCCATGGATTTTGGTGGAAAATTCAGAAGGAAAAGTTTGGTGCCCATGATGCATCATGATTATTGGTATGTCTGTATATTTCAAATTCTTTTAAATTTTCAGTTTTTTAATTTTTAATTTTTAATTTTGGATTTTTAAATTTTGAACGTTTTTTAGTGCTCCCAAAATTTTTGACCAAAGAAACAATGCACAGTCATGGTTAAACATCAGTATTGATGCTGCACTCGGATGTAGAGCAAACGTTTTCCACATTATTAGACATGGTGGCAAAAAATCAGAAAGGCAAGGTAATAATATTGCTATCCATCCACAAGCAGCACCTACAGTATGCAGGTAAGTTAATTAAATTTCGTATCAATTATTGATAACATGTACACGCGTATGCTCGCCTTCCTCTATATGTTGATTTCAAAATGTAATTATTTCTTACTTTTTCAGACATACATTAGAATTGCTAATATCATTAGCTAAAGGTTTTCCTGGCTACTTTGTACCAATTAAATCTAAGGAGCCTGATGAAAAGGAAAGTAACAAAGAAAAAGATTTGAATAATAAAGAGGAAACCGGTTCAAAAACTAAATCTACATCGAAGCCGGGAAAAAGTGATCAACCAGATTTCTGGGATATGCTACTGAAACTTGATTCGTGTGCTTCGAAAAAAGGAAAATCTGTTGCTAGGTCGCATTCAAATTCGAACTTAGGAAATGATTTAGAGCATAATACAACCACCTTCGAATCCTCTGCTTTTGGTCAATTAATTTCAATGCTAAATTGGTCGGTCATTAAACGCAGCAGTCAGTTAACAGACAAATTGTTAAGATTGCTGTCTCTAATTTCGATTGGACTGACAGAAGTAAATCCATATCGCAGACAAGAAGGGAATAAGAACAAGAGGACAGATATCAATAAAGAACAGAGTGTTGCTGCGCCAGAAGAACACCTTAAATTGGCTGTACAAGTACTGACTAGCAAAAGTTGTTCTGAAGAAGGGCTCGAAGATGCAACGGCCTTACTGCTTAATTTGTCACATTGCCCTGATCCTACTAGACAATTGGTAATATCTGCGTTAAATTTCGTGTGTATAACATTGATTGATAAATCGGAATTTGTTAATTTACAAGTAAAATATTCAGAAGGTGTATTATTATTAATCATTTGATTGCATAATTTTCACAGATATTGAAATTGCTTTTGGAAGGCGCTATGGAGCTGGCTAATGTTGTTTGTGAACACATAAAAGATTTATTAATGGAGTTGAAAGTTTTGAATCGAGAACTCAGACGAAATTCTATTGAAGAGCAACCTTCAACTAGTAGTGGAGGTTCTCGTGGAATTCTTTTAGATAGGTATGTATATATGTTTTAAACTACGAGTTATACGTTTTTCTAATTTATAGTAATACATTTTGTAATACTATAATAATTTACTGCAGGTTTACGAACGAGAGCGTAGTCGTTACCGCACCAAGTAAAGTTAAAGCCGGAAGCGATCTTCAGTTACCATCAATGGCAGCCCTTGTTAGCAAAACTTCTAGTCAGGCGTTCTTCTTAAGAATACTTAAAGTGATTGTACAAATAAGAGAAGCTGTACGTTTAGCAAACAATAAGAAAACATGTACGTTTCATAAATATATTTCCGTTATTTAATATTAATATCATAAAACTTTAAAGTATATAAAAAAGACATTGAATTCATTTTTAATATTTTTTTGTCCAGCAAATCAAAGTTCTGAAGGTTCTGTAGATACTGGAAATACTAATCAAGCTTCAGAATCAGGTAATTTTCTGTTCTATATTTTTAAAAATATTTACGGATGAAAGGAAATTCTTAATATAAAGTTCATATATATGTATGTATTTTTTAATAGGCGAAGACAAGCTTCCATTATTAAGTGAAAGCTTAGTGTTGGATCATTTGTGGGAAACACTTAGTGCTTGTTTGTTAGAATTGGAATACACTCCGGATCAGCACGCTGTTTTAGTGTTACAGGTATATTAATCTAAACTTCTGAGTTACATGTTTATAAGTAATTTATTTTATTACGTATTATGCATCGTATTTTACAGCCTGCGGTAGAAGCATTTTTCTTGGTACATTCATCGTCGAGTACCTCTCGTGACCGTCACGTAAATACGAACACAGAGAACCGTGAGGTTGTTCCGGATCTAACACCCGTTTCACCAATATACTCAGACAACGAAGGTACATCCCAATCGGAAGCTACTATTAATACCTCTTGGGACATGCAACCACCACCACAGAAAACACTACCACCGGATCAACTTAAGTTCCTTAAATTTGCTGGTACAACATTTTTACATGAAACTACTTTCAGTTCTAATTTGTGTAACTTAGGACCTTATATTTTTTGTGGTTTTGTTACAGAAACGCACAGAACTGTTCTAAATCAAATTCTTCGTCAAACGACTACGCATTTAGCAGATGGGCCATTTTCTGTGTTAGTGGATCATACAAGGGTCCTTGATTTCGACGTAAAAAGGCGATACTTCCGAACAGAATTGGAACGAATGGATGAGGGTATTCGTAGGGAAGAACTGGCGGTACATGTTCGTAGAAACAATGTGTTTGAGGATTCGTTCCGAGAACTTCATAGGCGAAATGCTGATGAATGGAAGAACCGCTTTTATATTGTCTTTGAAGGTAGATAACGTAAACATATAATTTATAATATTGTATTATATGAATTATAATAATGAATTCTATATTAAAACAATTTTATTCCATGTTAAAATAATATGATTTTAGGCGAAGAAGGTCAAGATGCTGGAGGATTGCTCAGAGAATGGTACGTCATTATTTCCAGAGAAATTTTCAATCCTATGTATGCTCTATTCACTGTAAGCCCTGGCGATCGAGTTACTTATATGATAAACTCTTCGTCACACTGTAATCCTAATCATCTGTGTTATTACAAATTCGTCGGTCGAGTCATCGGTAAGTTTTTTCTTTTATTTTTAATGGAATGCAAGAAAAAAGAGAAGTAATTATTAATTATTTTTACAGCTAAAGCAATTTATGATAACAAGCTACTGGAATGTTACTTCACGCGTAGTTTTTACAAACATATTTTGGGAATACTAGTGAAACACACTGATATGGAAAGCGAGGATTACAGTTTTTACAAAGGACTGGTATATCTCACTGAACACAATATCGCTGATCTTGGATACGAGTTAACCTTCTCCACAGAGGTAAATTTGACTTTCCATTAGTCAATATATTAATAACCTGTTTTCATTGTACATAATTTTTTAATTAATGTTTCTAGGTGAATGAATTCGGCGTAAATGATGTTCGTGATTTGATACCAAATGGGCGTAACATCGTAGTTACAGAGGAAACGAAATTAGAGTACATCCGACTCGTATGTCAAATGAAAATGACTGGAGCAATTCGTAAACAGTAAGTGAAATAAATATTGTCTTCAATATCTTAGTATTTTATTTTAGGTATTCAATAAATTTACTATTTTACTTTTTATTTGTTTATAGATTGAATGCGTTCCTAGAAGGTTTTTACGATATTATTCCGAAGCGACTGATCTCTATATTCAATGAACAGGAACTTGAGTTGTTAATTAGTGGATTACCTAATGTAGATATCGAAGATCTTAAAGCTAATACTGAATATCATAAATATAACGCAAATTCTTTACAAGTAAGTACTCACTAATTTTTGTCTTGAAGTATTCTTAACTTATAACCTAGTATCAATGATGAATATCTTTTGAAATGTAGATTCAGTGGTTCTGGCGAGCACTACGAGGTTTCGATCAAGCAGATAGAGCTAAATTTTTGCAGTTCGTCACCGGAACTTCAAAAGTGCCGTTACAAGGTTTTGCTGCTTTAGAAGGAATGAATGGTATACAAAAGTTCCAAATTCATCGTGAAGACAGATCGACAGATAGGCTTCCGTCAGCACATACATGGTAAATACATAAATTTTTTTTCATTAGAATTTCTAAATATAAAGCTTTGAACTTAAACCTGATCAGTAAAAATACCATTTTAGTTTTAATCAACTGGATCTACCCGTGTACGAAACATATGATAAACTTCGCACGAATTTGTTAAAAGCGATCCACGAATGCAGCGAAGGATTTGGTTTCGCCTAAATTTTTGCAAAGTTGAGCAAATTTTGCGTGATTTTGCATAGAAATCGAAGAGCGGAGACAAAAGAATAAAACAAGAAGTAAGAAACATCTAAGAGAACAACAGAGAGAAAATGATTAAAATATTAATAAAAAATTGTAAAAGTATCGATTGATCTTCGCTCAAGATCTAGTATATAAATTTTTACTCTGCTATATACATATTGAAACTAAAGGCGTATGTATATACGTAAAATTAACGATGTAATTATTGATGATTCATCGCTAGAGTTTATTTTGTTGAATGATCTTAAAAAAAAAAAGAGGGAGATGCAGAGCTTAACGATAATTTCCGATGTATGGAAGACTTAAAAAAATCAGACACTTTAGTTAAGGATCTTAACGGTTAAGAGATAACAGATAAGAATTCAATGTAATTCATCGTTAAAAAAAGAGAATGCAGCGGGCTGAAATAAATGTAATATAATTGCGACTCTAAGCCGCTCTCCTCTTGAATAGATTCAGATGTGAAATATAAAAGGAAACAGAAACGAAATGTTGCTGTGGCGAGAAGGCAAATGGCAATGGAGAAGTGTGCCTGTATTCCGAGTACGTGTTTATTTCTTTATATTATGCGTGGAAGAAAGCAGTCAGAAATCTAACATACATGGTTCTGTACGTGAGATAAGAAGTAAAGAAATGTGTTGTATGTAAGAGCGTGAATATGTGTGTATGTAGTATGTGCGAATGTGAAACAGAGAGTAATATTATCCAAGAAACCGATTAGACACGAGCCTAAATACGAGAAAAACATTTCATGATGTTATATCCTTAATGCCCGCAAGAAAAAAAAATAACGTATGGTTGTACACTATTAGTATTAATAATTATATTATCTAATTCTTAATCGATAGTAATAATCATTAATTAATATCGTTTTAATATTAATCATTTGAGAAATGTGATGTTAAAAAGGAAGTCATGTAACGTTTTTTCCTTTATCTTTTCTTTGTCCTACGGATATAACGCAAAATCACGTCCAATTCGCCCAGCTGTCCAATCTTTGAATATCCCTGAATTTCCTGTATCGATTTCAATCTCCAAACACTTTTGATCTGAGGAAACGTGTAACAAGATCCGCAATCGAAGAGATGTTAATTCTTGTAAACACATCGAATGGGACAATATACATTGGGAAGGCATAGAACCACTAAACTTTTTTTCGCGATACTGTTAGGGAATTACTGCTTAGGAATTCGCAAAATAAACTAAATGTTGTATTTCTTATAAAACGATTGCGTAGTTTTGTTTTTAAATTACAAAAAAGCACCTTGTTAGTGTAATATTTTAATAAACATTAATGATGCATATATAAAAGTACAAAAGTTATCATAGAAGTTACATGAGTCAAGTAATTACAAAAATTGTGTTTGAGATTTATTCTGTTTTAAAATATTCTTTATTTAATTATTTTGTACAAACAATGAAAGTATAAATTTTATTTTTTCTAATTATAATTGTCAGCTGTTGGAAAAAATAACTAAAAAGTTCCATTTTAGTCACTTTTAATCTTCGATCTTTTTTATATTTCATATTAATATTCATTTGAAGAAACAAATTAAACTATATTTATTTGAAAAGCGTTAGTTTAAAAAGGTAGTCAACTTTGTGTCACTTTTTAGGTATTGTAAAAATTTTTATCTGAATTATTTTTTTTACATTTCTACATTCGTGAAAAGAGAAAAGATATTCCTTGGATGTATATAGATCTTTGTACAATGAGATTATATGAAAAAATCAAATATATACATGATGAATAATGTAAATTACAATCGCAATGTATATCGAAGTTATTTACAATTTATTATAATGAAGTAACATTGGGAAACTTGTATAACTAAAAAACGGATAGAAAAGTTACAATTTATTGATGTAGAAAAAAAGCATATTCTGCAGTTGTAGTACCTATTATCTTAAAACACATCACAGAATTCAGAATTTTTCAGCCTGATTACATAGTATTTCCTAGGTCTTACGGCGAGGCTTTCGGTTTTAATTCTTCGAAACATGGTCTAAGGAATATGGAATTCTTCTTGGCGGGATTATAATACTCGTGACCCTAAAATAAATAATACTTCCATTTTATGCGGAACAGAATCAGTGAATATTTAATTATACGAAAGAGTTAGTAACTACCTTTGACCAATCATAAGATACTGCATATGCAAATATTTGTCCATTGTGATTGAAGCAACATCGTGTAATCGGCTGTTCCATCGGCTCCGAAGACTTTAACTTAGTTCTTGCATCTTTGTCCCAAAATCCAAATGTACCATCACCTCCAACAGTTGCAACAGTACCATGAACGGGATGAAATGCAATATCATTTACCTAATCATTAAGAAATTTAAATAGTAAAATAAATATTGGAGAATTTATAGAAAATTTTTACTGAACTTTATACTAACTGCATAAATATCTTGATATCCATTGGGGGTTCCATTTGTTCTGTGACATTTGAAAGTGAAGTTTTCCTTTGAGCTTAAATTTAAATGGTGTATTGCTACACGACCCTCTGTACTGCCAATTGCAAAGCCAGTAGGAACTTTCTTTTTATCTCTAAAAATTGCAACACATCGATACTGATATTTTAGACTTAATTCTACTGGTTTAAATTCTCTTGGACTGCCTTCTAATTGATAAACTATTAATCCACGTCCTGCAGTTCCTACTACTGCCATTGGATAGTCCTATAATGGTTAACAGATGTTAATTAAAGTTATTACTTATAACACACTTCTTAATTATAAATACAATAAAAAACAAGTATTGTATATACTTACCACATCTGCACAGTAACATCTTTCAATTAAATTTATAGTCATCGCTGGTTTAGGGCTTCGTAGATCCCAAAACTGCAATGTTTAATTATCAATAGATGTATTTTATAATAAAGAATTATTCACAGTATAAATAAAACCTACTCTTAATGTTTTATCCCAAGAACCCGTCATAAGACACGAATATGTGCTTGCTTTAATCCAGTGACAAGTTTTAATAGGTGCATCGTGTTGTGCGACTTGAATACTTTGATTAGACGCTAAGTCCCAACACTTAGCCGTTTTATCGCAGGATGCCATAAATACTTTTGTTCCATCCTAATTTAGAAAATCGTAATCCCAAATTAATTAATCTAAATAGTGTAACTGTGAGAATTTTGGTGCAACAATAAATTTTATAAACTTACATCGCTCCAACAGACATCGAGAATTGGAGCTGCCATTGATTGCATCGATTTTGGAACGGTTTTACCAGACTGCTCAACTTCCCAACAACGGACATTGCAATCCCAAGAACCGGCAACGAGAAAATTTTGTGGAATAGAAGCAGGGCTAAATGCAAGACTAGACACAGAATCATCAGGAGGGGAAACAACCTCGAAATCTTGCATCGGATTAGAACTGGATGATGTACCAGTTCGTAATCCTCCACTTTGATTGAACATTTTTTATTCACTTTATCCGTTAAGTTCTCTTTAATATGAAATGATGTTATTAGTTGAAACGCACTAAACTTGCGCAGTTTACACATTACAAACTTTCGAGAACATACGCGTTCGGTATGAACTATACATCTAACACTATCTATATTACAAGCAGTAAAAATTAATACCGTGATTTAAGGGACTTATAGAACGAATAGTTAGCGAAAATTTTTAAATCGAGATATTACAAAGACTATATAGATGGCGAAAGTGTCAGCAGCTTATCAGTACTGCAAAATTGTTGGTAAAAATGTTCCTAAATGATTAAAATTCAAAGACGTATTATAAATACGATTTTAACCGAATGATAATATAATAAAATATATATTATAACATTGAGTTTGAAATGAATAATGTTTCTTTCGCATAGTAACAGATACTTTATTATGTGATGATTGTGTCATTTCTTAGTCGAGATGAGAACAAAATATATAGTTTGATTACTTGGTAGGTTCTGCCCTCGATAAAAACTTGCTTGCAGTTCATAACTAATGCCAGAAATATATCAAGGTGCAAAATCTCAAAACTTAAAGTGATATGCGAACAGTTTTTTCTTTTCTAAGAAAAGAATCTGGAATATAGACAACGTTGGCATTTGAATATACTCTTATTTCGATTGAGAAATCATTATCGTATTTTTTTATGACGAACATGCGTTTGTTTGTTTGATACAAACGTTATCACATATAGTATAGTTCACGGTAATCGTAATAAAAAATAAAAAACAAATTCTTATGGATAAGATCTTTTATTACATACCAATTATTGTATCACAATATAATTATTAAATTCTTATTCTATTGATTGAACAATACTAAATGTACAATTGTTAAATAAACTTAACTTAGGTTTCCTTATAATAATATACTGCCTTTTGTGAAAATTGTTTATCAAAATAATTTAATAAAAACTTACAATGAAAGAGACTTCTAGGATACTTGTATAAAGTATATACAAATACAAGATTTCCATGAAGTAGATGTTGGATCATGGTTTTTAAATACCATTGTAATACTATTTATACTTTTAAATTTACATGTTACTGGCATTAAATTAATATTGATTATATAAATACATTGACATAAAAAATATCTTCTATCTCGTATGAAAAATAAATATTCTTTACAAGCAGAAATATCTTATCTACCAATATATTCTGCTACATAGTAATCACAAACGACCAAAGTTTCATAATCTATGTAAGGTTCCTCTTGCCCATCCACAGGTATATAACATATTTGATGATTTGGTTGTATCTTTCCTATATGATATACACCTTCATGTAAAACCCTGCCTATAAAAAGGGCATAACCGTCTTCAGACTCGCCGGCGGGAAGTGCATACAATGGAACACTACCCTCCCACGATTTTACCCAATTCACGTCTTTACAACATAATACTTGAAAATCTTTTTTATCATGAGATGCTCCACCCCATGCTATTCTGCATACATTATTTCTCACACCTCCAGGTGTAAGTGAATCCCTATGATGCGCACGACCTATGTACAAACCATCTTCCGAGGCCGTTACCGCATTTTGTGGAAAACCATACGATTCACTATAATCCATCCAAAAATGAGCAGTATCTACTAATTGCTGCCTGATAACTGTAGATGTACATGGTGATTCTAGGAAAAAAGTATACACATAACTTCAAAACTTTCAATATGTTAGAAATTATGTATGTTGAGCTTTCAAGACATACCTTCTATCAAGAATTCACCAGTTGCACCCCAGGTTGTAGTCACTCCTATATAATTTATTACAAATGGATTTCTATCTTTGTATGACAGAAAAATTTCACCATTTTGATGACCCACATTTAATGTTCCATCACAGGACCATCTAATAAGATTGTCATTTAAAAATTTAATTAAAGTAAATCTTTCATTGAACCAAATAAAGTATAATTTCTTACTGTATCCAAATATTGCACATATGCTGAACACCTAATATATTTCTTGTTTCTGCTTCTGCCACATCAGGTTCTTCGTTATTTCTTTTTATTGATGACACTGTGTTGCCCCAACCTCCAATAATAATCTATAAGTATAATGTGCTTACAAGAATGTTATATGCAAAAATTCTTAAAATTAATACATGTTTTTGGATAAAACATAAATATACCTCATAGAAATTGGAGTCTGCACCTAAATGTGTACGTAAAGAAATTCTTGCATCATGACCAGCTTGTATACTAAGCTTAAGACGAGATTTTGTAATGGGAAAGTAACGATATTCTGAACTATCTGGGGTAGTAATCCTTACTAAAAAAACATCACTTACTTAATGTAATACTCTGCCTTGGATAAAAGTTTTACTGAAATCATATCTCACAGCATAAAAAAAAACTGTCACTTATACATTTATACGCTGTTCAATTTGTTATACATTGCAAAAAACATCGTACAAAATCCGCGTGTTAATATTTACATTTCTTGCGAATATACTCACTGAAAGACATAGCGGTTGGTTTAATTTTAAAATAATCTCACGTTATCGTTTAATAAAGCAATTGTACTTAAGAATAATGGTACGAATACAAATCGAATTTAAATTTCTCAACTTATGGTTTTGGTTATGTTTGCTGTATGATCTCATTGTAAAAACCACAATTTGTCATATTTTCATTTGGTTAACTTCGGTTACACATGTAGAATAGGATTCATCGAAGCTCACTGTACTAACATGCACGCATGCTGGTATTACGTAGGTATTACAGATCAGGTATAGTAGAAATCACAAATCTAGCGTATTTTTATATTCAACTTTTACCATTTCAGTATCGCTTTCCATATTACCAATTCAGTTAAAAATAATTTGAATAGCTTCTGCTTTTAGGCAACAGATGGCAATGTGAAAAGGAAGAAGATGCTATCCATCGGAAGCATAGATATTCGCTCTTAAGTAGGTAAAGAAACCAAGCTTGCAGAAAAGAATCACTCAGGCATTCAAGGACCTCATAAACGTAATTAATACAGAGAAAAGAATCTTTATCAGTATCTAGAAATTAATCTCTATGCAACTTTTTCCCGATTTAGCGTCTCATTTGGTAATTGAAGTCGTTAATTATGAATTGTGACATTTACAGAGATTCTAGACGAATTATTAGCGCTGTTCGCAAAGTATAGCATGGTACAAAATGAATTACCGATGGAACAAAGGCAATAGACCGAATCGGAGTTGTCTAGCGAGGACGACTTTATTTGAATTAGACGGATAACTTCCGACTAGCAATGCTCGATAAGTATGCGATAAACGTATTTGTGTTTCGCGTGGTTCACGTGAGGTACAGACGTTCTATATGCAAAGACATCAAAGAAGCGTCCGCTTGGAATTAGCTTAGCGTCCACTTTCCATTTTCATTTTACTTTCCTCGTATTGTTACGCATGTGCAACTTTTACTGCTTCATATACAGTGACTCCAAAATATATTCGTACACTATGTTACAAGGAGATTCACCTAATCCCGGAGTTCTGATTTTGTTTGTCGACGGAAAGTCATGTTTCTTAGGGGATGAAAAAAACATAACCCTCAATGTTTTAGCAATCTCCATACTTTGAATACAAGTTTCTCTGGGATCTTTTTCCCTATGATAAGGTGAATACGTTCATATTCCACGGATAGTAAGTTTTCTTCAATATTTTTGTAAACTGCACCTTGTATAATATTAACCTTTCCTTGTAAAGTCAAATTTGACTCGCAGTTGTATGATTCTTTTCTGTCCAGATATAACGCTGTGCATCATAGACTGTGTTACAATTTTGTCGCACATTGTAATTAGTTTCATTTTGAAAACGAGAAAAAAAAAGAGAAGCTCTATTTAGAGAAACCCATAAGGTGTCACGAAGGGCACGATTTACTTTCACTTTCTCTTTCGCTGTTTCAGAAATCGTTTCGGGCTACAATAATGGAAACGTAAATTATGTCGCTGAAAGACACTAATTTATGAACGTACCATGATAAACGTCCCAGGTCATTGTCGTTAATGCGTTAGAATTCAGCCGATCGACGCGTATGGCCGTTGCACGGATACAAACAAACACCGTGTTCGGAAAGTAGAAAGCATTGCAAAAGATAATGACAAGGATGCAGCAGTGTCATTCCGGTTTTCATGTCAGAACGCAGCATGCGATCGTTCCATTACGATCTACATACGCTGTCCGATCATTTTTGGGTCACGATCTTCAATCTTTCTTTTGCCGTTAGCTTTTCTTTTCTAACGTCCACACGATATACCAACAGAGTTGCATGTGTTAGAATGAAGCACACTCGAAAATGTTTGCCAGTTCAATTCTTTGGGCCGAAAAGGACCGCCGTTTTAGGTTAGAAAAGAGACAACTTTTACTCGGATGTGATTAGCTTGCACTTACACGTGTACCTGAAGAAATAATTCATTATAGATACACGTTTCTCTTGATCAATGCCAGTATGAGTCATCGTTTCGATGCAACTGTTTAATTATAATACTGGTGGTAGATTGGGATGCTCTACTGTAAAGTGGAGAAGATTAATAAGACCATGTGAGAAATTCAGATTACGTTTCAACCTGATATTACGTTTATTCATTATTGTTTGTTAAAATAATTTAAACTAGAGGATTAGACTTCTGATGTCGATTATGGACAAAGTTTCAGTGGTTTCAGGTAGCTGTTTCGTTAAATGTCAATTGTTTCTAACTCTTCAGTGTAGACTTTACAACGTTTGTTAAATAATGTAAATTATTCACGTATGAGAGAAAGTCCGTTTGTAAAAGTGTGTTTGCATAATAATGGAGGTAGCGAGAGGATCAATTCCACGATCAGGGTTGAAACGAAGTGATCGAAGTATGCTATTCCTCTTTCTTCGACGTGACTTGCTTCCTACTCATTTAAGTCTTTAGCGCCCGCATAACTTTATCTTTTTACAAATAATTAAACAAATTGCATATTTCAGCAATTTATTTTTAAATGCTATAGTGACTCATTTGAACTCGTTCGATCATTATTCGTATGTTGAATTTGCTCGTTATTCTAAATATCTTCTACATAAGATTGGCCATAGTTTCGAAGGAAGTTTTAAGAAACTTTCTTTCGTATAAAAGGCGATTGGTATTCAAGGAACTTGCGTTTTATGTTGGATGTAAACTGAGCAAAGTGTTCTTTCCGATGTTCACGGATTTCGATGTACAGAGAAACATATTTTTAAGCGTTTCCTATTGTTGCTTGGAAACCGGAAGAATATCGAGTTCTGAAGCGATTTCGTGCATCTTGTTTCTGCAGACAGCATATGTGAATACATTAACTGTTGTTGGAACAATATCTTGTAAAACGATTATTTAATTTTATTCATGTTTATTTAACCCTTTGGTAACGAGTGTTTGAGAAACAATGATTTTATCAAATTGATGCAATTACTTTTTAAAAACAAATTTTTCTTTTATAATATAGAGTAATGGACAAAATGAAGATATAGCTGTTTGCAATACATCAATACTTTATTTCACTTGGATGGATGGATGTGTGAATGATCCTATATGACATTATGTAAATCCAATTGATACAGAATTACATATTCACCAACACGTGCGCGTAACTATAAATTTATCATAAATATTATAATATGAAACTGGGAGATAAGATAGAATTGCTATCTAATGAGCTTCAAGGCTGTAAGAGCAGTCAGCGGTGGAAATAGTTTTTCATATTAATATCGAACAAATTTTGCCTTGCATCAGAATATTTTTATTAAACGATACTTACAGAACAAAAACATAAGAATAATTTAAAGAACCTAAAACAATTGTAAGGTTAAGAATTTAATTGAACTAAATGCACAGAGTGCTTTATCTATTATCTATTTATTGAATATTGAAACTTGATTAAGTATTCTGTTTTCAGATGAAATTTTTCCAGTGATGGATAATCATACTCGATGCCAAGTTTTACATGACAATTGATTCGTGTAATGAATAACATGTGGATTATCATCAGTGGAAATGATGGTACTCGCAATACGAAGGAAGACGTAACGCGGTTTCCTTTCTTGTCGAAGGAAAGTTATTCACCCACCGTAACAAATATCTGTTAACCTTGGCAATGGTAATGCATAGAAATCGGGGCAACATATTTACGAAAGTTCGCGATCCACTGGCTGCATCAGAGCCTCTCAATCGAGTTAATTGAATTTATGAACAGGAGGACTATAGTTACACGAGAACTAAATAGTTCACTAACTAGTTATAAGTGAAAACGTTATCCTACGTTTTATAAATTAGAGAGGTGGGGAGGACGCTCTGGTTTAATAACAGTGTTTTGTTGTGCTTCGCAAAGAGGAGATCGAGATCAAGATCAGGTATTACAATGACCGTACACTCATAATAAAAACAACGAATAACAATAATCGCAATAAACTTTATATTCTTGACAAATATTGTTTCGAATAGAGATTTCGAATTTATCACTTATAAAATTATTTTATTTTTTTCTTGTTGTAGTTTTGTCCTGTACCTAACTTAACGGTTTCCATTAACACAATTTGTTTACAGTTATACGAGTTCTGTAATAATTAAATAAGATAATGAACGGATTTCTATAATTAATTTTAAATTATTACTTTTTGTATAGCTTGCTTTCTTGAAAACAGGCTTTACACATTTTTCTCAGTCAATATTTGCGCGACTTGTTTTAAACAACATGATTTTCCTGTACAGGGGCGTAATAAGAAGTTCGTTGCTGTATTTCGGGTATTCCAGCTGGAGTTCTGTGAAAGGGACACTTTTCTATGCGTATTAAAAAGTCTAATTAGGTCTAGGTAGGTCATGCTCCTCATAGTTCACCGAGTAGTCTGTTGCACGCGGCCTGACCCATTGCTTTCCCCGTAAAAGTAAAGAGTTAAATCAGGTTGACTCTTTCTCCCTGCTCTGTATGGTCGGGTACCAACCAATGTCCTATCAGTATGTGCACATCAAGATCGCTTTTACCTTTTTGTGAGCAAGGAGGGATTCCTAGGAGTATAAAACGGTAAGGAGCCGATTCGCGTGTCAGTATGTGTGTAGTTTCAATTTGTCTAAAGAAGTCGGTGGTTTGTTTAAATAATTTAGACCATTTTGGAATCTTCTTTTTGTCATGGCGAAAATCATTTCGCTTGTGAGTACCGAATAAAATGTAAAATGATTATTCTGTGATGTTGTGACGTTTAAACGTTCAGTTTAGTCGAGTATCATTTGATTATTTTTTTTTTCTTTTGTAATACAATTATTTCGAGAGTTTCTGTTTGTACATTTGTAGAAATTTAATTTTTCTTAGTCGAAACGATTGATTAATTTTGTGGAGCTTTTCACTAACTTGTTCTTAATAATTTGTTGCCACTCGTGCTCTACGGTTTAGGTAGGAATATTGTTGGCTGTTACAAGGTGATTATTAATTTATGGTGAAACTGTTCCACTTTTAGAGTGCAGTAATCCTCAACTGCATCCTGCTGGCTTTCGCAGAATCACCGATTAATAGTACGTATGAGACTTGTGCTTCCTTGTTAAAAATCATTGGAAAAATAAATTGTACACTACTATGGAAATTGAAATACTGAGTTTAATTTAATACTTTTACTTCAATGTAGTTTTTTTCACATCATATTTCGATATTGTTTCCATAATATTTGCATTATTCTTGATTTTCTTCTAACTGCATTCTAATTTTAACCAAAAGTAAAAATTGTATAAAATCATAAAATATTCTCTCAATTTGTTTTTCTTTTCCGTTTTACACTCTAAATTTATTATAGGCTATTCCGTTAACGGGGAGAACAATGGTTTTGAATATAATAACAATGTGATCAACGGTGCTTACATGGCCGGCAAAGAAGGTCACGGAGAAAACACGGACTTTTACGGTGGACGAGGTAGCGGACACTCGTTGACCAACGGTAGGAGCCAAGGAAATCTTGAAGAAAGTCTAAGGAGCAACTCTTACAACGGATTTTCACCCAGTACCCATAATACTGGCTTCTTGGGCTACTCTACTGGCAGTCGTGAAAGTCTCGCGTCGAGTCCCTACTTTGTGAACAATGCAGCCCAGTCGGGCTACGATACCTACACAAGTAGCAATAGCAATGGAGATTCTACATTCGAAGCTTACACTCAAGGCACCGATCAAGTTGGATCTGATTTCAGTCAATTCTCCTCCGCCAATAAACAGAAAAGTCCCACTTACTCTGTGAGATTCTCTGATAATTTATCAGGAGCTTCTAGCACTGGAAGTTACCCCGAATTAGCTACAGAGGGATCTCCCTTCAAAGGAGAGTACTCTAGCGACAGTTTGAGGAATCATGCAGCTCACAGTGCAGGATTTATGGAGGGAGGTGACCAAACTTACAACAGAGAAACCTCCAATCTCTTCAATAATCCCAGCAACGATTATTTGTATGGAAAACACAAGGATGGAGCTTTCGGAGTAGGAGGAAGCAACAAATTTATGAGCGACGTTTATTCCGTCCACCCTGACACTCGTTACGTACGAGTAAATCATGGAAACGCTGGTCGCGACCACATTTCCTCCATGTTTTTATCCAATTCTGGTAACAGTCCGTTCAGCAGCGTCCGAGGAAGCTCTCCGGTTTATGGTTCCGGGAAATTCAACAAATATAATAAGTATATGGGCGAGTACGTTCCCAGTATGAGCTTGAACTATCTCTCTAAGGATCAAGACGTCGATTACTTGTACAGTAATTATGGTAAAGGTAATGGGAAACTTGCTGGGATTAAAGAGAGCAGGCCAAGCAGTTACAACAGTCAATCGTATCTCGGTGGACCTTCGTATGTTAATAAGATCGTTGGAAGTTACAAAAGCAAACCAAGTTTTGTGAACTCGTATCCTAGCAGTCCCCCGATAGGTTATTCGTCGATGCCAGCTTTACATAGCAGTTTCAGTGGTAACAGTTATTCGGATAATCCCGTGCTGAGAAGATATCGAAGTAGTAGTAGCTACGTACCTGGACATACTAATACATATTCTGGTTATTTTTAATACTTTTTAAGGAGGTAGGCGCGATTACGGTATGTTATATTACATTTTGTACATATTTATTTTATGCAATATTTAATGTTAATTAAATATATTATTGTTTATATTTGTTGTTTAAAATAAAATTATTACGGAAACGATACGGCTACATTAATTCCTTTCTTAAGGTGGAGTCCGTGGAAGTTTTGGTTTGGCTAAAAATGCTTCTTCTGTGTCGAGTTCAGCTTCTTGTACCCATGAAATACTATTATTTGCAATTTCATTGTTATCGTTGATATTCCTATAAAGAAAATCGTAATTTCGAACAATAGTCGATATATACTTAAAACAAAACACTTAATAATGGTAAACAAAATACACGATTTATTCGAAAGCTTGTAATATATATGTATAAAGGTTTAAATTGTAATAAAAAAAATATAGAATGGTGCATAACTAGGTTCAAAATCACATGGTGCAGTCACATCGAAATCGACTCACAGTGATGCTATGCTGCTTAGCTTTTCCGTTGCTGAAAAAGGCAATTTCCAAAATGATAATGTAATGATTATCAAATGTAATAATTACAAGATGTAATAATTATCATTATGGTATTTTACTTTTACTTTTACTTTTTTATAGTATTTTACGCGGTTATATGTGTTCAATACATATACGATTCATCCTAGATCTGATTACTTTCATTTACTTGGTTTAATTTTTTCGAGATCATGACCAAATACACGTTTAAGAGAAAGTTATAAAGCTTTCACTGCATAGTAAACTACATTTCAGTTATCAATCATGGTAAGGTCGCGAGGGATTCAGAAATTGGTAAAAAGTTCTAACCTGTTGCTTCGATTTCACTATCGATTTCTAGAATCATTGAGGATGCTACGACAGTTTTGCTGCTTGCCCTGTAAAAATTTAATTTATAATCTCATAATACCATTACTGTTATCCAAAATATATAACGAACTTGGAAGTATTATTTTCAAAAATATACATAGCACTTTCGTGGTGAGCTTCATTTACAGAAGTTCTATCATCTTTCGAAATCCATTTTTCGTTTGCAATTTGCCGTTTAGGAATTTGTGGATTCTTAAAGGGCATGAATTTTTATTGAACATTTGCATACGACATTTAATTTTGTATTAAATACCTTAGTCGAAGAGGGACCTGATTGAATCACGTGTAACTGCGGTTTTGGATATGATACCATTTGTTTAATCGAATTTTGTACTACCATAATTTTATTTTTCATATCACGATTTTTGTTTACCAATTTTCTTGAAATATGTGAAGGAATACTATAATTTTTGTAAAAGAAGGTAGACATTCTAATTTTTTAAAAAGAAGCTATGGCAGTACCTTAGAGGAATTTCTTCATGTGGTACTTGTGCATACTTCGAACTTAAATTCTTAACTTCATTATTTTGCACATCGAAATCTGTCGTTTCTGTTTTAAATAATGATTGTACATCTGCAGCTATTTCTTTTTCCTGGATTATCTTTGGTAAAATTGTATAACATGATTCTAGTAATAATTCTCCACATAGCTCTCCATAATCATTCTTTACTGGATCGTTTTCTTCTAATTGACTTTCCAACACATCAAACTCCTCCTAGAAAAACGTTTTCTTCTGCTAGAAGATAAAATGTTTTATAATATTGTTACTTACATTATCATTATCTGTCATCTGTTCCTCTTCCATTTTAATGGTAATTTCACCTCTGTGTATTTTTAGAATATGATCTAAGTGTTTCCTGTTACATATTTTACCGAAATATTTTTATTTGAAATAACAGAAACTCTTATTTAGTGTGTTAAGATATATACATTTACCTAATTTCACCACTTTTATATTTACTATACTGTTCTATTACAGACGACAATTTCATTCTTTTTGCTTCTTCGTTAATCATATGATTTGTCAAAAAATTATTTAGGGCTCCATTAATATATTGTAATGCCTAGTGTAAATGTACATCATAACTACTTGTATATATAATAGCAGAATTCTTAATTGTAAAAAACATGTAAAAAGATTTATGATACCGATGCATGATCCAGTAAGAGTAATTCGATTAACGTCGAAATAAGTAAAGATGCAATTGCTGATGCTCTTTTCTGAGCTGTTTGATGTAGCGATAAATTCATTAGAAGGGCTGTGGCGTATTCTAATCGATAAGAATCCATTACTCGACACTGATCGTGTAAGTGATGTATTAACCATTCCACTAGTCCATTTTCTATCATGCAGATTCTTTGTTGTTTACGTAAAGACAATTTTTGTAGCATTGCGATCATCATATTGCAAGTCAATGTATCTATATTATTATCACAGATACTATTCAAACACTTGAATACCTAAAATATGAATTCTCGTTTATTTTACAATTTTTAGAAAATGTTCATAATTTAGAAATAGAACAATATATTGTTGACTTAATACCATATCAACAACGGTAGAATCAAACGACAAATAATCTCTTCCACATCTGAACGACGCTAAAGCGTTTAACAATCTTGTGATCGACTGTTGCAAAGGATGAGGTATAATAATGTTTTGTGGAATTAATAAGTGTGGCAGAATAGATTTGCCTCTATAACTAGCAATTTGACTGTGAAGTCCCAATAAATCTTTACTTATATATTCGTGTACAGTTTCATCTCTTTCTTCTGGTTGACTACATGTTATTTTCTACAAATATACTACTTGTAACGAAATTTTAATAAACTTTAATAATATTCTCTTACCCTTCGTAATGCTTGCAAAAGGAACAATTTCGTTTTGATGCTTCCATTAATTAGATGTAATTTAATTTTCTTAAAATCTAATAATTTTGGAGAAATGGATGTATTGTATAAAGGGGAATACTCAACAGTTTTTATGTTGGAATAAGATCTATCTAATAAAAATTCGGAAGAGCACTAAATGTATAATAAACAAAATTGTATTAGGAAACTGTATAAACATTAATATGATAATACACATGTATAGAAAATACTTGTTACATACATGTGAATTATCTTGTAAATTTTGATTAAACAAGTCTGGGAAGATTTTTACGCAAGATTCTACCATAGCTTGAAAATCAACTGCTTGCCCTTTCACTGAATCTTCTAGGGCAGTTGTTAGTACTCTTGCAATACTCATCAATTTATGATAATCAGTATGCAATTTATGAAATCTTGTTTTTAATTTTTCGTAATTAGAATGGATAGTGCTCAAATGAGATTTGGCTACTACCAGTTCTTGGGTACATTGTAATAATTTTTTATTCTGTTTAGTAAAGTGTACTGAGTATATTTCTTCTTCAGAAGAATTCACTGATACAGTTTGTACACTTCTATAAAAGAACAGACGATAAAAATTATAATCTGTAAAATACTAAAGAATATTCTACTAGAAAAATATTTAAAATATTTCTCACTTTGATTCTTGACTATATTTCATATTATCACATAAATTATATTGTTCTTCCTGCTCAACATCTTCTAGAAATATTGGAATGTTTCTATCATTTGGTATAATTGGTACATTGTTGTTTCTAATTGTTTTTTTTGCACTTGTATCTTTTCTCGATCCTTCCGATGACGCATAATTTGAAGATAATTTATTCAGATTTTCATTATTACGTCTTATATTATAAAAATTCTTAAAAATGCATAAACCTTGATAGAATACTTTATAAAATCATCTTTACCTAATTTTAGCAAATGCTTTATATTTTGATGGTAACTCATACTCCACTTACTTGTTTATATTTTTTTAGAAATAGCTGTAAGTTTTCTATTAATGTGTCTGCCCAACTCTTTTCAAATATTTTAGAAAGGAATGGTTCTGCATGTGGATCCTCAATGAAGGGTAATGCAAAATAAGGTCTCAATTCTGCATCATTTTCTAATTCTTTACCTGCTGTATTAAGAAATTTGCGTAGCTGTTCCATACTGTCATTTATATTCTTCTCTATTTCAGTTACAGAAATCTATATGTTATTAATATTAAGTTATTTACTCCTAGAACTTTTTTGATATTATTGTGCTATTAATTTTTAAATGTAAATAAAATACACAATTTATGTTACATATCAGACAAGAATGAAAGTAATTTAGTATTCAAGTTACATTAAAAATAGAAATTTAATGCAAATAAAATAAATGTATCATGCATTAAAAGAAGTGTTACGTCAAATCTGATTAAAGTTACCTCATCGTTCTCAGAATCTTGTGGACTCATAAGATCATCCATACTTGATTGTGTTTTACCTAAATAATTGCAAAAGTAAAAATTATTAAAAACTATATAGTTTATATTTTTTTATATTATTTATTATTAGACATACTTTTCATTTTATACCAATATGACATTAACATTTGTTTAGGTAACATTGTAAAATATACAAATAGATGTAAAGTTAAAATTTTACAAGCTTTAGTTTGTTTACCCTCCTCTGGTATTAATAAATTCCATAACTAAAAATAAGTTTTTAAGCATTACACATCCTTTTTACATAAGTTTTTTATTTTACTCAAATAGGTATTATTTTATCATACCTTAAAGAATGTTTTCCAATCTCCCATTTTGTAACTCAACATTAATTGTTCATAATAATTTTCATAAATTTCTTTCTCGGATTTTAAGTTATTTTCAAAATCTTTGAAACCCTTTTTATTAGCTTCTACCTTTAGCGCATCGGCTGTGTTTTCGAAATTATGATCTATAAGAAACTACAAAAATCTTTATATTTATATATGTAAAATAATATTTTGTTAATATTAATATTAACTTCTAATTAATGCAATTTATTTCATATTGTAATAATGGAGGATATACCTGAAGAACAAATTTTAAGTCCTTGTTATCCATTTGATCTATTGTCTGAAGATTATCCATTTCTTTCAATATTTATTTAAGTTAAATTTAACATAATGAGAGAGAATATTGTTTTACGTTCCTATATGTTTAAGGACTTGTGTTTTACATACAGTTCCGTGAAGGATATTCCCTTCCATAAAATTGATCTTTTACGCAAACGCATATCTAAGTAATTTTTAGGGTTTGCATTTATATATTTCGCAGGATGTTGTCTTTTTAATATCATGCGAAAAACCAAAAATTCTATTTCTATGTATACTATTAATTTATTATGTAATTAAGTGTAACATTGATTAAAAAGAAAATATTTAACTTAGTTATTGAATGCTTATGGTTACTATAAGGAGAAGAATAAGTTCTAATGTCAAATATGTATGAAATTTTTTGAATTCAAGAACAAAAGCTTCTCGATTAACTATATACATAGATATGTGTAAATATCTATAATACTGATAAAGTTGAAGATATAAAATATTAATAAAGATTACGAATATGATTAAAAACAAAATTTGATTTAAAAACTTTGTACATGGTTTTATTTCCAGATGAATACATTAGGTTTGGCCATTTATAAAATTAACGTTCCAAAACATTTATTATTTTGTAAGTAATATAAATCACTATTTGTGGATTTTATAAATTATTTTTTTATTTTACTGTACTTACTAAAGAATGGAAGAACATAAACGTGTTTTTAGTGAAAACATTATTCCAGAGGTTTGTTTTAATACAAAACTTATTTACTGAAGGTTATGTTTTATATTTATTAAATGATAGATTTTTAATTTGTTATAGATACCTGACTTGGCTATTTATATACCGAATTTTATTACAAATGAAGAAGAAGATGAGATAGTAAAACATATTAATAATGCTCCTTTACCTAAGTGGACACAGTTAAGTCATCGTAGACTACAAAATTGGGGTGGTATTCCACACCCAAAAGGTATGATTGCAGAAGAAATACCAAATGTAAGTATGTAGCAATAATTTGTATAATTGACAGTCAAAAAATATATTTAATAATATTAAATTGAAATGATATATACATAGTATTACTAATAATAAGATTTCAGTGGCTCCAAAAATACATTAATAAAGTTTCATCCTATAACGTGTTTCCGAAAGAAAAGCTACCTAATCATGTTTTAATTAATGAATACTTGCCTGGCCAAGGAATAATGGTATAATAACAATTTAAAAAAAAGGTTATAAAATGTTTTCATACACAAGATTTATAAAACATAATTTATATTTTTTAGGCACACTCAGATGGTCCACTTTTTCATCCTATTGTAACAACCATTACCTGTGGTTCTCATACTGTTTTAGAATTTTATAAACGACTAGGCAGTACTGAGGTTGTAGGAACAGTTATAAAATTATTACTTTGTATTCAACTGTAAATAACTACAAAATTTTGTTTTAGCAACATCATCCTAATTTAGAGTTTAGTTTACTGTTGGAGCGTAGAAGCCTGTTTATTTTACAAGGAGACTTATATCATAATTATTTGCATTCAATTGCTGAAAGAGATATAGATATTATTTCAAAGTGTATGATAAAAAATTTGAGTATATGTGATAAAAAATTGTTAGCAGAAGATACATTAAAGCGGGGAATTAGATTATCCTTAACTATTAGACATGTTCCCAAAACTAGCAAATTAAAATTAAGAATTGGATAATATTTTTATGCATTCTTATTATGTATTTTTATGTATAATGTATAATATTCTTTTTTAAATTATAATAGAATAAATAAATGTTTCTTTTATCATTTAACACTGGTGGAATTATATAATTTATAATACAATCCTAAGGAAGAGGTACATCATTTTATATAAAAAATAAAGATAATAACTGTGGTATATTTGTCCATTTATCAAATTTACATGTATTTATTTACAAAGCTTTTATTTCAAGATGTTTCACTTTTAGAAGGTATTGAAGTATCTGTATCTTCATAATTTTCTAAACTTATGTCCATTATTTCCTCATCACACTCATCTAACATTCCTTGCAAAGAATGTATAGAAGATATTAAAACATGAAACTGTTTGCGTCTCATTTCCAACTTATGTTCTAACTGTTCAGATTTTTCCTAAATATCCAAATGGTTTTAACTTAATAATGTAATAGTAAATAGAGTATTAACATAATATTTTATCTTCTTTTACCTTCAACTTGCTTAATTCTTCACGTAACGTAGCAAGCTTTAAATTGGTTTCTACTCTGTCTGGCTGCTCATTTATAACTTTTGCCAGTACATCGTATTCAATTCTATTTTTTCTAACGCGTTTTGCATCTTGTAATTCTGTTTTTGTTTTTTCTATATCTCTTTTGGCATCTTCTATTTGAACTTCAATTTCCTTTGATAATTGTTCATAACTCTTCAGTTCTTCTTGACTCATATTTGAAACTAGTCTAGATTTTCGTTGGGCAAATTCACATTGAGATAATTGAGATAACATTCTTTCGTGTAAAGTATTATCTACATCTGGACTATTTGCCCATTTTATAAATGATTTTAAAAGCATATTAATTCGACGATCATCTCCGGTTCCATCTCCATCTATGAGCAATCTACGACGTATTACTTCTTCTGTAAATTAATTGCAAATGTACCTATACGATGTTATGGAATTTAAAAAATCTGAATTTTAAGTTTTAATATCACGAGAACAAATACTGTAACAGGTTATATTTATATGGTACGGCTTACCGTCAACCATTTTTTAGCAGCAGAAAATATACAAATACGGTAGATTATATATTAACTTTTATCATACAATTAACTTGTTTGTTTCATTAATATGTATAAGAAAAACCGGCACATTCTGTATTATTTGATACGGCGTGTAAGTATTACAGCGCCATCTATAAAGCTGGCTTCTCTTTTTAATGTAAAAATTAATAAGATGAAGAATAATGCAATTAAAAAGAATATAAAAAATGTATTACTTACAAGCTATGATTTAAAAAATTATTTGATCATATACTAAAACATTATTACAAGAATTCAAAATATTTGTGTATATTACTCCACATTTTTATAATATAAAATAACATTGCATATTATTGCAGTTCTAAACATGTTTTGCTATCTTATATTTTTAAATACAGCAAATTATATATTTGAACAATAAAACTATATATAATAATAATAATAATAATAATAAAACTATATATTTGACTAATGAATTTTTTCATTATTTATTAATTGTTCATGATGAAAAATTTTAAGTTGTGATATATTAAGAAAAGAAAGGAAAAGATAAATGTTTATACAGCTTTTTAATCTTATTGCTACTTCAGTTTGATATTCTTTTCAGATTGTACAAAATTAGTATGCTTAATGAAAATTAATGACAAGAAACAATAATGCTCTTTAAAAGAACTTATTAAATTTCACAAGTCAGCGAATGCAACGCGTTCCAATTGGAATATTAAAATGATCCACCATTGCTTTAATAAACCTGTCTTCATCGTTCCCTTCATCCACGAACCTTTTTCATGCTCCACGAAGACTTTCGACGCAGCAGTCGCAGATGTCACTGTGCTCCTAATGAGCACGCTATTTTTCACCAGTATTTTTATTCCGTTTATTGGCTGCCCGTTTCACAAACTGTCAGCCGGATATTAATCATTCCACTGTTACGACTTTGCCTTTAATTCTTCTAAGAATAAAGGGCCAGAAAAAGGGATAGAAAGAAGAAAAGCTTATGTTTCTTCACTAGTAATATGGAAATAGCTTTAACACGATATATCTTATTCTACAAATGTTAAGCTTACTATTTAGCAAATGTCTACAAATTTTTGTTACAATTGTCACATAATATCATTCATATAAACATGTAATTCACTGGAAATATTAGGTACAATTTTTTTTTATATAAATTAATGTTAACAATGTAACCAACCATTGTTAAGGATTTGTTAAGGAAATTCGAATCGATCAAAACTGATGTACCGACAAAGTCATAATTGTTCTTATCTGTAGTATAGCGCACTCTACGTCAAAGATACATGTTTTCAACTATTCATACATACATATGTAGTAATCATTTATAATTCTTTTCGCATATCAAAACTCAATATGTATGCAAAAATCGTAGTTGGTTTAGATTTACTTCAAGTTAATTTATACAATCTATACATGTTTAAAATTGTTTATGAATTTTTGCGGGATATATTTTATCCTTCATTCATGATTTAAATATTTTGAATTTCTACTTCATCGGAGTTTCAATGCTAGATAGAAGATAACTGCAATAAATCATGTTCATTGTACATGTACAAATTTATAGTATTATTTGTAGGAAAAATTTATTTTGTTTTTTTTTTCATAAAAAATGTTTGATTATTTCTGACAAGATACATACATCGATGGATCAGTGGAATAACTTTTTGTCAGAAAAAAAAACAACAATGAAATTTATGTTACATGTGATAAATACAAGAAGCAAATTCTTAAATGCGCTAAAGAAGCAATTCATATTATTGTTATTATATATTGACGCTCACAAACCTGACGTATAATGCTCAGTTCAATGAGAGGCCATAACAATTTCTTTCACAAGATATAAAATCGAGAGAACGGAGGGCCTAATATATCATGATTTATTCCGTGATAGATCCTCCAAAAGATACTTGCCATGAAACGGCGCGTCGAGTTACATTGTACGTTCCTTTCACTCCCGTCGATCCCATAAAAGTCCCAATAATAATTTCTGATGTTTTCCGATGCAACATGTTTGATTTAGTGTCGGACATTTTGTGATCGCATATCTGCCTCGTAAATCTCCCCGCGGTGGCGCCACTGCATAAAAATATCAAACGTCGATGTGTCCGCGTTCAACCCCAATCCCACGTAAAATATTGCCCGTGATTCCGTGCGACGGAAATAGCCTTTCATTCCGGTTGCCTGATAATTCCAGAATTTCGCGATTTATACTCCGAAAGGTTATAAAAGATACGCCCGATTGCGTGTTATTATTAATTGCTGCGCGCCACGATAAAGTGAAACGTTTAGTTTTAAAAAATGCCCTCAAACGAATATCGGAGGACTGCACGAAATATACGGTAAGATTATTCGGTCAGATTAATCGGTATTCAAATTGAAAACGCTCCGAGGAGGAAACAGAAAATAAAACTTCCGTGGCCATCAACGTCTCTATCGTGTATACTAATTACGTGGACCCAGCAATTTCAGTATTTGCCCGCTGTCATTTCGTGATTGATAGAATCAATGTTTCTGATGATCAACCTTTAGAAACGGTTCCGTTATTAAAGGTCGCTTCCGTTTTTATTGTTTTTCGGAAAATTAATTAGTTTCCTTCTTTTTTTTCAATAGAATCGAAGCTTATTGTTAATCTATAATGCCATTAATTCAAATACGGTATTTGAAAAATCGCATAGTATTCAAAATGGCGAACATATGCTTTTGGAACAAAGTTTTTGTTCTAAAATTGTTTAACATTGAATAGTATACATTTTTAATTTTAATAAGCAATAATTATTTCGGATATTTAAAAAAATTATAATCGAAAAGATATAATTAAGTTTAACTATTTACGTAAAAATAAACATATTCGAGTAACTATCGATTATATTATCAATTTTATTATCGATGTTCTGTAAAACGTATGCATTTATAATGGAAATATTATAACGGAAAGCGGTAATCGAATATATATGTTCGATATTTGAAAGTGTCTACAATTACACGATCGATGTGGCGCTTGAATCACGATCGATAATATTGTAGTCAGTAGTATCAAAATGCTCCTACCTGTTGGGGTGGCGCTGATTAGAAAGAAGCACGTCGATCTTTTTACCCACTAATCGAAGTATCTGATCGTGACCATTAAACAATGCTTGCATCGGGCGTTTACATTTGTCTTGTCGGTGACGTCATCGTGATGCACGAGTGGTTGAAATGATAAGTAATGATGTTAATAAATAGTGGAGTCTGCATCGGTGCAAATAGGGAATTGCAGAGTAGAGCCCCTTCACTTCGTTGAATCAGGGGTCGCGCATGAAAACGGCTGCGCGCGTGTATATACTAATCGCGGCGGAAAGGGTGCCGTGAGTTATGAGTGCTCTATGATATCAATGCATCAATTTGACTAAACGAAGGATTAATTTAATAACAAGTCAGCAGATGAGTAGTCGGATGATAAATAGAGGAGGGGAACAGTATACAATGTTTAGAGTGAGGTAAGAGGAGGAGATGTAAACCAGCAGTGTTCGTCGTTTTTATTGGTCCATCTTGAAACTGCTCTACTGTTTTGAATCATTCGATTTGAAGAAATACAGGTTTGTTGAAATTTAGCGTTATTATTTAAAATTAGTAGTTGGTTTAGAAAGAATAGAGGTTATAGATTCAAACAAATTGTAAATACTGATGTTATTCGAGGTTATATAAAACATTTTAAAGATCGTATTACAATAGTACAGGGTCATACTAATAGTACGTATTATCATTTTAAAGGTTATTCAAAGTCACGGAAGTATCGAAACGTCGAGTATTTATCATGAAATTTCATTGAAGCTACTTTGCTGCGTATAAATTAGCGAATAAAATGAAATAAAATTTGGAAAGGTAATATACTTTATAAAAAATAGAAGTTTTAATTTATTAAGTACGCTACGTTGTAATTTCGTGCAAATTTGTTGCACCGCGTGTGAAGGATTGTTGGAAAGCTATGTTCTAATATCGCATTCATACAATAAATTCGTGTTTCACTGCAAAGAATGAGGAAGTGGAGGAGGTAGAGTGGAAATAAAGCCAGAATTCTTCAATTTGCGAAACTAATACAGTAAGTTAAGGGCGGTTAGGGTGTCCAAGGATCAGAGGGGAAATCCCCTAGTTATGTTCGGTAACTAAGTCAGCCGGTGCTTCAGTATTGTAGTAATCATCGTTATTATTGCACTGTCAATCATGCGTTATTCTATAAGCGGGAAAGTAATTTCATATTCAAATTAATGCGAAAAGTTTTTCTATCCCTAAAAGATGGAATCATTGTCGATTACTATATTTCCTCTACATCCACCAATAAAATATTTTACTGTACATACAGTCGACAAGATTAAAACATGGCGTGTTAGTAGGTGCGAAAATTCGGATAATCCGAAAAAATCATAAACTACACAGATAACATAATTTATATGTGTATATTTTATTTACATGTTGTACATTTAGAATGTTTTTATACACAGGAATACATATTAGTGGCACATACATTTAATTCAAACTAAAAACACAGAATTTTAAGTGAAAGCATAGAATAATTTTTGTGTTGTATAATTAGGATACTGAAAAGAAATCGAACTCGTAGATGCTTCAACACCATCATTTCCATACAGTTCTGTGTCAGGTTTTCCATCCAACTATATTCACAGTTAACGATCGGATATAAAAGCTTTCGACCCGGATAAACCGGAGATTCAAATAAACAGCATTCCACCGTACTACCAGTTTCGTAAAAATTCTTAAAACAACCTAAACGCTTATCATCTCCTTGGTGTAACATACGTCCCATTTCCAACGTGTCGTATTCCTCCTCGACGTTCCTTCGACGGCATTTACAGTGAATAAAATTAAACGGGCACGGTTCCCGTGGCCCGTTCGTGTCTCCCATTCGCGCGGACGTTAGCGTTAGTCAAAATTGTACCTACGTGGATTTCCTCATCTTCGCCGGCGTTTCCACGGATGTCGTTCGCCCTCCCGTCTCCTTCCGCGCCTCCCCCCCCCTTTCTTCCCGCACCCTCTTTTCACCCTACCGTGTTTCGTTCCCGGCGCCGATTTAATCCGGGATTCAGTACTCGATTTGATACGTTACACAGCGGTTTGTATGCCCTAACTCGCCTTACTCAACACGATACACCCTGTTCGTATTACTGCTCTTACGATCCGCCCATACTAGATCGCTTCATTTTGTTTCACCCTCGCTTCCCTCATTATCTCATGCAACCGTTCTCTGGGCGTCCCCGGACGCCCTCCTTTCCCGGCGTCTTCCCTTTTCTCGCCCCCGTTGGTAGGACGGAGTGTTCCAGGGCCACAGGTCAATCGTGTGCGGGGCGGTGGAGAGTGATTGGAACCGTTTTTCGTTTAATAAACGTGCATCCCATTGTGCTTTATTTTTCAGCGGCTGAACCTTCGACGTTCTCGAGACGTGCCTTCGAAGCCCTCGCAAGAAGTTTTTTCTGATTCTACACTATAACTGGTGGGGAGTGGCGGTACCGATTGATGTCGCGGCACTCAAGATCATAAAGGTCAGTGTTTCTTAACCTCATAAACGAGTTAAACCCTTTGCGGACGGAGCAGTAAAGAAAATAGTCACGTCACGCGTTTGTGTTATAAAAACTAAAGCTGCATTTAAATAAGTTTTTCATAAAATCTAACAAAATCATCAACAAACACATTTAGGCCAACATGACTTCTTAGGCTAGTATACCCATAAGGGGGAGTACTGGAAGTATTCTTCAGAGTTCCCGGTGCTCTCCCATTTCGCTGAAGAAGGCCACCGTGGAGGTTTTAGCAGGTAAAATCCTGCATAACCTCGCTACCCCCCCCCCCAGGGTGGTGGGGTATCTTTTCGAAGATTTCCTCCACGTAAAAAAAAAAAAAAAAAAAAAAAAAAGGCTAGTATACCCATGCGTATCTTATACATGTCGTTTACGACAGACAAACGCCATCCGCAGCGCGAGAGTTGGGCGGATATATCCGACACTCGTCCGCAAAGGGTTAAACCCTTGACGTACAATGACGTTAGTTAGGATTGTCATTCATTTCGTAGAAATTTCTGTAGACTTTGATTGATAATTATTAAGATAAGATAACTTTGTTGTTTTCCCTATGGGATTACAAGAGAGTTCCGTTCCTTTACATCCTCCTTATTTTCTCACCTCGCTTATTCCTTATATAAAAATTTAATTAACAAAAATAATATAAAGTAAAATTAAAATTAACAATAGGTATAAAAAACAAAATTCCAGAATAATAATAACCTTACATACTATTATATTTATGTACACTATTTGCACGTTAATATTGATTGATATTATTAGATTATTCAATTGTTTTCATTGGTGCGTCGATCCTGTTTTGTTTAGAATGTTCAAGATGCTCTCCCCCCTTCCTCCTTTCGGTATAAATTCCAAAACAAAATGTTTTGTTTCCAAGCTTGCACGTAACTGTTCAGTTGAGCCAAATTAAATAGTATTTTTCGGACGCATCAAATTTCGTTTTATTTGTATTTCAAGAGGTTAACAGTTTTGCGTTATGTTCATTTTTCACGAGGTTCCAAAATATAGTCTATTTGTGATAATCTCAATTGGAAACTGTGGTCTTGAACGAAAATTCAAAGATTGTAAATTGTATTAAGATTAAACATAAACAGTTGGCGTATAGCAATGTGTTGAATGTCAGGTACCTATGTTTTCTTTCCCTTAAAGTTTCGTTGCCTAAAAAGATACACACATAGCGAAACGAGGCTCATGTTTGTATGGAAAATTGCTACTTTTACATTATTTAATAGAGTGAGATGATAGGACTCAGATGTGAATAAAATAAAGCGAAGTGCTTAGAATATTAATAATATATGTTTAAAACAATTTAATAGCAACAACTTAACCGACTTTTCGACTTAGCAGTTACCACGTTCTTATTTCCTTCAGAATCACACTTTTTCTGCCCTCACAGTCAAACTCTTTCTGCCACGTGCTCGCATTTTCCCCGTCATATATCCTTCCAAACACTCACTTCCTTTCTTTTTAATTTTATTAATCTTGTCTTACTCGATACATTCGTTCACGTCCACCCAAAATTTCTCAGTCGTTCAGTTTTCTAAAGAGCTCATCTTTCGCGGCTTAGAAACATCCGAGTCCAAACGTTGTACGTTCACACGGTTATCGCTCGGCTCAACCAGTCTTCACATTTTCCTAAACTCGCATCCACTCGATAGTATCCACTCGATCAGTATTCGTACATTTATTAGAGAAAGCAATTTTTCTCGTTCGTTTTATCTTTACCACGCCCCTTCTTCCATTATATAGTTGTGAAACACTCTGTACGTATACATATGTAGAGGTATGTACAGATTCTCGCCTCGGATTCGAAGACTCCACCCTTACATTCTCTCGAATCCCCATTTTTCTCTTGGTCTCATTCCTCGCCGGGTGCCTCACCATCCTGCTTAATGTTCCCACTCGTCGTCCCTCCCTTTCCCCGCCCTCCCCCGCCCGTTTGTCCTTCTTTATGTGTAGTATCACAGGGTTACACCGCAACGGTTCATCCCCCTGCAGTCTCTGGAACGGGAAGTGGAAGCGAGACGACCAACACCCCCCCCCCCGTTCCTCCGTGCGACCGTTCGTTCGCATTTAAATTAGATTAGATAAGTTAATCAATGCGGTGTTCGAAGTAAAACCTGGGATTTCGTGTCAACTGGCCCGGGCTGGCCGGGAAATTATTGGCATCCCGGATTCCGATCCCTCGATCTCCGTTGGAAATCGTCTAGTTAGGGTGGTTTCCGGGGGCGGGGGATGATACGGCTTGATAGCTTTTACCTTCGCGCGTGTCGCGTTCTACGATATCCTCCGGTTACCAGTCGTCATCCCTTAATACCGTGGCTTCCGACTTTTTGCTAATGCAACAAATCTCTGAACTAGGCGATCTTTCTCCTCTTTCTCGAATACCGGCAACACCTACTTTTCTACGATGACCTTTCTAATTTCTTAGCACGTTCGGCACATATCTTGACAAACTTGTCGAGGAGAATTCAGGATTACTGGAAAGGTATCGACTGAAAAAGGATCAATCGAAACTGTTATCACTTTAACGTTAAAACTATCGACAATTAACACTATTCCTACTAATCGCCGGAAACGTGTGGTTAAGAGGAGACGGAACTGCGAGGCAGAAGAAACTGGAAGTCTCGTTGAGATTCGAACCCGATTTCCTCAACTCGACCCATATTCTTTTGTTTGTTTCGTCACCATTCTCAGTGCACGGATGTCCGTACGGGCTGGTTCGATCGATTTTAATTGGAAAATTGTGGTTGGTTAACACTATTCCTACCACAATCGGTCAAATGATCGTTTTTAACATTTCAATTAGAATTTTATACGTACAATGTAATTGAATCGCCTTTAAACTTTAGACTTTTCCTCAGATATACGTATAATACATTTTTCAATATTCACTTCTTCTTTTCATGGATTATTTTTTGAGAAAAATTTGTAGTCTCTCTTACGTGGGCATGTCGGTAGGAATAGTGTTAAAGCGTACTTATTTGCGTGGAAAGGATCAAATTGAAAATTGTTTGGAAAAATATCGAACACAGAAAACGGATCTTTATTCAAAAATCAGAGTAAATTTTGGAAGCTTCGTCACAGTGAATTTATATCGTTGCTACGAGTAATCACAAATTGGTTATTTTGACTGCTTTGGAAGTTCCAGGGTTAACATATTCGCCGACGTGAATGCTACAGCATTCATTTTAATTGTAATACAGAATGAAAATTGTGGATGCTGTAGCATTGAAATTTTAAAACCAATTATTATTGATTAAACTTTACACAACCTCGATATTCAAATATCCTCGTGGATGCTATAGCATATTCATTGAATACAACTGTTAAAATGTGATATTCCGATTACTCTTACGAAACGTCTCTAATCGCATATCGGATATCACGATTAATTTAGAAAAAAATCGCGTGTCCACTTTTGCACCACCCCACGTGTTAAACGGTGGCCAGATTCCCGTCAACCCTCTTATCCTCGTTTCTCTCCCAAAGTAAATCGTGGAATCGTGAAAAATTCACAGACTCGACACCCCCTTCTAACGTCATCGGGTTCCCAAACGATACGAGGTTTCCGCGTGCGCCCGATACGATTCTGGGAACCCAGAAGAACGCGTTCGCATAAATCAAGACAGCGTAATTAGGAACGGCGACGTTCCCCGAGCAACACTTCTCCATCGTCCTTCGCGCAGCCGTTGTCGCGGGTTGTTAACGGAGCACAACGAACGAAGCAGCGATTCGACAAATTAGTAAACTTGCTTTGTAGCCAGAGAATCTATAGGTCAATACACGACGGGGTTGCGGGGGAGGGGGGGAGGGTTGGTCTCTCGTTCTTGTTAGCCGGGCGGGAAAAACTTTCCGCCATTTTTCTTCGCACGCCTCTCGTTAAGACAATTTATATTCTATTCTGTAACACGGGGAGCCAGGAGTTTCTGCACCCCCTCCCCTCCTCCTCCTCGTCGTCGTCGTCGTCGTCGTCGCCCACACTTCATTTTCAATTGGCATCGGCACCCTCTGTCACGGCTTGCCAACTTTTTTCATATCCCAATTAGAATATTTTTCATTGATTTAATGCCTGCGAGCGCAAATATTAACGGCTTAACACCACGATAAATTTACACTGCCAATGTCTACTCCTCCTCCTCTTCATCCTCTTCGCCCCCCCCTGGTTCACTCTTCCTCTGCAAGCCTGTCGTTTCTCGCGAAGGGGGAGGGTGGAAAGAGGTGCAAGGACTTGGCTGCTCTCTTTCACGCTGTGAAACGCTAACTTTATGACTCACGAAAACTCTCGTAACATTAATCACGCGGCTATTTCGTATTCGAAATCGATACCGGTCAGGGAAACGCTTGAGCTGGCTCCTTTTTACCGAGCTTTATCGGGCTGCCGGTCGCTGGTGTGTATATTTTATCGTGCGAGTTTACGTGGTTTGTTTGGAACTGTTACACGTTTGTTGCACACTGATACTATCGCAGATTATGGATTAAAAAGGAAGAAACAAAGATAAGTTTTGCGAAGGAGGTGTAAGTTTGAGTGAGTGAGTGAGTTTGTCTTATTATGATTCTTGAAATTTTGACTTGATTGATTGTGAGTCTCGGCAAGGTGCAGGCGATGCTCCTTCTGAAGAAGTCGTTGTTTATAGCTGTTACTCGTGGTTTGGATGAGGATTCCCAGGTTTTGTTCCAGTTGTCATTTATGTTCTTTTTGAGTATGTGGAGTATAGACTGTATAACAAACTATAGCCTACCTAAGGTAGGCTAATAACCCACAAGCGGTTGATGCGACATTAACACGTTCGTCGCCCAGCGTGATTCGGCTGAGTTTCTCGCTGCACCCAAATCCCATTGCATAGAAAACTAGGGTAAAACAGTATAAAAACAGCTAAAATTTTAACTTTTTATTTTTATTTTATGCATTTTATATATATATTATATTTCAATATTTATTCTATCGAATTCCTTTTAAAATTCTAATTTAAAATGCTGTTTAACTTCAAGAAAAAGAGCGTCACCCAAACATGGGTGACGTGGCGACAAACGTGTTAAACAACCAATTAAAAAAAAAAAAGATAACTTTTCTTTTTAACCCTTTCGCTTCGGCAGTCCAGTTCCGCCGAAGTGCCCTCACTGAACGGAAGCATACGTCAGAAATGTGGACGGTGCTCGTGGTTTTTGTGTATACGTTTTACCAAGTCTTAGATAACAACTGTGCTTAACACTTTGCCGGCCGCTCTCACGTACGCGTGACTTCTTTTCGCCAGCGATGATGCTTTATTTCGATGTTTGTATAATTTAAAAATATAAAACTATGCAATGAAAATGGTGTAACAGTTATTTCAACACCTTTTCTGATAGTAATTATATTGCAACTACTTATGTTACGAACGTTTGCGTAAGTATCACCGTTGACCAGCAATAGAACCTGCGTAATTCGATAAATGTGCGGCCGGCAAAGTGTTAACGCTAGATTGCCGGAGTGAGTCAACTTATGATTTTGTCAAGTTCAAATATCACGTGAAAGGAATAGAGTTTGTGTTAAATGTAATAAAAAGATTTGAAGAAAGTGTATTTTAAAAACAGAATATATATGTAAAAATTGTTTTGAATCAACTTTCTTTAAAATAAAGTTTAATTTAATTTTCTTTTTTTTTAAACTTCTTTTAAACTAAAGAATTTATGAAATTTTATTTCTATAGGAAGGTATATCATAAAGTATCTTTCCGGCGGAATAAGATGAAACAGAAGTTAATATTAATTCGCGAAACGCTGTGTTATCTGTTCATTGGGTATCTTTAATTTATAGTAAAGAGGACGAGGTTTATTTTGAAAGATTTTGTTATTTATGCATGATAAAGTAACTGCTATCATTATTAATTTCAAGGCTCTGGATTAGGCTTTGGTTGTCACTGTAGTTAAGCTTTTTATGCATGCACGTGGAAATTTAATTTTTGATCGATGTTCATGCGACGATGGTGTAAAATAATTTGCATACAATGAGTAATCGTACGTTTTCGTTTTGATTAAATTTGTGCAAAACATTTATTAAAAATTCTTTCGCATAGAATCATATGCAAAATACGTATTAGAATGTTATGTACGAATCTAGTCATCAGTATTTTATTGTTTTTATCTGTCGTTTGAAGATTCTGTTTTAATTCAATTATTTGTTTTGCAATTGAAGAAAGGAGGTATTGTTAATTAGTTTGGTTAATGTTAATTATTGTCTAATTGACCGACGACGCGTTAAAAATCACGTCGTTCAAGTGCCTTGATCTATGATTAATGCGTTCCTTGAAACGCACTGGTGCATCGTTCATTAGAACCCCTTTCACGTTGTTATTCAGTGATTTTCACTTCCGAAGATTAATCAAAAGATTAATTAAAAGATCGCTTATCGTTTGTTAAAAAGTGTAATTATTTTTTCTTTTTTATTAAATTCCTTTTTTAACACCTATACCGTATTCATTTACGGATTACGATTATCTTAGAAAACTATATCACAGGATAATGATGCATTTAAAAAGGAATAGCCACTATTTTCGTTTCTTTTTTCTTTTTTTCATTTTAATTATACAAACTGAAAGCTGTTTTACGTAAATTATTATCTGTTAATCGTCAAGACAGAAATTTTATGTATTTAAAAAATTGTAACTTTTTTTTCTTCGAGATAAGTGGATGAATTGTTTGATTGGTATAACGACAGGTATTAACACTATTCCTACCACGACTGGTCAAATGACCGTTTTTAAAATTTCGATTAGAATTTCATAGATACAACGTAATTGAATCGCCTTTAAACTTTAGACTTTTCCTCAAGTATACGTATAATACATTTTTCAATATTCACTTCTTTTTTCATTGTTTATTTTCTGAGAAAAATTTGTAGTCTGTGTTACGTAGGAATGTCGCGGTATGAATAGGTATACGTGAAGTGTCGGTAGGAATAGTGTTAAAATGGTGTTTCCCAACGTGGGGCAATTCGAAAATGGACTCGACACGACTTTAACCCTTTCGCTCCGGGCCATTTAAATGCAATGCTAGATATCGGTGCCAAATTTAACAAAAAAAGCAAATTCTTAAATAATTGCGGTAAATAATTATTAGGTATAATTTCGTTTGACGAGACCAAAATATCAACTGGGTGATTGGCGTCGTGATTTAAAATGATTTACTGGTAAAAAAAAAAGAAATCGGCTGGATATAACACAACGTGGAGACTTGAGACTGAAGCTAACCAAATTGGAACCTAATATAAAATCTCTGTGCAGCAAGCATCAAGCGCAAGGATCTCACTAAATTAAAATAATAAATTAATATAGAAAAATCTGTATTAAAATTATTTTGGAATTTGAATTTCAGTTTTTCATTATATGTTTTGAAATTTTACTTACTGTGTTTTGTTAACAATTTCATAGTGATTTCTTCCTAGAACCTATTATTTATGTTTCTTAAGTGAACAAATCAATTTTTTAATGTTAAAAATTATGTATGTTACATGGGGGGGGGGGGGCATAAAAACTTTAGAAAGGTTTATGGTGGGGCATGGCACAAAAATGGTTGGGAAACACTGCGCTAAGATTTCCTTTTAGAATTATATAATTCTTCGTTTTATTTTCCGTATCCTCCAAAAAATTCGGAGAATTACGTTTGTATAAGTTAAATCGCTGTAATTACATGAATCTTTTCCTCTCCCCTCTTGTGGCACAGCCCAAAAATAAGGATTCAGCGCAAGGGATGAAAGAGTGAGAAATCGTGATTTTATAATTACCATAATACGTGTTCCATTTATTAAATTGGAGATATAATACACAAGCGATAGATAACACGTATGTATAATTTATACAATACTTTATACAGATTGTCTCTACCTCGTTCGCTTAGCAATTTATCTAAATACTGTACAGTAACATGAATCGAATGCTCGAGTACAACTGCCTTGCGACGCGTACTCTTCATTTTTCTTTTTTCTTCTCACCTATAACGTTCCGTTTCGAAACTCATTAACACTATTCCTACCGCGACATTCCCACGTAAGAGAGACTACGAATTTTTTTTCGAAAAATAAACGATGAAAAAAGAAGTGAATATTGAAAAATGTATTGTACGTATATCTGAGGAAAAGTCGTAAAGTTTAAAAGCGATTCAATTACGTTGTACGTATAAAATTCTAATTGAAATGTTAAAAACGATCATTTGACCGATTGTGGTAGGAATAGTGTTAACCAATCACGATTTTCCAAATTAACCCATTCACTGCCACGCAAATTTAGAGTGTCTTGCCCTGGGTGCCAAGATTTTATTTTAAAGAAAACACAGAATTTGGCAAAATTTAATAATACTAAGTTACAGATATAGTATTGAAATGGCATTTACTGTAATTTGGAAATGAGAAAATAAACACTATGAGATATCTCGTAGCTGAATAAAATCCCTGTGTTGTGTGCCATTTGTAATCAATCTAAATTGTAACGCACACTACGAGATATCTCGTAGTTGGCAGTGAATGGATTAAAATCGATCGAACCAGCCCATTTGGACATACGTGCACTGAGAATGGTGACGAAACAAACAAAAGAATGTGGGTCGAGTTGAGGAAATCGGGTTGGAATCTCAACGAGACTTCCGGTTTCTTCGACGATGGTTCCGTCTCCTCTTAGCCACACGTTTCCGGCGATTATACATATTTATACGTGTACGACTACGTTCCTATGTTTTTTTTTTTCTTAGCCATCTTCGAGTTTAATTGGGGAATGTCTACTGGTTGGACGATTTTGGGGCGAGTGGATGAATTTTTTTTTCAGATTACGTTCATTCTGCGTGAAAATGTATTTCAAAATTCTTTCTTTAGACGTACACAATTGTTTGACGATTTTGTGTTCTTCAAAAAGTTGGGAAATTATTTTATTTGAAATTTCTATTTCGTAGAGTAAAAGAAAGCCATTTTTGTTTTAATTATTAACTTTGGATTTATAGAGTAAGGCAATTAAGGTACACTTCTGTGTGTGAATCACCGGATATTTGGAAATTTTATAGAGAATAATTATCGTAATAGATAGTTCAGTAAAATTGTGAAAAGATTTGTCGTGAAATAAATAATAATAAATAATTGGTAAGAACGGTAGAAGGTTGATTGTGAGAACTTTGTTTAAAATAAATTTGCAGGAAAGAAAATTCGTACTTTTAAAATGTTTTCTAGGAACTGTACCACGTACTAAAATTCCATAAAAATTCATAATTACTAATTTCTAATGTTTCTTTATCAGAATGCATATCCGAGAATTCGATTACCATTTTTGTCCAGAAAATACTATTTAATTTGGCTCAACTGAACTTATGTTATGTGCAAGCTTGGAAACAGAACATTTTGTTTTGAAATAGTTTTTGAAAGCGGGGAGGGAGAGCATCTTGAATATTCTAAACAAAACAGAATCGACGCACGAGTGAAACAACTAAGTAATCTAATTAAGGGGTTGGCAACTAAGTTCTCGCCGTTTTTTAAATTTTTTTAATAAAAATTAACAGCTAACTAATCAACAATGTATTTTCCCTTGTTGTTATTGTTGGTATTTTCAATACCTCGTTGGTAGAAATCACCCGGTCTCGACTCTAAACAAGCTCCCAATTCTATATCGGTATTGAATGGAACTCCGTGCATAGCATTTGAAAGGGATCGAAAGAGGTAGAAATCTTTTTTTTTCAAAAAAACAACGGGATTACTTAGTTGCCAAAATAATATACAGAGTGTTCGGACGAAGCTGGGAGAAAATTGAAGGGGTAACTCTATGCAACATTCTAAGACGAAAATCAAGAGTAACAATATTGCGTTTGACGCTTTGTTTATTAGTTACAAGCAATTAAATGAACGGGCTATTGTACGCCTGAGAGCAGGCAAACGGGGCAACGCGGTAGGTAACGTAGGTAGCTGCGCAGTGACGCTACCTACCGCGTTGCCCCGTGTGCCTGCTCTCAGGCGTACAATAGCCCTACCTTTTAATTGCTCATAACTAATAAACCAAGCATCAAACGCAATATTGTCACTCTTGATTTTCGTCTTAGAATGTTTCATAGAGTCACCCTTTCAATTTTCTCCCAGCTTCGTCCAAACACCCTGTATAATGCACGGCGTCAGCTGAAAACAGCTCTTGACGAGTCAAACTCGTCAAAGTGTACAGTGGCACATGAAACGAACGACGACCCTGATTCGTCATGTGTTAACGGATTAAAAATCGCTGTCTTAATGAATTTGTCTTTCATAACGCGTACACTTCTTTGTTTCAAGTTCATCGAGTGTCCAATGAATTGTAGACAGTATAATTTCAGCAACTGACCCCAAAAACGTCCCGCGTATTATCTATACGTCAGATTCTTATTAAACACGTTTAAATATCACATTCACGTTTATCGTTTATCTACAGAATATACAAAATTCGTTTCGATTCGCTTAATCGTTCATTGGCATAGTTCACTGGGACGTAAATAGACAATTTTTTTTTTCGGGGGGAATCGTTCGATTCTTTTATCCCTATTCTTCTTCTTCTTTCCTTTTCAGCGCTTCATCCTCGTTCATTTCGCACCCTCGTTCAATTTACTCGAATATTTATATATATTTATACTCGTCGTGGTGGTGTAACGGCATTTCTGATCTATTCATCGTACATTTATTATACACGTGTTGTTTTACTGAATACGAGCATACCGGCGTTTACTATTTTCTTTTTGTTTATTATTATTATTATTATTATTATAGTTAATCACTTGTAGGATTGATCGATGCAGGATGCAACCGTTACACTTCTGCGTTGAACGTTTTCCAATTTCAAGGCAAGATTCTGAAATGTGTTAATAACCTAAAGCGTTAAGAGCAACTGAAAATATAAAATTCTATCGAAAGTGTTGTAATTGGTGTTAATAAATATTTATTTGAAACGTAAAGATTTCTGAGTATTAACCGTTTTAACCCCTTGCACTCCTTTTTAAGTATGGGTGATGTCGACGTGGCAAGCTTATTTTTTAATTAAAAAAATTTAGAAAATTCAGAAATATAAGTTACAATAAAGTCTGAGAGGTATGTTTAATATAATTAATAAAAAAAATAAGCACCATTCAAAAAATTGTGTCCTTTCAAGTAAATTTCAAATAAAACACCTGAAATACTAGGGAGTTATTGAAAATAAAATGGAAAAATAATTCAAAGTGCAAAGGGTTAATCGATAAGCTTTCTCCATTTTCCTAAACGATGCTTCGAATTTTCAATTTTCAATTTCCTAAGTTTCTAATTCCCTGCTTTCCAAATTCTCAAACTTTCATAGATCTCTCAGCTTCCCGTTATCGCTTGGCTGAATCTGAATTTTGTAAATTAAAATTTATGATTCGTTCGCCATTGTAATGAATTACTATAATAACCGCAGTACTAAATAGATTCTCCAATCGGATTACGATTGACATTATGTACGACTGTTTGAAATAATCGAATATACAGTTAGGATAGAAAAGTTTGATTTGTCATCTGTATGATTGTACATCACCGTTAAACAAAGCTTTTTCTCTTGCCTTAAAATTCCCCTTGGGAAAGGTTACAGTTCAACAAATGTAACGTTCCATCGTAACGCCAAGCGTCTGCAAACAATCGCGTACGCATGATTCCTGTCTTCCGGTTACAATATAACGATTTCGCCTGCAAATCCTTTTTAACACTTAGCCAACCGAATGGGAAGACCTCCTATTCTTTCTTCTGCCATTGATTCTATTTACTTTGGTTATTGGTTAGTCTTGAACCAGTGTTGTTCATCAAATGCATTTTCTGCTCCTCAAACTACAATTTTAAATAAATTCAACTTCACAATTCAGAATGGGAGATCTCCCGATTTTTCGCAAAAAGGGCGCTGCCATTGATTCTATTTACTTTTGTTATTAGTTAGTGTTAAGCTAGTGTCGTTCACAGTTCGTCAAATGCATTTTCTGTTTTTTCAAAGTACAATTTTTAATAAATTCTTCATATGCGATGGACAGTGTCCAGTTAGGTATGGCATCGTGAGGTTAGCTAAATGTTAATAGGCTCCCGGTCGGTGAAGTAACACTTAGCCAACCGAATGGGGAGATCTTCTATTCTTTTTTTTGCCATTGATTCTATTTACTTTTGTTATTAGTTAGTGTTAAACTAGTGTCGTTCACAGTTCGTCAAATGCATTTTCTGTTTTTTCAAAGTATAATTTTTAATAAATTCAACTCCAGAGTTTAGAATGGGAGATCTTCCAATTATTCACAACAAGGTCGCTGCGATTGATTCTATTTACTTTTGTTATTAGTTAGTGTTAAACTAGTGTCGTTCACAGTTCGTCAAATGTATTTTCTGTTTTTTCAAAGTACAATTTTTAATAAATACTGAATACGCGATGGACAGTGTCCAGTTAGGTATGATATTGTGAGGTTAGCTAAATGTTAATAGGCTCCCGGTCGGTGAAGTGTTAACAGTTAGCCAACCGAATGGGGAGATCTCCCATTTTTTTCGTTGACAAAGCACTGCCATTGATTCCATTTACTTTCGTTATTAGTTGGTCCTAAGCTGATGTTGGATTTATTAAAAATTGTATTTTGAAAAATTTATGAACAGTACTAGTTCAAGACTAACTAATAACAAAAGCAAATAGAATCAATTGCAGCGCTCTGTTCAGGACAAAGTGGAAGATCTTCTCATTCCATCGGCTAAGTGTTAATATACGTCTAGATCGTCCTTCCATTATGCGTTATGCGAGTATCTTAGTACAAATATATACAAATAACCTCTATATAAACGTTAAAAACTCGTTGGAGCGTTATTCTTTCCTTTTCGAAACGCGACCCCATCCGTTTCAAGCGTTCTCGAAACTTAACCCTTGTGGCTCCAAGTGTGCCTCTCAAGCACCACCAATAATAATTAATAATATAAATATTGTGATCAAAATTATATTGCTTTCAGTAACGCATAAAGATTGTTTTGAATGACTTTAATATTATTATTTACACGTCATTGTAGCATTTAAAGGGTGAAACTTAAAAACTTGCAAGTCAAAGTACGACGAGAATAAATTGGAGTTGCCAATTGATATTCATACTTAAAAGTAGGAGTGCGTTAAGGGTTAAAGTCCGTAGAAATGGCGATCTCGGTCTTGTGCCACTAAAACTTATTATCTTGCAGATAATCAAGGTTTATATCGATTATTCAAGGGCAGCCGTTGTTCGATAATGGTTAAAATTCTCATTTTTCCTTTTTGCTTTTTCAACTACGTACATATAAAATTAATTAATTAAATTCGCCTGTCTCCTCTAATTAATACGTATCGATCTTTGGTTGGTGTTTTAACCGTTTGCTCTCGACAGACGTCGTCATCCAATCATACTAGCTTCAAATATTTTCAAGTGTAAAATATTTAATAAAATTCACTCGTATTGAATTTCATTTCGTTTAGTTTAGCTAAACAATATACTAACATTTACTTATACGACTGTTAAACCTTTTGAGTTTGAAAATTTGCAAAATTATCGCTTGGTGGACCGATAGTCATCAAAGGGTTAACCTTTTGCACTCGAATTTAATATGACCACGAATTACCGTCAATTCGAAATTTATTTTTTTATTCGATCGAAACAAAACTTTTCCAATAAGTTATTAGTAGCATACTTAGCTGTAACGTTTCATGAGTATAATTAACCCTTTGCACTCGGCTGTCCCCTCTCATGGGACATCGTAATCCTAGCATATGATAGTTTCGCAAATTTTCAGACTTTAGTTCAGACCCGGACGTTAAATAATCATATATGTAAATTTTAATATACGACTTAACTAAATTAAATGAAGTTTAATATACGTGAATCATAGTAAATATTACGAATTTGAAAATTTCTGAAGTTAGTATCATCAAACGATTAACGGTCACCTCTCGAGTGCAAAGGGTTAAAAAAAAAAAATGAAAATTCCACGGTAAAACTTGTGATGTTGCATACGCTGAAACATACAAGTGCAAAGGGTTAAAAGTTCGACGAAATCACTTGTATGGCGGAGTTGCGACTACAGTTTTTTTTTTTTTTTTGATAGAAGAAATATTGAAATTAGTAGAAAAGAAATCGAAATTAGTAGAAAAAAAAAATCGAAATTAATCCTTTGCACTCGAATTTAATATGACCATGAATTACAACCAACTCGGAATCTACTTTTTTATTGAATCAAAACAAAACTTTTCCAATGCGTCATTAGCATACTTAGCTGTAACATTTCATGAGTATAATAAAAAAAAAAAAATGAAAATTCCATACGAGTGCAAACGGTTAATTAATTATCACGACAATAACGACGTTACGATAAACTCGTGCTCGGAGAAATCGTATACGTTATCTTTGGACGCTTCTAGCCACAAGTTAACACGTTTTAACGGCACAACGTTTCGATTTGAGCGTGAAATACTGCGGACGAAAATTATAGTGATTTTAAATCCACCTTTCATCACGCTCAAGCAGATCCTCAACTGAAAATTAAGGTTTTGTTATAGTAGTTTATAGAAAAAAAAAAGAATTTTTGTTAAATCCTGCGTTTAACGTTTCTTGATGCAATAAATGGTTTCCGACTGTAACTTCCGGTCTACGGTAGCGGAATCAAAATGTTATATGGCAGATATCACATTTCATGAATTTCACTGAATTACTGCAGTTACTATTTTAATTCGCTGATAAAAATGAAAACACTGAAAAACATATTGGGTTGCGGCAAAAGTTTTGTCCGTTACAGAATACACTGAAAAGTACCATTTCTGAAAACGCGTTACACTTCTTTCGAATCATTATTCACCGTTATTTACAGAAGCAGTTCATCCAGCTAAGAGGTTCACGATTTTAGTGAACATTTTTGTACGTAACATTTGTTAAGAATTTTTACAAAAAAAAAAAAAAAAGAAAAGCAAAATGTCCTGCTCAATTTAAAAATATTCCTAAAGCATCTTCCAAACCGCAATTAAGATTAAATTTGTTGAAGCATCGTTTTCTTCGACTTTAACGCTAGAACTACCGACAATTAAAGTGTACCTATTTGCATGGAACGAATGAAATTGAAAAATTACGTAAAAAAAAAAATTTCGAATACATAGGAAACAAATCTTCATTCGTATCTTCTGCAGAAAATCATAGTAAATTTTACCTTTGGTGAATTTATAACGTGTGCAACGAGTAATCGTTAATTTTGTCTGATCTGGTAGTTCTAGCGTTTTGATGAATTCATTCTTCCAGAGGTTAAACAGATTTTTCGATAAAATTAAGATAATGCGAGTCGACTGATTTGTGAAATGCCTCGAAGCGATTCAGTTGGCGAACCTGGCGTGAAACGAAGCACGAAAACGGGGCGAACTTGTTCGTTTCCTAAAATCCTGCCCTCCACGCTCACTCCTTCGTTCACTCGTACGAATCTACCCTAGGGGATATTTAGTCTTTTTTATTCCGTTTTTCCACCAGAACCAGTGTTGCACACTCTAATGCCTGTATTGTTGCTCGAGTTCCCTTCTGAGCCTCTTTGCCGCGGTTTCGCTGTTCCCCTCGGTCTCCGCGTCGCTGCAACCGTCCTCACCATCGGCGACGACGCCCTCCACTTCTTCCTGCCGCCTCTTCGCCGTCGCCATTTCAGCCGCGTGCTTTTTCCGCCATTTTGTCCGCCTGTTTTGGAACCACACCTGAAACCGCAAAACGATCGTTCGATTGAAAACTTTGTCTATTATTTTCTATTCGATGTGATTTGTGCTTAACCCTTTAATGCACAGAAAAAGACCGGCCAAAAAGGATCAAATTTTTTTTAATGTGAAAAAACGGAATTTAGAACGTTGCCTTGGCAAGAAAATTAAAAAAATACAAAAATAATCAAAATTTTTTTTCGCGATGAATTTGCATCGCGAGAAAGTTCTATCTCAAAATAAATTTATAAAACATTGTAAATGTTTTAATTTTTTCTTTTATTCCGTAATATGCTTATTGTTGAATTTTGTAAATATTCTTACTTCCGTTTTTATGAGCTTTTCCCCAAACCTTAGCAAATTAGTTAAATTTGCTTGGCACTAAAAGGGTTAACTCGAGCGTGCACGTTAAGGGGTTAAACTAGTTTATACTACTATTTGTAGTATGGACTATTTCTGACTCTTATTATTAAGAAATATTAACACATTCGCGATCGGCAAATTTTTTCTGTTTCTAAAACCCTTCTGTGTTATTTTTCCTGCAATAATTAGAAAAAGATTTCGTCGTCTATTATTTGTTTGGATTAATATCTGACCTAACATTACATCCATTACAATGTAGCAAACGAAATGTAAAATTATCACGAAGTAACTCGAGTACACTTTGAAAACCCTTCTGTGTTATTTTTTATGCAATAATTAGAAAAAGATTTCGTTGTCTATTATTTGTCTGGATTAATATCTGACCTAACATTACATCCCTTACAATATAACAAACGAAATGTAAAATTATCACGGAGTAACCCGAGTACACTTTGAAAACCCAACTGTGTTATTTTTCCTGCAATGATTAGAAAAAGATTTCGTTGTCTATTATTTGTTTGGATTAATATCTGACCTAACGTTGCATCCCTTACAATATAACAAACGAAATGTAAAATTATCACAGAATAATTCGAGTACACTTTGAAAACCCAACTGTGTTATTTTTCCTGCAATAATTAAAAGAAACTTTTTTTCACCTATCATTTGTCCGCTTTATCATGGAGTTACCAGAGTTTTGCCTACACGTATGTATCAAAGACACACACTCGCTCTCCAAAGAATCCCCGGACACGACGGGGGAGAGAGGGGTAGTCGGTGTAGGGGGAGGATCAACGAATCCACCTGGACGAGTAAAGGAGGGCGACTTAAGGTGGTCCCGTACATCTATAAAGCTCGAAATACGCAGTAGGAGCCCGTGTCCCCACAACAATGTATTTAATTAACGTAACGGGCGTCAGGGGAGCGCGGGACTCGAGCTCACCGATTGCACCCACAAACCACCCTCTATCCATAGCGGCGAGCGCCGCGTGACCCCAACTAAACTCCACCCCCGTGGCGCCCCTCTTTTCTCGCCAATCCGCAGGCTTGTTCAATGGCCGCCAAGTCGAGAGCTTAAATTAAAGATATAAGCGGCGCCAGCGGCGGCGGACGGCGTCGACGCCGGCGTTCGGCGTCGGTCTCGGGCTCCTGCACACAGGCGTGAGCCGGTAAACGAATTAAAAAGTAAACGGCCGGCCGTAAAAGTTAATGGCTGTTCGGATGAAAATTAAAACACTCGAGGAATTAAGATAACGGAGAGAAAGGAAGCCAGACAATCTGGATGAGATTGACTGCTGCGCGCAAACGCTCCGCGCGTAAAACGTCGATTCCTCTCTTTAAAACGGGGTTCCTGCCACGGTTTCTTTTTTATTCTCCTCCTCTTCTTCTTCCTCTGCTTCTTTCTTCCGTTCACCTTTCGGTTGTTTAACCTTGTAGGCCCGGCTGAATCGTGCGCGAGGCCTATTCCCTGGACGGCCGAATTTCACGCGAATTACGCATAAACGGTAACAGCGCTGCGATGTGTGACGGATAACGTCGTTTTCTACGCGAGTAAAAATCGATATTTTTTGAGTTACCCCCTCCACCAGGCCTTAAATTTAAAAAAATATCGATTTCTCGAAAAATACTTTTTATACATTCTTGTAAACATAAAAATAGCATTCAACTTTTGTTTAAACTCTTTTTCAATATCTCTCACCGTTCTCGAGATATTCCAGGCCAAAGATAATTTTACATTTTCTTTAAGGGGTGAAATCACCCTTTGAAAATGACATTGGGCACGAACAAAAAATAGGTATGTGTTATGGATGATTTACTCTACCTGTACACCAAGTTTCATATTTTTTTGAATTTCCGGGTTCGCAAACTTCCCTTGTGAGCATCACTGTGGACTGAGCGAAGTTACCTACCGAGTTGCCTCGGTTGCCCGCTCTCAGGCGTCGAACGGTCCGGATTAACCGATTTTTTAAACTAGTTATAACTCGTAAACAAAGCTTCAAACGCAAAATCGTTACTCTTGATTTTCGTCTTAGAATGTCTCAGGGAGTTACTCTTTCAATTTTGGCCGAGGGTCGTCCGAACACCAATGACAAAAATTTTCTGTGGTTAATTATGCAACACGCTTTCTTCTTTCACTGTGATGTTTCACTTAATTTTTCTCAATAGAACTCGATTACAGGTTTCATATTATTATTTTTAACCCAATTCCCTATTCTACTGTGGTCCCTGTATATTGGAGATAGAAATGTTCGTAAATCTAGTGTTAACAACATCTCGTTATTATCTTATTGTCTTGCATGATCATAATCTGAAAAGCACCAACTGACCAACGCCGATAAAATCCCAAAAGCTGTTGCTTCCGCTATAAACCACGCGCAGAGCCCTTAGAAACGATACACGGGCGGCAGAGCAAAACGCGAAATGAAACTGAAGTTTCAAGAGGAGATACGATTTCCAATCCGACCATCGGGAGCGGCAAAAGTCGCTGTCTTTGCGGGCTCGTAATAAAAATTTATCCTTCCCTATCCCGGTTCCACGGTTATCTTTTTTATTGTGCTCCCCTCGTTTTTATCGGCGCCGATAAAACGTTCGATCGATGACCCGATCAACATATCGCGAGCGGAAATCGCACGGGCGAATTATTAAGTTCGAGCTGACTGAAAACGTTTCCTTATCTGCGGGGAAAAACTAATGGGGCCAGCCTTTGTTGTTCTCCGTTCCTTGAACTTCGACGATTTTCGTTTCAACGTTTTGTTAACACATTGCGTGTGATAACTCATTTCAATATTTTCTTTTACACGTGCACATCTACGACTATAAATAATTTGATCTGTTTCGTATGTTTGTTACATTTGCCACGTTTATTGTCACGCAATAAACCGATATATAAAAATAATATACTGACATTTAAGAATTTACAAGTGTAAATTGAAAAAGGTGCTTGTATGCACTGTTAATACTAGATTTATGGACATTTCTTGCATATCTATTTCTAATCTATACATATGAAAAGACGTATTCTGACTGACTGACTGATTTCATCGTTGCAGAGCCTAAATTACTGAAGTTAGTAACATGAAATTTGGATGATGGGTTCCTTGTATGACGTAGGCACCCACTAAGGAAGGATTTTTTGATATTCCACTCCTAAGGGGGTTAAATAGGAGTTAAAAGTTTGTTTGAAAATCCATCGATATTGAAGCAAGCACTATGAAAGCTGGTATTTAGTTTTTTGATTAGAAATAAAGAAATACGTGTTTCAACGTTCTTCGAAAATCAATCCCCAAGGGGTTAAATAAGGGATGAAGGTTTGCCTGAAAATCCGTTGATTTTAAAGCACTATGAAAGCTGATGTTCAGTTTTTTGGTTACAAATAAATAAATACGTGTTTCAACGTTTTTGGAAAATCAACCCCCAAGGGGTTAAATAAGGGATGAAAGTTAGTTTGAAAATCTGCCGATTTTGAAGCACAATGAAAATTGTTATTTAGCTTTTTGATTAGAAATAAAGAAATACGTGTTTCAACGTTTTTGGAAAATCAACCCCCAAGGGGTTAAATAAGGGATGAAAGTTAGTTTGAAAATCTGCCGATTTTGAAGCACAATGAAAATTGTTATTTAGCTTTTTGATTAGAAATAAAGAAATACGTGTTTCAACGTTTTTGGAAAATCAACCCCCAAGGGGTTAAATAAGGGATGAAAGTTTGTTTGAAAATCCGTCGATTTTAAAGCACTATGAAAACTGGTGTTTAGTTTTTTGGTTGGAAATAAAGAAATACGTGTTTCAACATTTTTGGGAAATCAACCCCAAGGGGTAAAATAAGGGATGAAGGTTTGCTTGAAAATCCGCCAATTTTGAAGCACTACAAAAAAAAATGCGGACAACAGCTAGTTTCAATATTTTAAGAAAATAGCGCGCCACAGCAAAGAGTGCGGTTAATCAGACGCTGCTGAAATTTCGCATAAATGGAGTTTGTGTAAAGGGAGCTTCACCGAGGTGTATTTTGAGTTCACTGGATGTTTGAAACCGTTTGGAAAATTCTGCATTGCAAATTTCGTTGGGATTTAGTTTAGGGTTACGAAGATAAAGATTAAAGTACTTATATTTGCAATTATTTCGCCGCACAAAAAAAAGATCGGTGTTTCGTAGGAAAAATTGCGCCTGGAGATATGAAACGAGAACAATAAAAGACAGGTTCGTGGATTTATATTTGAGTGTGCTATAAGCTTTGAAAAAAAGAAAATAGTATAAAATTTTTTTATGCTCCATATGCAGATAAAGCTCGCATATTTTCCTTTCTTCTAATTTACTTGCACGCTATGTCTAAAACGAACAAAATTCGTACCAATAATCCTGATTTATTTTTTTTTTAGTAAAAAGATACCACCACCGACCTGTCTGATTACCATAAAATTAATTCGAATTAATACCACCCCTGTTGTTCACCCGTAATTTATAATTTTACAAAATAAAAAAGTCTGACAATAATTACGATTTATTTTCATAACTATTATGATTTTTCTATCGATATAATTATCATTATTATCTTTTCTCTACTATTAACCCTTTCCCGTACATTAACCCCTTAACTGGCCAAACTGTGCACAATAAAATTTACAATACAATAAAAATTTTGATTATTTTTGTATTTTTTTTTAATTTTCTTGCCATGACAACGTTCTAGATTGTGATTTTTTACATGAAAAAAAATTGATTTTTTTTTTTGAAAAAGCTGTGCATTAAGGGGTTAACAAGTCTTTGACTCGTGATAAAGATTTTGGCCCAAATATTAATATGACAAGCCAGGCTCGCGAACAGAAGGTCGGGCCGAACGTAAACATCAGGAGTCAAGCTCGTAAACAGAAAGTCACAGGCATTTACGTTTCGGTTAGTATTATGATTGTACTCGAGCATCAGTCTGGCTTCGATGCCACGCGTTGACGCTTGCCACTTGGGCCCGAGTTTCGCCGAGCTAAATGGCACGGTAAGTGGTTAAAGAGATTGTCAAAAAATTAATACAAAAGGGTGCTATCGCCATTGTTTACTCACTAAATTCACTGTGATAAAGCTTCCAAAATTTGCTATGATTTTCTGCAGAAGGTATAAGTAAATATTTGTTTTCTATGTATTCGGTACATTTCCATGTAATTTTCAATTTAATTCAGGTAGTTCTAGTTTTAAAAATTCGAAGAAGGCAATGCTTTAACATATTTAATCTTAATTACTCTTTGAAAGATGCATTGTCACGATAATTATTAAATTTAAGAATCAAAGATCGATGTTAACTGTATTCGACGGGTTGAGCTTGAAATCTATGCAAATAAGTACACTTTAATTGTCGGTAGTTCTAGTTTTAAAAATTCGAAGAAGGCAATATTTTAATACATTTAATCTTAATCGCTCTTTGAAAAATGCATCGTCACGATAATTATTAAATTTAAGAATCAAAGATCGATGTTAACCGTATTCGACGGGTTGACTTTGAAATCTATGCAAATAAGTACACCTTAATTATTGGTAGTTCTAGTTTTAAAAATTCGAAGAAGGCAATGCTTTAACATATTTATTCTTAATCGCTCTTTGAAAAATGCATCGTCACGATAATTATTAAATTTAAGAATCAAAGATCGATGTTAACCGTATTCGACGGGTTGACTTTGAAATCTATGCAAATAAGTACACCTTAATTATTGGTAGTTCTAGTTTTAAAAATTCGAAGAAGGCAATTCTTTAACATATTTAATCTTAATTAGTCTTTTGAAAGATGCATTGTAATGATAATAATTAAATTTAAGAATCAAAGATCGATGTTAACCGTATTCGACGGATTGAGCTTGGAATCCGGTTTGACGTAACGTTCGATAACAAGTAAAAAGTTATACCGCTTATTTCGTCGGTGACTAACGACGATCATTTTCGTGGTACAAATCGGTAACGTATGATCGGCGCTCGGCCAGCCGTGGTCGACCGCATTTCGATATAAACACTCTCATCTGGTAATATATCTCATTAAGGCCTCATTGATCCACCAACCCGATAAATTTATCCGGCAGTTTAGGATGATATGCGAACCAATCTCTCGCGTTCACGCTGATAAAAAGCCGGTGTAGCCGGTTTATCACGATTGCGTGGATACGAATTAATTTATAGAAAAGTGAATCGAATTGCTTTTAACGTTTGATTTACAGGCACGTGTACGTATACTAAGAAATAGGTATACAATAAAAATGAAAATATTCCAAATATCCCAATCAAATATTCCATATTTTCTTTAGGAATTTAATAATGTATTATTCCTAAAGAATAAAAGAATTATGTTATAATTTATTTATTATTATAGTTATAATTATATTATAATTCTTACAAGAATTATGTTATAATTTTGTTACAATTCTTACAAGAATTATGTTATAATTATGCTATAATTCTTACAAGAATTATGTTATAATTATGTTACAATTCTTACAAGAATTATGTTATAATTATGTTACAATTCTTACAAGAATTATGTTATAATTTTGTTATAATTATTACAAGAATTATATTAGAATTATGTTATAATTATGTTACAATTCTTACAAGAATTATGTTATAATTTTGTTATAATTCTTACAAGAATTATGTTATAATTATGTTATAATTCTTACAAGAATTATGTTAGAAATATGTTATAATTATGTTACAATTCTTACAAGAATTATGTTATAATTATGTTATAATTCTTACAAGAATTATGTTATAATTTTGTTATAATTCTTACAAGAATTATGTTATAATTATGTTACAATTCTTTTATTCTTTCGGAATAATAAATTTATTCTTCCTGTGAAGAATCTTTGATACAATTACATTCTTCATTTAACAATATTCCTACCGATACTTCACGAATACCTATTCCAAACGTCACCGGTTAAATGACCGGTCGTAGTAGGTAAGACACAAATTTTTCTCAAAAAAAAAAAAAATGAAAAAGGAAGTAAATATTGAAAAATATATTATACGTATATATAATTAGGTAATTCAATTACGTTGTATATAGGAAATTCTAATAGAAATTTTAAAAACGGTCATTTGACCGGTCGTGGTAGGAATAGTGTTAACTTCTCATAAATTATTCACATTTAAATGCACCCCCGAACGATTATTCTTGAGGGCGCCATTGTAAATTATTATCGTTATTGTAATAATTATTGTTCTATTATATCTGTACGCAATCGTATATACGTCTGTAATTATTATTAACGTTTCATTGATCGTTAAAACGTCCCCCCGCTGTATCATAATAATGTTGACCATCGTGCTGTCGGCGATTTCGTACTCGCAAAACTTCATAACTCGAGGAGGAGCAATGAATATAGGCTTCCCTGTTCCCCGGTACGTTTCATTTCATTTATAAGAAAGGAACAGTAAGAGCGGACGCAGCAAAGTGGAATAACGCGAGCGAAGGGAGAAAGTAAACGTCGGAGCTGGTGACACGTTGTGAGCCGTGACAAGGAATGGGGAAATCGTGGTCGAAACGAAAATTAGGGAACGAATTTCGTTCGCGACAACAAATACTGAATGCAGAAAAATTGTAGAAATATTTGGTGTACAAGTTAATTTTAACCTTTCATCTTTCGATGATGATAAAAGCTATTTACAATGTGAATATCGTAACGGTATTTTGGGAGTCTTGTAGCGTAGACATCTAGCTTTCCAAAACGGTAGAAGACTATTTGATTCGGTTAACAGAACCTGGGTAAACAATAGTTTAAACGATGGCGTGCAGGAAACAACATTTAAAAGTGAAATCTGCTCCAGTTGAGAGTTACACTGTTTCACATGTTGCTTTAGATTAGTACACTGCTTATTAATTATGCGAGAACAATTTTCGTATCCAAAAGTAGCCGGTCATCTTACGTGTCAAACGAATTCGTGCAAAATTACGGATTTCCAAGTGAAACATCGAAAGAAAATATTTTCATTTATTTTTCACAAATATTAGTTAGTTCGTTTGCCTAACTTTCTGGCATTTTGAATTGCTTACTTTCAAACCTATGATTTTACGCGAGATTCGCTTGAGTCTGTGACGCGGTCGGATACTTGTGGGACTAACCGTAGGTGCCGCGTGTCTATGCAAATTCTCCGGGTTTCAACTGATGCATCAAGATGTGAGTCACGCCTGTAATCTTTCGCATGGTAAATTATCCGCCAATACCAACGAGATCAGATACCGGGCGGTATTGTATTATCTGTTACAATTGCTGTAGTAGGAGGGGAGAAGATGAAGAGAGGCGAAGCGAGGGGCGACGGAGTTAAAGGGGTGGAAGAGGGGAGGCGGAGAGAAAGTCAGATCTATATATAGGCAGAAAGAGTAAAAGAGAGAGGAAGAGAAAAAAGAGAAAGAGAAAGAGGGAGAAGGAGAGAAAGAGAGAGTGAAAGAGAAAAAAAAGAGAAGCAAGGAAAGAGAAACAGAGGGAGAGAGAAAATTAGATAGGAAGAGAGGAAGGGAGAGAGTAGGAGGAAGAAAAAAAGATAAAGAGAAAGTGAGAGAGAAGAAAAAGAGAATGTGAGACAGAGAGAGAGAGGGAATGATAAAGAGAATGAAAAAGAGAGAAAGAGAATTACATAAGAACAAAGAGAGGGAAAGAGTAGCAGGAAGAAAAAAGAGAGAGAGAAAGAGGGAGTAGAAGGAGGATTAGATAGAAAGAGAGAAAAAAAGAACGAAGGAGAAAGAGAGGGGGATAGAGAGAGAGAGACAGAGGGGGAGAGGGATGTTCCCACCCCGCCGGTGGTGTAAGGGCTTTCCGCAGTTATAAATGCGGTTTTGTATCTAGCTTTACAGGACAAAGTAATGGGCTTAGATAATCCTGATTTAATAAATCGAACAGTTGCGCGGGGGGGAGCGTTTACAACGCGTGACTAACGCGTTCAAAAACAAGATAAATGACGGGACGTCGATGCGTCTGCACGCATTTACATTTCGCCACCGTGTGTACGTCTGCGTGCGAGAAAAATCCCGAAAATGCCTAGCCAAAGCTGTGCAGGATTTGCACAGGAGGCCCAGTTGCTAATTTTTCGAGGGTGAATATAATGTATGTTGCGGGGCGGTTTCAGGATCTTCCTTGAGGGATGGGGGGAGGGGTACGTGGAAGTACTTAACGTTTTTTGAACCTTGTTTTACAGGAAATTTGAGATTTGCTTTAGAATTCATATTTTAATATAGTGTCATGCAACGTCTGTTATCTGGATTAATTAGGGGGCAGATCCGGGCAGTTTGGATAAACGATCGTGAAAGAACTAAATTATCGTGAAAAAAGAAGAACGTTTCATCAAAAATCGTATTTGTTTTGCAATATTTTTTCGAATGCATTTATTAGATATTTTTAAAGTTTTGCATTATTTTAAGAAAATTTCGATTTCTATCATTTGTTTTGCAATATTTTTATTAGAATGTATGTTTTAGACATTTTTAAAGTTTTACATTATTTTAAGAAAATTCTATTTCTATTATTTGTTTTACAATATTTTTATTGGAATGTATTTGTTAGATATTTTTAGTTTTGCATTATTTTAAGAAAATTCTATTTCCATTATTTGCTTTGCAATATTTTTATAAGAATGTATGTTTTAGATATTTTTAAACTTTTGCATTATTTTAAGAAAATTCTATTTCTATTATTTGTTTTATAATATTTTTATTGGAATGCATTTGTTAGATATTTTTAAAGTTTTGCATTATTTTAAGAAAATTCTATTTCCATTATTTGTTTTACAATATTTTTTGAAATGTATTTGTTAGATATTTTTAAAGTTTTGCATTATTTTAAGAAAATCTCGATTTCTATTATTTCTATTATAATTTCTATTTTTAAAATTTCTATGAATGGTATCAGAACGATAATTATCGTAACGGAATTTGTTTGGCGAACAACGTGCAATGGATCGTTTTAGCTGGCTGTTCTAACATTAATGTTCAATTTGTGGGAAATGCAAAGTGTAGAGAGATTTTAATGGCTTATTATCGGTTACTTGCGTCACATTTTGGCCCCGTTACGGTCTATTAAATTAGAGGTAATTCCTGTTTAAACAGTAGGCACGCTGCCTATGGTGTTAGCCCGAAATCACTTCTTACGATAGGCTAAAACAATTTCCACCGTATTTAAAGACAATCCATCGACATTGTAAACTAACAAGAATTTTCGTTATTTAACAAAAAAAGAAAGAAAAAAAAAATGCTGCAGTTACTTAGTTTTTAAATGACAAAAATTTTCTGTGGTTAATTATGCAACATGCTTTCTTCTTTCACTGTGATGTTTCACTTAATTTTTCTCAATAGAACTCGATTACAGGTTTCATATTATTATTTTTAACCCAATTCCCTATTCTACTGTGGTCCCTTTTTTTTGGAAATCTTCCATAATTTCTTTTAAAAACAAGCGAAACATGTGATCTTTACGTGTGACAGTCAAAGGGTTAAACGCCTCACAGTTTTTGGTGCATATTTTTTTACATCCCTCTACTTTCGAACATTCAACGCTCGCAAACACTTTCAGGAAACAATTGTGTTCGAAAGTCGAGCGGTACTGAACTTAATCCGATCCTAACCTGAACCTAATTTATACAGTAGTACTATACGTCTACTAGTAACCCTTTGAGTGCTATGAGCGCATATATGCGTCTGACGACAGTTACTGGTAGGGATTATGGACGCATATATGCGCTTGTCAATTTTTGTTTTCCTCGTCAAGCTTTTGAGAGTGTTATGAGCGCATATATGCGTCTGACGACAGTTGCTGGTAGGGACCATGGACGTATATATGCGCTTGTCAATTTTTGTTTTCCCCGTCAAGCTTTTGAGAGTGTTACAGGCGCATATATGCGCTTGTCAATTTTTGTTTTCCCCGTCAACCTTTTGAGAGTGTTACGGACGCATATATGCGTCTGAGGACAGTTGCTGGTAGGGACTATGGACGAATAAATGCGTTTATCAATTTTTGTTTTCCCCGTCAAGCTGTTGAGAGTGTTACGAGCGCATATATGCGTCTGACGACAGTTACTGGTAGGGATTATGGACGCATATATGCGCTTGTCAATTTTTGTTTTCCCCGTCAAGCTTTTGAGGATGTTATGAGCGCATATATGCGTCTGACGACAGTTACCGATAGGGATTATGGACGCATATATGCGCTTGTCAATTTTTGTTTTCCCCGTCAAGCTTTTAAGAGTGTCACGGGCGAATATATGCGTCTGACGACAGTTGCTGGTAGGGACCATGGACGTATATATGCGCTTGTCAACTTTTGCTTTCCTCGTCAACCTTTTGAGGGTGTTATGAGCGCATATATGCGTCTGACGACAGTTGCTGGTAAGAACCATGGACGAATAAATGCGTTTATAAATTTTTGTTTTCCCCGTCAACCTTTTGAGGGTGTTATGAGCGCATATATGCGTCTGAAGACAGTTACTGGTAGGGACCATGAACGAATAAATGCGTTTATCGATTTCTTCGATCTTTCACGTACTGCGACGCGATTGTCAGTTTAAGTACAAGTAACATCGCAACCGCAAAGCACTTAAGCCGCGAGTATTTATCGCTGAAAGGGTTAATTTCTTAAAATAAGACGCGTGTCGGTGCCCTGAGATTGTCTCGAGGGCACGTCCATGGAAAATCGGGAATTCTACCGAAGAAAGAGACACGTGAGACCACAAAAACGAAATTTCAGCCAGGGTGGCTGCTTAATGATCCGTGGAAAGTCATATATGGCATTCACTCGCGGACAGTTTCCGCGTCATCGGGTCCGCTTATCATTCAAATGGTACCGTTTTCATTGACACCGCGATAAATTTTTAAGGTCGACCCTGCGCTTTGGGGAGAGCGAAGCGAAACGCTGATCGAGGTTCGGATGCTGCTTCCGGCCGCTGGAGGATCGGCTTCCGGAGGACGTTTGGTGAGTGCACGTTTTTCAGTTTTATCAAAACAGAAGCGAGACCACGACTTTCCGTTATCAAACCTTTTCGTGGGAATTTCTTGCGAACTGAACCTTCCTTTCAAACTTAACACATTGTTGACCGACAATTTTATTGAAAATTTATCTCACGTCACCGGCTATTATTTCAGTAATTGGATGTGGAAGTAAAACAATATAGATGAACATTTACGAATAAATGTCTGTTTCATGGCGTTGCTTTGATTTTCGGTAGATCTCAGAAAAGTTTGTGTAAATTATATGAGTTTCTGTTAAATCACGGTGATAGAGCAAAATAAACGCTTGCTGTGTGGTGTCGCTTCTGTTTTTAGTTTTAATTCGCGATTACTCTTTCTTCTTAGAGCGTTTACCGGTATTATATCGGTATTATAACGTCTGTTCGATGCCATCGTGTCAGTATTTGAAACAATCGGTTTCCTTAGCGACTGTTATGTAATAACATATATAATAATATATAACAATAAAACAACTATCTAAAAAATACCGGTATTTTCTCGCGGTTTGCAATACCGATTTCAATCTCTGGATAGATCTTTCACCGCCGTTGCGATGGAATTAAGTTACGTAAACTCATAATTATTAACAAAAGTGGAAATTCTAGTAATTGGCTCAGTAAAGCTTTAATTCGCGATTCCTCTTTCTTCTTAGACCGTTTACCGGTATTATATCGGTATTATAACGTCTGTTCGATGCCATCGTACTGGTATTTGAAACAATCGGTTTCCTCAACGACTGTTGTATAATATCATATATAATAGTGTAAAATAACAAATATAATAATATATAACGATAAAACAACTGTCTAAAAAATACCGGTATTTTCTCGCGGTTTGCAATACCGATTTCAATCTCTGGATAGATCTTTCACCGCCGTTGCGATGGAATTAAGTTACGTAAACTCATAATTATTAACAAAAGTGGAAATTCGAGTAATTGGCTCAGTAAAGCTTTAATTCGCGATTCCTCTTTCTTCTTAGACCGTTTGCCGGTATTATATCGGTATTATAATGTCTTATCGATGCCATCGTGTCAGTATTTGAAACAATCGGTTTCCTTAACGACTGTTATATGATATCATATATAATAGTGTAAAATAACAAATATAATAATGTGTAACGATAAAACAACTGTCTAAAAAATACCGGTATTTTTTCGCGGTTTGCAATACCGATTTCAATCTCTGGACAGATCTTTCACCGCCGTTGCGATGGAATTAAGGTACGTGAACTCGATTTGCTTAAGTTCTTCTTTCGTGAACCGGCGTGAGGGAGGGAGGGAAAAAGAGCCATAAAGCTTGGCTGTTCCTGTGCCGTGCCGTTGGTCGCGAAATTTGATTCCGAAATAAAAATAGATTATTGGGAATAACGCGAATCGGTGAAGCCATTTGATCTTCGAGTGAGCCGGAATGGTCGGTCGGGAGGGTCCCGGGGAAGGGCGAGGAAACATATCGATATGGGGAAGCGGTACGAGAATGGAATACAGAGGAGCGCATTATCGCCAACAGCCAACTACCTTCTGCCGTTCTCGCGAATCGCATTACTTATTATTTGAAGAAACATTCTGCTCCAAGCACTTTGTAATATTACGAGAAATTACTCTCGACCGATTCATTCCGACAGATTACGATCCCTCGAATCGTGATGGCGGAGAACCGTTTGATTTGCAACACCTGATCTTGTCAACCTGATTGTTTGTAAAACGAACCCTCCTGCAACACGGTTAATTCGCTTCGTGTTTTGTGGAAACCGCGTTAACTCTTTGGAGCACGGCGGGATTAAAAATGTCCCATCTTTTTGATGCACGATAATACATGGTGGGACATTTTTAGACCCACCTCGAAATATTGCAATAGCTGCATAAGCATAGGTTTATATTTAGTCTTACTTACGTAAAACAGTTGGTAATACCATACAAAAAATGTTATAAATATGTTAGTTTGCGTTGGCAAGTTTCAACATGTCAATACTTTGTTAATAAAAATATACCAATTTTGTTTAATTTGAAATGCTGTAAAAATTTCTGTGCCTCAAAGAGTTAAACGAAGCTTAGAAGCGGTATCAATAACATTGAGGGATGAAAAGTTGGACGAACAAAATTTTTCGCTGTAATTCTATTCGACGTGTCGTATATTGTATGTAATTATGAGTAATCTTAGTTTATTCTATGAATGGGGATTTAAAAGAATTTCAAGACCAAGTTGGGTATTTTATATTGTTGAAAAACAGCAACTTTCATTCGTGAAAATTTTCAACGAATTTTTCGTAACGATTACATACTTAGGAGGACGGTACAGGTCGTGTGACCGGAATTGCACAAATGCAAACATGATTAAAGTGAATAAGACTCTAGGGGTGTTTCGATAAATAAAAGATTGATTAGAGATTTTCAATTAAAATTAAAGGAATGGGTACAATGATGTCTACGACTTTCAGGGAAAGGGAATACTTTCAAATGTGCTTTAAGCGATGTTAACTCTTATCGTGTACAATTGTACATGGGGTAGTGTGAATAATGTGTTATAAGCTGTTTCCGTAAAAGTGACTTCCTGTTCACCTGATCGGGTTTGCTGTAACACGAGAAGGGCCTAAAGTCAATTAAATAATCCCCGTTCGTTCCGAAGCAGTCGGATCAGCGGAAATCTTATTGATCACATCTGCGATCCCGTGTCCTCCTTTGTTTCCTAAGTGGCGTACTGATCTCTGCAGACCGAATGAATTATGGGGGCAGGGGAATATTAATACGTGTGTACAGTGATACAGATACATTCATCAAATTTGATCAAGGAAACGCACGAGGGTGTTACAGGATTAGAGTCTCCCCGTCTCCCCTTCATAGGGACCCAATTTTTTATCAGATGGATTTTTAGTCTCGCCCTCTGCGAAAGCTCGCCTCTTTTTTGCTTTTTTCTATTTTCGTCTGGCGTGGTTCGAGGGAAAATTGGACAAGCGTTTATGACTGTGGAGAGATCGTATCGAAAAATAATCAGGCATGCGTATCCTGTATCCGATACTCGTAAACGAGATATATCGGAGGAATCGTTGATGTAGCAAATTCAATCTCCAGGTGTGGTTTCTTCTCTTTTTTACGACATTGCTTTCGGTATTTATCGTGGAGAAGGATTGGTGGCGTTAAAATGAAAATGACGTTAGAATGAAAAGTGTGTGTTTATTTCGAAACTATCCCTAGTACTAAGAAATTATGGAAGTAATATTCGATGCACAAAATCGGGTGAAACAGTTAATTACTTTTAACAAACATCAAAATATCCGGATATTTGGCAGTCACGCTGTTCCAATCTCCGATTTCCAATTCCCCGATGTAACACCTGCCTACACCATGACGTTCATCGATCTGAACGCGAGCGAAAGAAATATTGTCGATCCGTACAATTACGTCCAACATAAACCGTAACCGGAAGAACAGGTTGCGGCAGGGCTGGGGTATAACGTTCACCGGGTGTGGGAACGGCCAAAGAAGCGAGGTTTCTAGAAGGCGACCGCAGAAACCGACCGTTTTAGGCACGAAATAAAATCGCAGGCTGTTACCGAGAACGGCCCCAAGAACAACCTAAAACTAGTAGCCAAGAGAAAAGGGGGAGTGAACGAGAAAGGGCACAAGCCCGAGGAATCGAGCATTATGGAGTCAAGTACATGTGGACCAATTTCGAGGGTACGAGCTGTGGGAGGTGAATGAAGGGAACGCCGCCTGCAGTCGTGATTTATCATGCCATGCCATGCCGCGCCGTACATACATACACCACCATGATGATACATGGTGGAGGAAAAGCGGGTAGGAGGCTTTCGCTCGTACTAATTGACGTCATCGATATTGGTATTCGTCGACGAGCAGATTACTCCGCCGTAAACAACTCCACCCCTCCCAGCTTCTGCTGCCACCGTGGTGCTACAGCCTACCCCAGCAGCATTCCGTCCTCTTCTATCGTTCTACCGTGGGACGAGCTGCCCACCGCTGCCACTTTAGTACCACCACCACCACCACCACTGCATAAACACCATCTAAGCCCTCGTTCCTTCCGCGCGCGCTTCTACCCTCGGCGCGCGCTATTTATCCCTATCTCCCCACTCCTCGCCGCGCTAACCCCACCATCGGCTGCGCGGCGACCGCTGCGCAGTTTGCCCCTGCTGTCGCGCAACCCGCCAACACTCGATCCCCACCACTCGCCGACCACGCTCCATCGGGTGAGCACTTCAACTTGTTACCCCATCTCTCTGACTCTCCCTAACCTCTCTTTCTGTTCTGCTCTGCTCTGCTCTGCTCCCTAACCACCCTCGGCCCTAAAACCTCTCGCTTCACTCTCTGTCTCCGTCTCCCCCTGTGATACACGCGCTGATACGCCTACGGGCGTTAGGGTGTCATGCTCTTTAACTCGCAAATGCTCCGCCGCGCCGTTCACTTTGCCGTATTAGATTCTAATAGGGGACGTCGCGCCACTCGGGGATCATTCGTTTAGCCGGAGGTCCACGCTTTGTTGCCCCATGCTCGCGTCCCCCTGTTTCTTTCTTTGTCTCTCGTTCGCTGTCTGTGTCTGCGAATGGCTGGCTCGTCCGATCTCCCGAGCGTTTGGTTTCGGCGCGGTGGTGGCGCGGCCCTGTCGTTGCACTTTGCTCACTGTTCGCTTCATCGAGCCGGCTAACTAAATCATGCGATGGATATCGTTGGCTATTTGAACGGTGATCCACGTAATAGTCTTAATAGCTGCTCCCTCGGAGCTGGTCCAGCGGAGAGAAGAGCGCCTGCCACTGTCTCTCGATGATTGCTATGACGTCCAGGCAATTCGTGATATTTCCACTGGACGGACGTACTAGCGGGCCTCCTCGTGGAATTGTGAGCATGATGTAAATGCATGGACACTGGGTTCGATAGATTGATTAATGGGTAGTTTTGGAAGATTCGAAATGGTTTTTATGCAGATACATTGGGTTGTGTTATACGTCGCTCCATGTTTATTTTATGGTTATCATCAGTTTAAATGTGACGTCCAACGTGCTCAAAATGGTACTTTATATTTTAACGAGTAAACATCAATGGTGCATATTATTCTAAATCTCCAGAATCACAATTCTAACCATGTCAACGAATTAAATCCTTCTTTTCCAATCAGACTGTTACATGTTTCACCGCTAAAGTACAACGAAAGAAATAAAAGGGAAATCGAATTTTGGCAACATGCCAAAGCTTCGTCGTTTAAAATAAATTAGCAGAGCGATACGTTTCTAATGAATTACAGGTACGAGCGTTTGAAGCGCGATTCTTCGGGATCGATATTAAGGGGCTTGTAAATTTCACGTCTAATAAATAATAATGCAAGTAATTCTGATGCCGTTTCGATGAATCGTTTGCAGAATGGCGTACGAACGTTGGCGTGGTCGCGTCCGAGAGTTTAACGTGTGTTTGGTTGAACGAAAAGAGGAAAAAGAACGCGTATCGGTGGGATACGCGTTTCGAAAACGAAAAAGTGATAAATCTGGAAATGTGGAATGACAGAACACATATATCTTTGTTGGGCGGAACAAGCGAATCCCTATATGCCGTACTAATCCTTTTCCGATACTGAAAAAATGATAAATCTCGGGATGTAAAACCACGAACGGAGGATATCGATTTTGTATACAGGAGGATCCATAAGTGAGCCATAAGGAGTTTAACGCTTAAGCTCTTCTCGCGAATCGTACAAACGATATGTTTGCTTAGCGCGCGATCCTTGATTTCCAAACAACATAAAACACTATCTTTTTCCTTGAAAAAAGAGGAAAAAGAATGGAAAAACAGAATACGGCGTGTCTCCGAATAATACCAATCATACGTTTCGTTTTATCCATGCCATGAACCTTAAAAAAGTTAGATTTTGTTACGAAAGATATCAAATGAACATCCGTACTATAATACTTTATTTAAGAACGAATAAATACTAAATTTAAAAGTCTTTCTTCTGGTCTTTCATCTAGTTGTTTTATTCAAATGTTTTGTTGGCACTGGTTCGTAAAACGGTGTCATAAAAATTATTTTAGAGAAGTGTAAATTTAATTTTTAACTGACATCGTGGGAGTCTAAATGATCCTTATAAAATCTTTATCCTATCGTTTTATATTTATTTTCTGTGCAAGTGAAATTGTACTCATAACGCCTGCACTAGTACAGTTATTAAAAAGAATTAAGTTTTTTTTTTTCAAAAAAATGTAAAAATTTTTATTCATTTACAGAAAATTCGAGTTTGCAAAAATGCAGGAAATGCATAAAATACGCGAAAATATACAAAGTATCTCAAGTGCAGTACACGTGTGCTCCTTCGTCGTGTTGTAGAAGGGCATGCAGTAAAGAAAGGATTAATTATTAATCCTTTAATTTCAATTAAATAATAATTATTAATATCATAATATTAATAATATTAATTTAATAATTATGATTAGGGTATATTTATTTGCGACAAGGAAATTAAATCGAAAATTATCTAAAGAGGGTGCATAACACGAGAGAAATAAATCTTAGTAATCGTAATAAAAAAATATTTGGTAAATTTCCAAAATTTCTGGGAACCTAAATTTTTATAGGTACTGCAGTAAGTTTATCCAAGTTCCCATAAAAAAATTACGAATAACTCATTTCGACCCCTTTGGTAGTTCCAGTGTTGCAATCAAATTGTCAAATTAAAATCTTCCTCTTAACCCTTTGCGTATGATAGTTTCGCAAATTTTCAGACTTTAATTAATTTGTTTATTAGTCAGATTCAAAAGTTAAACAGTCATATATGTAAATTTTGGTTTATCACTTAACTAAACTAAATGTCGCATAACACAGGCGAATCTTAGTAAATATTTCGAATTTGAAGCCGGTACCATTAAACGACAACAATCACCTCTCAAGTGCAAAGGGTTAATTAATTTCCCGTAATTAGAGTTCTTTAGAATTTTTGTAGACAGAAAAAAAAAACAGGAAGACGAGAATCGATAACGGAATGAAACATCCGTTTAATCAGATCGCGTGCAAAATAGATTCGCGTAAATTTGATTTGGCGAATCGTTACTTCATAAATTTACGTTTGTTCGAAATTGCACGATGATATTAATTCGACGGGAAGCTTCCTGCAAATAATATAATGATTGATATATCGTCGCGTGTCGATCGGGATATAAGTTCATTACACAGCAACTTGAAGCAAAATGTTGTGCCGTGGCTCGTGTACCGTGCAAATAATTTCGTTCGAAATAATGTAAATGTTTATAAATGCAATTCGCTTAATCCAGGCGTTTAGCAGCGTGCGTTTTGTCAATTATGAACCGGGATCAGTTTATAGGGTACGATAAAGGCTTCGACGCGTGATCGTCTCGATTGTATAGGTTGAACTCACTGTGCATCGACGTGGAACAATATTTAACCCTTTCACAGTATAACAAAACGACGAATAGCGCGCGAGAAACAGCTTAACCTTCTATGGACCCGTGTAACTTTCAGGTCACATGCTAATTTATTGACATTTTAACAAATAATTTGTTCATTTTTCATGAGATGGCGTATACGTATTAATTATATAATATTCTATAATGTAAAATTGTTTAAACTGGAAATTTCTTTTTCATCTGCATATATAGGATTATAATTGTTGATTTTCCGTTTCATAAATTTTTCTATATTTAGAACAAAAATTCGGCCCATAGAGGGTTAAAACGATGACTACTCTGTTATTCTCAAGACTTTAAAGCCATTACCTAATATGGACCCATATATGGTATTGCAATTTTGATTCAATTTTATTTCCAAATTAAGTATCATAAAATCATAGACAATTTTTTCGCGTTTTATTATTGCTAAATATATATATTTGATGAATTAAAATAGTTTGAATTATTTTATAATACTTAACCCTTTGCACTCGAAAGGTGACTGTTAGCCGTCTAACAATATTAACACGTTGAACGCCACGTCACCCATATCTGGGTGACGGCTATGTTTCTTGTAAACGGTTGATACTTTTCTAATTAAAACAAGATTTTTGAGGTAATTTATACTAATTTTATTTATAACACAATTATGATAAGTATATACGATATAAAGTAACAATAAATTATAAAGTAAATATAACATTGCGCTGTTTACAGTCCGAGTCTCTGGTTTGGGTCCTGGGGGAAACTCCACCGATTTACGCTGGGCGTTCAACGTGTTAATTTCAAAGATTTTCAAGTGTAAAATATTTACTAAGATTCACTTATGTTAAACGTAATTTAGTTTATTTAAGTCGTATACTAAAATTTACACATATGATTACTTAACCTCCGAGTCTGATTAATAAACAAACTAATTAAAATCTGAAAATTTGTGAAACCATCGTTTGGCGACTAACAGGCGCCTCTCGAGCGCAAAGGGTTAATTTGGAAATAAAATTGAATCAAAACTGCAATACCATATGTGGGCCCATTACGCGGTAAAGGGTTAACATTTTTTTTGCACTAGACTGAAAAAATGCATAATTTCGATCGTTTCCTTACAACAAACTTTATTAATTGTGTTATCACGGCACGATTTAAGGTGTGAAACTTATTCTGCTGTAATTTATGGCTTAACCGAATGTGTATCGTATTAAACCGCGAAAGGGTTAAAATAGAAATAGGAATGCTTGAAGTGATTGATATAAAGCGATAGCCAGGCTGGTGGATTTTTATGCATTTATAGGAAATTTTGAGGTACCATAATAGAGACTACGTAACACGAAAGAGTGTACAGAATATTTCGAATAAAATACGTATCGTTATGTGTGAAAAGTGAAATAAGTCTGTTGTTAGATTTTTTCTCCTAACCTTTCATAAAACTATACAGTTTAGTGATAGTGTATTCTTCAAATACTACAAATTATTATTATATATTAATAATTATTATATATATATATATTGTTAATTTATTATTTTAATTAGCCAGTGAAGTTGAGTTTAGATATTGTCTGAGAATCTATGTACTTCATCTACTGGCAGATGGCGGTCGCGACATACGCCGAGTCGTACTACTTGATGGCGCCTGATCGTTTGAAATATCGTTGAATCATTGAGTTTTAACCGCTACAATGTTGCAGATATGTTTTTTCTGAACAGTTAGAAATGTAATTCTGTTATTTTCATCGTGTACAATTGTTTCGATAATTATAAATAATTGTGTACACAACTTTTTGAAATTAGCAACTTTCTTCTAATAATATATTATTATGTTTGGTTAGAACCCATTTCAAAATTACTATACTTTAATTTATTCAAAGGGATAAATAGTTTTCCATCCTTTTTTTCGCAGCTGAATAATTCTGATTGTACTAATTACAATATTTATTGTAAATGAGAGATTTTTTTTGACGATAAAATTGTTTTATCGAAAGAAATTGTTACTTTGATAGAGAGTTCTATAGTTTTGTGGGAAACGTAGCCACAATCTCGAAAAATAATAACATTTTCCCCGAGATTGAGAACCAATCGTCCAAGTTCTTCAATTTCATCCATTTCGCGGAAGCTCCAGGCATTTAACAATAATAGAGGGCGATAAATTTCTGTTATCTGCCAGCTGACATCGAAAAAGCAGAAAGTAAGAATGTAATACGCGGCACATGATCGTAACACAGCGGGAAACGAGCAAAGTTCGCGACGAAAGACCGTTTCAGTAGTGTATCAACCAGATAAAACCGTCGTGCTTTGATTTTCCTTGGAATAGAAGCCCGATTCTTTCCCCTTTTCGTTCGCGGAAAACATGTTTGTTAAAACGTATTACCATAATAGGTGAAAAACATACCACTTCAATGTGAATTAAGATCTCTACAGTTTTATGGTCTTTTGTAATTTTATAGAGTGATTCAAGATGAATTCCGTGGAAGTATTCTTATAAAAGAAGAAGCGATAAATATTCATGGAATCGCCTGCAATTACTCTTTCAGTTTTTGCTGATTATATTAAATTTTTATTAAAAATGCGACCGATTGTTTAAAAATTCGAAAGAATTCAGTATCTCGTTAATCTTCAATCAAAAGATTCAAAGCTTGCACTGTTTCTGTCTCATCGACCAACCATGTTGATCTAAATAAATATATTCCGACAGAATTCAATCAACAATGATACGAGTTCTGATTCCCCTTATGAGGAACAATCTTAACTCCAAAGATTTCAACAAAATTCTTGCATAAAACATTTACACAAATTCATTCCCCATTCACTCAGTTTCAACTCCAACCGTGAAACTTCCTCTCACCTCTAACGTCTAACGATATCCCTAACAACCGACACCCCTCATTCTTCTCACCCTCATCCCTTCGTCAAAACTCAAAACGAGGCACCAGCATCGCGAGCCGTATCCAAACAACGCCTATCCAGCAATCGATGCCACTGAATCAGCGACTCGTCCCGTTCGCGGTTGTGTATGCATGTATATAAGTACATATATATATATACGTATGTATGTATGTATGTATGTATCGTAGTAATATTTCGGGAAACGCGGTGCCGGTCCGCAGATCCGGGGCAATCTCGCCCCCGAAGATGGCATATACGCGGAGGTGAATCGCCTCTTGCCGAGAAAATCCGAGGTAATTGAATGCTAACCCTCCCTTCTCGCCCCTTCCCTCCCCCGCTCTCCTCCTGCACCCGATATCATCATCCGCGAGAAGCAGACACTCGGCGCGGAGGAGAGCAGAAGGAAGGAAGAGGAGGAGGCAGTGTAGGGAGGGCGAGGGCGGGTGTGGGGGCGGGATGGCGGTGGTGCCGCCGCTGCTCATCCCTTGGCTATCACTCACCGACGCATACTTGTAGCTTTCAATAAAAATGTAAATATGGCGGCGTAGAACGAGCCAATGACAGCGCTACATCGACGGGCCGCGACACGCAGAGGGGCTGAGGGTGGAAACGGGGTCGGCGGGAGAGACGAGGCACCGACGGAAGGGCGGAGGGCGGCGCAGGGGGGGGGCGAGGGGGTGGCTGAGGCTTCGGCAAACGGCGAGGTCGCCGCCGCCGCCGCCGCCGCCGCGAGGGTCGAAGATGGCGAACAAGAGGAGGAACGGGGACACGTCGTAGGAGGCTTCGAGTGCCGTCGGAGTTCTCCCTGGAAGTTTGTGCCGCGAGCACGGGTAGTACAGATGTAGCTCGAGAGGCGGGAGTAAAAGTGGAGGCTCGCCGGAGGAGCTCCCACCTCCTTTCCCGTGGATCGCGGAGGAGGCGCAGGAGGAGGAGGAGGGGGACGCGGGAGATAGGTAATAGGTGCTTTCGAGTGGGGTCGGGCGGCGCAGGAGGGGGAGGGGGGAACACGGCGTGTGTGGGTGGAAAAGATGGAGAGGAATAGGCGGATAGACAGAGAGGCTGGTGAAAAAAGAGGTGGGTGGGGTGGATGGGTGGGGTGGGGTTTTGGCGAGGTTAGAGGAAGGAGGGCGAACAGTGACGGTTGGCTGTCGTCAGCCAGAGAACGCAGGGCTCTTCCTCGCTCACCTCTTCTTCGTCCCTCCCGTGTCGGTTTCATCGGGTTCCATGGGGGGGGGGGGCGGAGGGTGGGGCAGGGCTGCAGGGGGCGGGAGACACACAGAAGGGAGAGAAAATGACGCAGGTGCCGCAAAGCTTGACACGTCTCCGGCTGTTTTGTCACCTTCTTCTATCCTTCGAACTTTTTACAAAGCCGCCTCGTTAGAAGGTTGCTCGCGGCGTTGATGGAGTAAGCCGCCGGCGAACAAATGCGTTTTAAAATTACGCCCCCGAAAGCGATGGGGTGGCCCGCCGATGGAGAACGGCGAAAGCTGACGCCACGGCCGTGTCCCCTCGATGTGCAGTTCACGGTGATACGGTTCTTTGGAGGATTACCGGGCTCGCACCCGGACTCGTTTTAATTTTATTCCTTTCGTCTCCTCGCGTTTCTTTTTTTTTTCTGATATCGACGAGGTACACGCGATGCGTACGTGGAGCGCGAAGATTCGCGGGGGCTGTACGGCCCTCTCGAGCGAGAAAGAACGAGGATGCAGATCGTGGAGCCGTTTCACGGGGTAAGAATTAGTCGTAGAGTATAATGGCTCCAACTGTTCGATGGTAGTCCAGTAGCTATTGACGCCATGCTTTGTAATAATTATTGAAGATTATGGGTTAAAAATGAATAAATAAAGATAACTCTTCTTTTTAAGAATTTACTAAACCTTATTTGTAAAGGAAGATTTAGATTCATTGCAATTGGTAACGGAATAAGTTTATAGCCGTTTGAATTAGAAATTATTAGAAAGGTTGAACGAACATTTTATATAGTAATATTCCTTTTTATTATCAAAATGATAATCTAGATTTTCTTTAAAATAAATTCTTAGCGCCAGAGCAAGAGGCTCTAAATTTGCCTAGCAGTTGAGGTGATCTTTCAGTGTATTCGCCATTTTGTATTTTTCGCGAAATGAGTTAGGTATATTTTCGATTGGAATTACTCTTATATTATTAACACTAGATTTACGGATATTTCTTGTACATCTATTTTTAACATACGTATACTAAGGAATAAGGTATACATCAAACAGAATTTGAAATTGCAAACCTGAGAGGAAAATAGATTTGGGTATATTTGTATCGCTCCATCGATAAAAGCTTACAAAAATTGTTAGGAATAATAGTAACTATTTTTACAAATTTTGCTCATGAAGTCCAAAACCCGGGTTTCGTGAACCTACTATTAAATTTAAAGCAATGAGCTATTTTATCCAGTTTGCTATAAGATATTAATTAAAAATTGTGCAAATTCTATCCCTAATTTTCACTGTTGTAATAAAGATACTTGAAACTGAAATACTTTTAAGTATTCGCTATTTCCCACGCCTCGTCGACACCTTAAATTTATTTACCCTTCGTCGATTTCGAGATTCGAACAGAATGTAGGAAAATTTATGAAAGCTGCATCCTCGCGATTATACATACAGATGTCTGCCTGTGTTCGTGAAAGGAAAACATTCTCGCGAGTGCGAGATACACAGAAACGCGTTATCATCTTTCACGCGAAGATCAATATTACAACCGAAACGGATAGCCTGTGATTCATCGGCTGTTTGCCATTTATAATGACAAATTTAACACCTGATTTGCGACCGTCTGCCCGGCGATACGTTATCCGGAATTGTTCAGGAATTAACAAGATGTAAAATCGAACGGCGTCGATGTATTCCGTATTAGAGCGGAGGGGACGGAGAAAAATACGGACGGGGCTTAATGAGACGAGAAGAACGAAATAATTATTTCGATCACGGGGAAAAGGGGGTAACGGACAGGATGGATCAACGATCGAAACAACGAACGGAGATCCGTCGTCGATCGTTAAAACGGATGATTTTTCGAGGTTGTAATCCGCGCCCTCGACGATTAAGCCGACAAGGAAATATTAAACGATGGCGGCCGTTAAAAATGGCGACAGTTTCAGTTGATTTTACTTTTTATCGCGACACACTCCGCCTTCCGCCCGTTCCATCATTCCCGGATTAATATCGGAGCCGGCGAGAACGCTTTCGACTGTTATGAATTTTTATTAACCCATCTACATCTGTTACTCATAATTAGCCGGCTACCCGGGTTTAAATCACGCGGACGTATTTATCGGAGATTAGCGTAAAGTTTATTAAAAGCGCCGCGTTCCGTTCGCTTAACTGCGCTTGTCGTCTAATTTCGCTCGCGGACCTTGTTGTTTCCTGTTAGAAATTGAAACACGGAAATATTACGAAGCTGAAATTAACCGAAAACCCAGTTTTCTCTTAACGCTTTATCGACCGGAAGCCTATTAACCCTTTGCGTTTGAAAGGTGATCGTTGGTCACCAGATGATAGTTTCGCAAATTTTCAGACTTCAGCTAATTTCTTTATTAGTCAGTCTCAGAGGTTAAATAATCATATATGTAAATTTTATTAATCACTTAACTAAACTAAATGACGTTTAATATAGGCGAATCCTAGTAAATATTTCCAATTTGAAAATTCTTGAAGTTAATATCATTAGATCACTACCCCTCTTCCCCCTACTCATCGAATTCCCACATCGGACCGCAAAAACGTTTTAATACACTAATCTTTCTCTCGAGCCTATTCCCGCAAAACACGTGAGAAGAGGAGAACAACACGGTGACGCACTAACGACCCCTTAATCGCCCCTTGGAAACCACCCTCGACCGCTCCGTCCTCCCTCCCCCACCCCCCCAAAAAAAAAGAAAGAAGAAGGAAAAAAAGAGAGCACGTTTACTCTAGCCTACAGCTTACCTTTACTTACCTAGGAAACCACGCTCTACCCTCCCGTCCCTACCCCCCCCGAAAAAAAAAAAAGAGAGGACGTTTACTCTAACCTAGCGCTTACCTTCACTTACTTAGGAAACCACCTTCTTCCCTTCCACCCCCACCCCGCGACGTTTACTCTAACCTAGCGCCTACCTTCACTTACCTAGGAAACCACCCTTTACCCTTCCGCCCCCATCTCCCAAAATAAAGGAGAAAAGAGGACGTTTACTCTAACCTAGCGTTTACCTTGACTTACCTAGGAAACCACACTCTACCCTCCCATCCCCATCCTCCCAAAAAAAGGAGAAAAGAGAGTACGTTTACTCTAACCTAGCGTTTACCTTGACTTACCTAGGAAACCACCCTCTACCCTTCCGCCCCTATCCCCCCAAAAAAAGGAGAAAAGAGGACGTTTACTCTAACCTAGCGCTTACCTTGACTTACCTAGGAAACCACCCTCTACCCTTCCGCCCCCACCTCCCCGAAAAAAAAGAAAGAAGGAGAAGAGAGAGGACGTTTACTCTGGCTGCTTACCTTCACTTACCTAGGAAACCACCCTCTACCCTCCCGTCCCCATCCCCCGTAAAAAAGAAAGAAGAAAAGAGAGGACGTTTACTCTGGCTGCTTACCTTGACTTGCGACTCCGACATGCCGAGGGCGTAGGCCAATTTAGCACGCTCAGGGCCGGCTAGGTATTTCGTCTGCTCGAACGTTTTCTCGAGGGCGAAGATTTGCTGGCCGCTGAACGTCGGCCTGGTGTGCTTCTTCTTGCCGCCCTCGTGTTCCCCGGCCCCACCGGATCCTGTCATCGTTTGCTGGCAACCCAGCTGTTGCGACACTGTAACATCGATATCGTCCAGGGATTCTCGTCGTCGTTCTAATAACCGGAATTCTCTTCTTTTGAGAGAGAGAGAGAGAGAGAAAGGGAGAAATTCCTATTTCTATTCATCCGTCGCAGCGCGAGAAAAAGGGCCGACGACCACTCGACACATCCGGCGCACCGCAGCCGTGTGTCGAGCAACTCGATGATCGTTCCCGTGGAGAACGAACCCGATGGTTCTCGGGTTATTTACCTCGGTAGAACCTCGATTATCGGAGCGGATAGGGAGACAAATGTGTTTCGAATGCGCGATCTCTCAGAATCAGATGCTTTAGGGATAAGGAGGTTTTACTATCCGTTTAACCCCTTGACGTACAATAACAAGGTTAGGCTGGTCATTCATTTCGTGTGTTTTCAGCATAACGCCGTGCACTATATTATTAGGTTACTTAGTTACTTCACTCGTGCGTCGATTCTGTTTCGTTTAGAATATTCAAGATGCTCCCCCTTGCCTCGTTCAAAAAGAATTTCAAAATAAGATGTTCTGTTTCCAAGCTTGCACATAACTGATTCAGTTGAGCCGAATTAAATAGTACAGGCACCCCTCGACTTTCGCACATTTTTAAAAATTCAACTTCTTAAGCCTTTGCAGTTGGATGTATACGTGTCAACATCCGGGAGTAGCTCACCCCCCCCCCAACCACCCTTATCCTACCGGGAAATTCATAGAGGCGGAGGGAAGGGGAAGGTGCACGAATAATTTTATTTTTCATTTTCTGTTGATGTAAAAGAAATACAGGTGCCCCTCGTCTTTCGCACATTTTACTTTCGTATATTTTAAAAAATTCAACTCTTTAAGCCTTTGCGGTCAGATGTCCCCTCTGAGGGGACATCATGAGTCTACCAGGCTACTGGGTTGCCCCATCTCAGGGGACATCAGACTTTAGCCATCAGACTACAATGTTGTTCCGATCAATACTTTAAAACACCGTTTTTGGTGCATAATTTTTGTACATCCCTCTACTTTAAAACATTCAACATTCGCACCCAGTTTCAGAAACCAATTGTGTGCGAAAGTCGAGGGGCGCCTGTAGTAGTATGTAGTAGGTCATGGGACTTTGGGCGGTTTCGCGCGTTTAGGATTTCGAGAACGTCGCGGATCTGACGGTTTTAGGGAGTTGAAGAAGTTGTTCGCGTCGAGATTCTGCGACGGGAAAGTTCGGTTTGCGATTTTTAAGAAACTTGATGGGTTGGGAGATTTTGGGAGGTTTTCGAAGGTTTTACGGTTCTTGTGTTCTTATAGGTTGAGGATCTAACGCATTTGGGGAATTTTAGGGGATTAATGAAATTGATGGGTTTGGTATTTTGGAAAATTGGCGATTCGGTGGGTTATGGAATTTTTAAAGGTTTGATGGTATTAGAATTTTTTAAAAATTTCAAAGTTGGTGGTGTATTTGAAATTTATAAAAATTAGGAATTTTAAAGGTGTAACAATTTGTTGTGTTTAAAATTTAGGAATTTGGTACTATGTTAAAACGTTCAGAATGTTCGATATATTTTTAGAATCTTAAAAGATAATTTGATTTGGTAATTTAGAAATTTTTGAAAATTCGGTTTCACCTTTTTGAGGTCATTTGAAAGTTGGAAATTGGTTGTAATTTTTATTTTAGAGCACCCGCGCTGAAAAGGAGTAACTCTGGCATCATTGCGTGAGAAATGAAAGGAATTGATTCGGGATAATTATTGTGTCGTTAGTTAGAATTATTGTAATCGTGTTGCCTTGAAATTCTTCGTTCTATATTAAGAACGATTATAATTTTGATGTTGTCCGTGTGGCGGATAAATGGTTACATAATTACGAAACTTATCCAGCCAATCGTAGCCGCGCTCCCTTTTACCAAGCAATTAATCTTCATCAATTTTGCATCATTCTTGTTGGTATCGGCCACGCGTTTTGTCCCGACGATTTACATAGGCTATCGATAATTGCGCCATAAATTTACATCTCGTAACACGCCAAAAATGTTCTGAACGACACATCTATTTGAAATCGTCTAATTATTTCCCGTTAACACACCGTAATTATAACCTTCTGCGGTTATCCTGTTCGATCCACGATTTCATTAAGCGTATCAACGTAAAGAAAAAGAAATACTTCCAACTAAATTATCAGCAAAAATGGCAAAAGTGTATCGAATGAAACATCTACAGGAGAAAGTGTTCTGTGAAATAATTAAACGCTAGTTTAAAAAATTATTTAAATTCTATAATATTACACGAGTTAACCATAGACTGCAGATATTTGCTATTTTAATAAACTTGCAGATTTTATAGTAGCCATTTTAACGGTACCTTTTAACACTAGAATTACCGACGATTAAATGGCACTTATTTGCATGGAAGAGATCAAATTGAAAATTACATGAAAAAATACCGAATATGTAGAAAACGAATCTTTGTTTATAGCTTGTGCAGAAAATCATAGTAAATTTTGGAAACTTTACCACAGTGAATTTATACGGTTGCTATAAATCATCACCAATTGGTCATTTTGACTGCTCTGATAGTTAATAAATATATTCTGTTAATGAAGTTTTAGTATCGAAGTACTAACTAAAAATTTATAATATTCTGATACACAGAAATTTCAAAAGAACTATAATTTGCAAGCGTTTGTATTTCTAGGGATAAACAATATAATTCTGCTGTATTCAACGAATGTTATTTTCAAGGCATTCCAATATTCGTATTTTACACAATTATTCGATTTACTCGCACCTTCTTCGAATTACCAAAAATTTACTTCCAAGTTAAATAATTTATTCAAAAAGTTTATACACTCCTGTCTTTCAAACATTACTTTTACCATTTTTACCATTTTTCTTTTTCTCAAAATATTTTCGTCATTCTTACAATTTTTACTATTTTCATCGCGTATACTAATCTCTAAAAATCATTAGAAACTGGAGCCGACAAAATGTCGGTTCTCCAATATTTTCGTCACTTTCGTACGGCTTCTGTGCCATTTTCGTCGTTCACGTTTTTTTCACGTTCGTTCACGCGTCTCACTGAACGTAACATGGATGCTGTGCGATCGTCCAGAGGGGGAAAAAACAGCAGGGGAGATTACAGTTTAATCTGTCGAAATCACGCGTTCAAGGGTTAAACACTTGTGCGATAGACCGCAATCATGGCGTCTCGACGGGTGCCAGGCACGTGGCCGCCACGTGAGTTTAGCGTTCCGCAAATAGGCGGACTTTGTTATCGTTATCCTAGCCTTGCCCTGATCCCGATTGCTCCTGCACGGATGCAAGATCCTCCGGGACAGATAGCGTTGTCGAATAGAACGCCACGTGACAGAGGGTGAAGGGGGGGCGAGGGCAAGATTGGGGTGCCATTTATCGGCGGCGCGAACATGTTCACGGACGATCTGTAAGGAAAAATCGTGATCACCGCGTGTGCCTCGTTGCTTTGACCGATACAGTAATGACTCGGGAAATTGCCGGAGAATTATGCAAATTTTCGACCGACACAAACATTTAAGGGGTCGCGTAGCAGAGAAAAGTTTGAGGATGTAGAACTTTGTAAAATATTTAATAAATATTTGCAATGAACAAACATTTAACGGGTCGCGTAGCAGATAAAAGTTTGAGGGTGTAAAACTTTGTAAAATATTTAATAAATATTTATAATGAATAAATATTTAAGGGGTGCGTAGCAGATAAAAGTTCGAAGATGTAGAACTTTGTAAAATATTTAATAAATATTTACAATGAACAAATATTTAAAGGGCTGTGTAGCAGATAAAAGTTTGAAGATGTAGAACTTTGTAAAATATTTAATAAATATTTACAATGAACAGATATTTAAGGGGTCGCGTAGCAGATAAAAGTTTGAGGGTGTAGAACTTTGTAAAATATTTAATAAATATTTAATAAATATTTATAATGAACAAATATTTAAGGGGTGCGTAGCAGATAAAAGTTTGAGGGTGTGGAACTTTTTGATGCGAGGCAAGATCAAATTTTGTAAAGTCGGATTGAATTAAATTCTTTCAACAAATTTGAGGAAACGATGCATTGAAAATTTGGGGTTTGTAAGCTTTGCTTTATCGTATAACAATCCACAGCTAACAACGATTATAATTCATAAAATAGAAAATGGAATTAGCCAAAGTTACGAACCATAATTTCAGCGTGTGCACTTCCGAAGGAAAAATATTTTCCAAGTAATTGATTGGAAGATTAATTGCTTGGTTTGAAAATTCTCATGGAGGGGTTGATATTCTTGGAAGCCAGTGAAATATGTCCAGTTGTTCGTTTGACAATTTCCCAAATGGAATAACAAAGGTAACTACTGCATTGCACAAGACAACGAGATAAAGATACATTGAGCTGTTATTTACTCGTAAATAATATTCGCATTCACAAATTCGCATAAAAATATAAAAATTTGATCCTTCAGCCTGACAATATTAATATCCCTCCTAAGAAGCTACCGTATTAACCCTTTGCACTCGAGAGGTGACCGTTAGTTGACATTCTTCTGTACAAAGTGATTTCTGTAAATATTTATATTGTATGTAAAATTTTCTGTGGATCTCTCTCTTCCTCTCTCTAGGAAGGAAAAAATGAAAATCTTAACTCAACCCTTTGCACTCGAGAGGTGACCGTTAGTCGTTTAATGATACTAACTTCAAAAATTTTCAAATTCGAAATATTTACTATGGTTCACGTATATAAAACTTCATTTAGTTTAGTTAAGTCGTATATTAAAATTTACATATATGACTATTTAACGTCCGGATCTGAACTAACGTCTGAAAATTTGCGAAACTATCATATGTTAGGATTACGATGTCCCATGAAAGGGGACAGCCGAGTGCAAAGGGTTAAATAATAGTCATCATTTCTTCACTGAAATTTCGAACGAAAAGAAATTATCACAATTTATACACCCAACAAGCACAACAAATAAGGTTATTCCTGTTTATAATTAGACTGCGGATTTGTATGCGTTCACGGGAAATTTGAGGGTCCAAAGAAGCGCAGAATGCGTATAATGTGCAAAAATATAGAAAGCGTCCGAGGTAAACCGCAACTCACGAAGTTCCCAAGGCGAAACAAGTCTCCCATTAAATTCCATTTGTTTATTACTTGTTCTCTACAAAAATTTAAATTTGCCGAAAAATCCGCGGTTCAGTTAGCTGCTCGCTAAAAATTCCAACTTATTGATATTTGCATATCAACGTCGACACCCTTCCGGTTCCTCTGTCCCAGTGAAAGAAGATCAATCTCGGCCACGGGGATGACAGGTGGCAACGACTGACAGCCATAAATTTCCGTAAAAAGCTCGGACTTATCGAATTACCGGGCACGCAAAATTGCTCGGCGAGAGTTTACGCAGTTTCTAAGTAGACGAATAGGGGAAATCGCGTGAAACGTGTAGCTCGATCGTCGCAGAGGGTGGAGAGTGCGGTAAGCAGCTTATTAGAACCCTCCCCGCCGACTGGCCATTATTGCCTCGTTCCGTATTCCGTTACAAATTGCTTTATTAAATTAAAGTCCCACAACCCATACTGTTGTGACGACCCCACGCCTCCGGTTTTCCCCCCTTTCGACTCCCCCCCCCCTCTCGCATCATCCCCCATGGCCCATGTGCCGCATCTGACCGCGTGCTGCCTTCCTCTTCGTCCATGCAACTTGTATCCCCCGAGCCCTTCTTAATTACCCGAGTCCAATTTTACCGAATACCTTCTTCGACTGTTCTACGTTCACGAATGCATACCATTTTGGTTTTTTTTTTTTTTTGATAAGCGTGGGCGAGAGCGTTTAAGACTAGAACGGTGGTGGTGAACTGGTAAGCGATACGAATGTGGGTCAGCAAACACAGTTTTAGCTAACTTGCAAAGGATTTTGCAAGGAAATTTTGATGGGATGAAGGAAAGGGTTATTGTTCATAGGTGACTATGAAACGATGTTCTGTGTGTTATTTGTACGGTAATAATTAACCTTTTGAGTGCTATGGACGCATATATGCGTCTGACGGAAGTTACTCGTAGAGACTATGGATGCATATATCCGTTTGCAAATTTTTGTTTTCTTCACCTTGTGACTTTTTCCGTGGCCACACATTTGTTAACTTTGAGTGCTATGGACGCATATATGCGTTCGTCAATTTTGTTTTCCACTTTTTCCGTGGCCATACATTTCTGCGTTAAGCTTGTGAGTGCTATGGACGCATATATGCGTCTGACGAAAGTTACTCGTAGGAACTATGAACGTATATATGCGTTTGCAAATTTTTGTTTTCTTCACCTTGTGACTTTTTCCATGGCTACACATTTCGGCATTAACCTTTTGAGTGCTATGGACGCATATATGCGTCTGACTGAAGTTACTCGTAGGAACTATGAACGTATATATGCGTTTGTCAATTTTTGATTTCTTCACCTTGTGACTTTCTCCAGGGCCACACATTTCAGCGTTAACCTTTTGAGTGCTATGGACGCATATATGCGTCTGACGAAAGTTACTCGTAGAGACTGTGGACGTATATATGCGTTTGTCAATTTTTGATTTCTTCACCTTGTAACTTTCTCCAGGGCCACACATTTCAGCGTTAACCTATTAGTATTAACGAAAGTTACCCATAGAGACCACGGACGAAAATATGCGTTTGCAAATTTTTTCGATCTTTCGTTTACCACAACGTGACTGTCAATTTAAAAGAGTTACAATACTCCGTCTCCACCGATAACTCGTCGTCCTTCCAAAGCACTTAGGCCAAGACTAATCATCGCTCAAAGGGTTAAAGCCGATTAAGTCGACTACAATAAAACGAGCCCACTTGTAAAAAATAGAATCAAAATTCTAACTAAATTATAACCAGTCAGTCGTGTTCCTTCCAACCGACTTCTCGTCAGCTCCCAACGGCGACCGCTGCGCGTCACCGCTTGTAAAAGTCGCGATTTCCCTCTTCTTTAACCCCGTCCCGTGAAAACGTACCCTAAGCCGCAGAGGGGCGAGAAAGGGGAGGGGGGGTTGGGAGGAGGATACACCGCGGACCGCCGCACGGTTAAAATATCGCCGGAGTTATTCACGTGGGTGTAGAAAGCACAGGGGCAGCAGACCTCGCCGGGATACGAGGGTTGATATTGAATATGATATTCCGGATACAGACGCGGCAGCAGCGGGCCGACCATATCCGTCCCGCAGTGACACGATGCTGAAACAACACACGGTTGTGCTCGTCCACGCCCTGCCTACGACGCGGTTCCTTCGCGTACTTACACGCCAGCTCTGTATCTCGCCACCCCTCTCGCAACCCCCTTCGGGTCGTCCCTTTTTGGCGCGCGGCTGCCTCAGTGGCGTAGCTACGGGTGGGCGGCATTTTTTTTTTTTTTTTAACAATCTTATGTTTCGACGATTGTTTTGTTCGCGTTAGCTCGGTGACTTTTATCGGTTAACCCTTTCGCTACGGAACGCTCGTGACAAAATGTGAACGCTGTGTACGTTACTAATTTTACATTTATTTACATATATGTTTATAAATTAAAGGAAAGAACTGCGCCTTTTCGTTTATCACCAACAGGTCTAATATCATTAGAATAACTAATATAATTTTGTGTATGCCATCTACAAACGTCAAATCGTTCGTCTTCGATCGTTTTTTTCCCCCCTTTAACGCATAAAAAGGGTGTTTTCTTAGATCCGTGAAGCGATGTTCAGAGCGTGGCTCGACGACACGTGTTCCTTTCGTCCCGGTCAACCGATCTCTTCGTCGCAAACGCAAACACGAGCAGCTGTCAAATCTGTACTAATATCGAGAGGAACGAAATATCCCGCGGGCAGAAATATATCCCTAGCCCCCCCCCCCCCATTGCTACGGATCGGTGTTTTTGAATTCAATCTTTTTCACTTCAACTGCCTCGTTTTTCTTTTTCCTCTTTTTCCCCTCCTCCCCCCCTTGCTTTGAGTCCCTGTTTCCGCGTCGATCCTTACGAGAGCATAAATATTGTTTCGTCGATCTAAACTGTTCTAGCTCTGTTACTTGTGTAACAGATTTGTATCGTTGCGAAACACATGGTGATACTTTGTCACTTTGTGGGTAGGAAATAAAAGTGCTACAATTTTAGAGAAAACTAGAAAAGAAAGATCAACACTTCCTACCACAACCGGTCAAATGACCGTTTTTAACATTTCGACTAGAATTTCATAGATACAATGTAATTGAATCGCAGACGTTGATTCCTCGGAATCGCTAATAAATTCTGATGTCCCCTGAAAGGGGACAACAGAGTGCAAAGGGTTAAACTTTAAACTTTTTCACGTATCAAATATACGTATAATACATTTTTCAATATTCGCTTCTTTTTCATCGTTTATTTTCTGAGAAAAATTTGTAGTCTGTCTTACGTGGGACTGTTGCGGTATGAATAGATATACGTGAAGTGTCGGTAGGAATAGTGTTAAGGAAAAGTGTACTGGATTTTTGTTGATTTCTCCAGCGAAAGAACACGGTTCGCTTTTTAAGAGGGGATATATAATAGAAGTGATTGTGTTGCAATTTAAGAAAATTATTTTTCTGTGAAATCATATACAACTGGACATATTTCAGTTTCTGAATCTTTTCGTAATTCGAGGTTCTTCTCTCTTTATTCCATTTACAAACGTCACGAGCATTTTCAGGGCTGACACAGGATTGGGCGAGCAAATCGAACAAAATAGTGGTTCAAACGTGATCTTATTTGATTGGAAGTACTTTGATATAATTGTAGCTCGTTCCATGTAGTATTCTTAGTTTTTCTTTGAATTATTTTATCGAAATAAAGTAAAACGTCGATTATTCGAATTAACACTAGATTTAGGGACATTTCTTGTACACCTATTTTCAATATACATATATTAAGGAATAAGGTATAACACCAGAAAGAATTTGAAATTGCAGAACTGACAGGAAAATAGAAAATATTTGTGTCGTTCCATCGATGAAACTCAACAAAAATTGCTAGGAATAATAGTAATTATTTCTGAAAATTTCACTAATGAAATTCAAAACCCGTCAAATCTAGGGTCCCTTAAACCTAGTGCTAACAAAGGAACTGTTGATTTGCGAACATTTCTTGTACACCTATTTTCAATATACATATATTAAGGAATAAGGTATAACACCAGAAAGAATTTGAAATTGCAGAACTGACAGGAAAATAGAAAATATTTGTGTCGTTCCATCGATGAAACTCAACAAAAATTGCTAGGAATAATAGTAATTATTTCTGAAAATTTCACTAATGAAATTCAAAACCCGGTCAAATCTAGGGTCCCTTAAACCTAGTGCTAACAAAGGAACTGTTCCATTCTAATAAACAATTGTTTAAGCAGTTACTTTAACAAGAATATACATCCTACAATAAGAATCACAGATCTTTGTGAAACTTGAACGTAGAACGTTTCTCAAAAACTATATTTAATAGAATTTACGTTAAAGAACGATTATCAGATAATCTGTATTTTTTCTGCTTTAAATAAAAAATAATTTTCTGTTTTACTTTACTCTCGTAAATCTGTTAAAGTTTACCGTTGTTGCATTTGTTGCTCTAATATTGTAAGAATCAGCTGGAACAAGTAAATTATCACGATTTGCCCCGATTTGTTCGTCCGTTCCTGATTTCCGTGGTGAGAACACGAGATACATCTCGAGGAGAAAACTTACGTGTGTGTAGCCTTGCCCGCCATGCCAACGGATCACTGACTAATCCCTGAAGACCTGGCCAATAGACAGCAGGATGCCGTGGCTCCGTTCTTTGTTGGAATTGCCCGATACCTGCATTCAAAGCAAAACACACCATCAGCACTGTTGGATTTTAACGTGGTCAGGGACAATAATTTTAGTTTTTAATGGAGAAATGAAAGCTTTTTAGATTTTAAATATTTAATAATAATGATAACATGGATTAAATTAATAATTACAATAACGTTTTTTTTTTTTTTTTTTTTTAATTAAGGGCTTAACGTCGCATCGACAACGCGGTCATTAGCGACATAAACCGTTAGTTGTTGGTGCTAAATGTATTCATAAAGTTGTCTATTGGTTTGGATGAAACTGAGGGTATTTTTGGCATTTTCTGTGTTATTGAAGATTTCTTTTACTGAGTTAGGAACCTTTGCCTGGGGATTCGTGAGGTCTCGTATTTCTTACAGAAAAATAAAATATGTTCGATGGTTAAAGGATGTCGACACTTGTCGCAGTTTTGTTCTTATCTTTTATCTTGATTTTGTACAATAAAAAAAAAGAAAAATGTTATTGTAATTATTAATTTAATCCATGTTATCATTATTATTAAATATTTAAAATCTAAAAGGCTTTCATTTCTCCATTAAAAATAAAATAAATCACTGAAACCTGCTATTTAGATTAATTAATCTTAAGTAATATTTAGATATTTAAGTATTCTGCATTAAAGAGCTTCGCGTATTTCCCAATTAACGATTTATAATACACCTACGCTTTTTGGAAAGTACCATTTTTTTCTCTATTTTCTGCAATAATTTTAATGATGATTGAATAATCAGGTACGACAAGAATTTGGCATTTAAAGGGTTAATTTGAAGGATAATGAAATTAAAATAGATGTTCCTACAGTTTCGTCGTAGAAAAATTGTTTAGTAATAAGAATGGTAAAAGAAATGGCGACTGTACTGTGTCGTATCACGTTAATTGTTATTTGTTTGAGAAGCTGGTAACGCGGTTCAGCATATTGCGATGATTTATTTGGCCCAATGGCACGACAAGTACGATACCGGGGGAAAGTAATGTTACTTGTATCTCCTTCACAACTTCACTATGTCTTTCAAAGAGATCGTGCCGGCGCCGGGGAACCGCAACGCCACGCGTGTGGCCACGAACGATCCAATCACAGCAGAGGTTTCCGGTGTCGCAAAAACCGTCCAACCCCTTCAAATCTGTTGTCAGAATTACAACACCGTTTTACGTCGCTCGTGGCCTAAAATGGTACCTCGGCCGCCCGTATTCCTGTGAAATTATTAAGTCAAAAATCATCAAACTGCTTAAATTTTGTTGTCAGAATTACAACACCGTTTTACGTCGTTCGTGGCCTAAAATGGTACCTCGGCCGCCCGTATTCCTGTGAAATTATTAAGTCGAAAATCATCAAACTGCTTAAATTCTGTTGTCAGAATTACAACACCGTTTTACGTCGTTCGTGGCCAAAAATGGTACCTCGACCATCCGTATATTTATGAAATTAATAAAATCAAAAACCGTCCAACCGCTTCAAATCTGTCAGAATTACAACATCGTTTTATGTTGTTCGTGGCCAAAAATGGTACCTCGCCCATCCGTATGTTTATGAAATTAATAAAATCAAAAACCGTCCAACCGCTTCAAATCTGTCAGAATTACAACATCGTTTTATGTTGTTCGTGGCCAAAAATGGTACCTCGCCCATCCGTATGTTTATGAAATTAATAAAATCAAAAACCGTCCAACCGCTTCAAATCTGTCAGAATTACAACATCGTTTTACGTCGTTCGTGGCCAAAAATGGTACCTCGACCATCCATATTCCTGTGAAATTATTAAGTCGAAAATCATCAAACTGCTTAAATTCTGTTGTCAGAATTACAATACCGTTTTACGTTGTTCGTGGCCAAAAATGGTACTTCAACCACCCGTATTCCTGTGAAATTATTAAATCAATCGATCCATAAACAGTATGAAAATCATTATTATGATTTTCACTTCCGCTTTCTTGTAAAAATCATTTATTAAGTCACGGATCACGAATCCATGGTTAACATATTTTTAGCTATTCGTAGATTAGGGTATTTACAGAATCCCGGTATCAGTAAAATGATTCTTTCGTATTTCTCGAAACTTAGAAATTTTACGGATAATTAATAAATTTTGTTTCTCACTTTTTTAAAGGTTGACAATTTCGAATATTACAACACGAAGAAGAGAGACGTAAAATATTTTTTTTGTACAAACTGCTTCACGCATAACTCCCACAAAAATTCAGTGTTCTTGAAATTTTTGAGATTGGGCGCCATTGTTATATTTCTATCACGCAAACATACCGATATAACTTTTCAATTTGGTCTCAAGGTTCCATCTCTCTCATTTTTCTACGACACACTGAAACCTCTTAACCGACCAATTACAATCAAACCTGTAATAATCATAATAGCCTTTTGTGCCGGTAATCACGCTGCCTCTTACAAATTATCCTCACCCGCACCTCTTTTTCACCAGGACCTGCTCACTTAATCAAACCAAAACATTAATCCTTCCCCTACGATGTTTTCGCAGCTAAAGATACTCCATTTTTTAAACAGTATACTATACCGTGCTACTGTGCTTTAAAGTACTTTAGTTGAGCTCCAAACTTTCAAATGCCACTACGACTCCAAAAAATATTTTACACCAAGAATGTTCGCTTGTATCGGATAACACTAGAACTATCAACGATTATATAGCATTACACGAGTTAACCCTAGACTGTAGATGTTTGCTATTTTTGAGACTTGCAGATTTTATAGTAGCCATTTTAATGGTACCTTTTAACTCCAGAACTACCGATGATTAAAGTGTACTTATTTGCATGGAGGAAACGAAATTGAAAATTGCAAGAAAAATATACCGATTACAATTTATACCTTCTGCAGAAAGTCATAGTAAATTTTGGAAGCTTCATCACAGTGAATTTATAAGATTGCTATGAATAATTACTAATTGATCATTTTAACTGTTCTGGTAGTTCTGATGTTAACGCTAGAACTACCGACGATTAAAGTGTACTTATTTGCATGGAGGAGACGAAATTGAAAATTGCAAGAAAAATATACCGATTACAATTTATGCCTTCTGCAGAAAGTCATAGTAAATTTTGGAAGCTTCATCACAGTGAATTTATAAGATTGCTATGAATAATTACTAATTGATCATTTTAACTGTTCTGGTAGTTCTGATGTTAACGCTAGAACTACCGACGATTAAAGTGTACTTATTTGCATGGAGGAGACGAAATTGAAAATTGCAAGAAAAATATACCGATTACAATTTATGCCTTCTGCAGAAAGTCATAGTAAATTTTGGAAGCTTCACCACAGTGAATTTATAAGATTTCTATGAATAATCACCAATCATTTTAACTGCTCTGGTAGTTCTGGTGTTAACCCTTAACACTCCGTTGGCTCCGTTATGGAGACATTCTGTATTTAATACGACTAGATTTCAGATGCTTTGTCATTAAATTATTTTTCGACCTACTTTCATAGTTAAAGACATGGAAGAATATTACGTTGAAAATGTAAAATTGAGCATTGATAAAGACGTATTTTCCATGAAGAAACTAAAATTGTCAGGAAAAAGCGACTGTTGCATATAAACAAAAGAAACGCACGAATCTGTGGAAGGCACAACTTAATCAGATCCGCGTTCCTTCCAAGCGACTTCTCTTCAGCTCCCAATTGTACCTCTCAGAGCGTACCTTCGCAAGAACGTCCGCGGTTTCTTTCGGTCGTTCGGCATCGGTAAAACGTTATTTCCGTTTTAGTATTCCACCGGGTTCTCGGCCAGGAACGAGCACACGAGAAACGTAACGCGGCAGACGCGATCATTATCCCTTTTGTCCGCTACGTTGGAATCGAATAAAGTTTATTGGCTCGTAAACGAAGGCGATGCTGCATGCTCGTCAACAAAAATATTCGGGATCGGTGTCGTGACGATCGCGGCGGAATCGTTTCTGAAACGATGGCCGATTTTAATTGAACGCCCGACAGGGATTTTTACGGTGCACCAGGGGAAACCGACGAATTCGGTGGAAAACGAAGAGTTTTCGATGGTTGGTAGACGGAAGCGTTCAGTAACGAGATCAGTGCAAAACTAGATTTAGCTTGACACATTATACATTATTCGTCGTTTGTCGCTATGCCGTTATATATTAGAAACAAGAGATAAGAGACGATCGTGAGCTGACGCATACAGAGTCACAGACGCGTACATATAGATAGAATTCATTGTAGTAGCAACAATCGTTTTGAGGAAAAATCTTGGAAACCTAGGCAGAGCGGCGGTTATGTGTATAGGAAAAAGTTGTTCAAAATATTGATTTCTACGATATATTTAACCAGTTAAGTGTGTTTGACGACTATATCCGTCATCGCTTGATTATCGCGACACACACTGGGGCGCACTTTGCAAAATGATCGACACAGTTAACTGGTTAAAAATCATCGAAATCGATGAGACCACCCCCCCCCCCTTTTATAAATAATTATCAAAAATGGTTACAGAGTCGTAATGAAAAATATTGTTATCTGTGGCTGACGCATAGCGATTATTTCGGTGTTCGTCGTTTTCCGGCGTTACAAGCTTGGAATCTCGACGGAAACGGGTAAGCTCGCGCGAACGAACAGGGGAAAATGAAAGCGGTGTTCCGTGGGCGCCGTGAAACGACGGTGAATTATCGTGAAAGCAGATGCAGCCACGGCGGAAGCCAAAAGGAGGCTGAATGAACACACAGACACGTATCGAACCCTGCGCGTCCCGTATTGCGCGACATGCATTGTTCGCCCATTTTACTCCGAGCAGCAGCGGGATTGGGGAGGGGGTGGAATACATGTTTATACAGCGCGCACCATGAAAACCGTACTCGAAGCAGCTTACGCGACGGCGAAGCAGCGAATTATTAGAACCGGAAGCGGGCGCACGTAAAACTAGCCGCTTCTGCGGCAGAAGGTCCTATGAACACCGATTTCATCTTCCGGGGACGATAACGCGATGCGAGAGAAATAGGGAACAGTTCGGATACGAGGATGCGTTGAATATTTTTGTGAGTTCCATTGTAATATCAGGGATGGTGCCATTTTTGTGGTATAATGGACAATTAGCATTTTCATATCAGATTGGGTGATGTGTCTTTTATAGATAATACAGTGTAAGGGAGATCAGAAATAGTTCGGATAGGAGGATGCGTTGAATATTTTTTCGAGTTCCATTGTAATGTCAGGGATGGTGCCATTTTTGTGGTATAATGGACAATTAGCATATTCATATCAGATTGGGTGGTGTGTCTTTTATGGATAATACAGTGTAAGGGAGATCAGAAATAGTTCGGATACAAGGATACGTTGAATATTTTTTCGAGTTCCATTGTAATATCAGGGATGGTGCCATTTTTGTGGTATAATGGATAATTAGCATGTTCATATCAGATTGGGTGATGTGTCTTTTATAGATAATACAGTGTAAGGGAGATTAGAAATAGTTCGGATACGAGGATGCATTGAATATTTTTGCGAGTTCCATTGTAATATCAGGGATGGTGTCATTTTTGTGGTATAACGGAGAATTAGCATATTCACATCAGATTGGGTGATGTGTCTTTTATAGATAATACAGTGTAAGGGATATCAGAAATAGTTCGGATAGGAGGATGCGTTGAATATTTTTGCGAGTTCCATTGTAATATCAGGGATGGTGTCATTTTTGTGATATAACGGATAATTAGCATGTTCATATCAGATTGGGTGATGTGTCTTTTATAGATAACACAGTGTAAGGGAGATCGGAAATAGTTCGGATAGGAGGATACGTTGAATATTTTCGCGAGTTCCATTGTAATGTCAAGGATGATACTAGGGATCTGTAATATAATATGTAATTTAATTTATGTGTCCTCTGTAGATAACATAAATTGTCATTAAAGCAGGAGAAATTAATTTGTACCTTCCTTTGAAAAGAATAATAATAATAAGAAGAAGACAGTTCAACTTCAGGGCGTTTTAAGAATCACTTGTAGAGAAAAGGTTGATTATTTTACAAAAGATTTATAAATACAGATAGAATGATAAATATATGAGTACCTATTCAAAACGTCTACTAATAACTCTCCAAATTTTCGTCTCTTTCCCAAACTCACTAATTATTCAGATCTGTTAGAACAATTAATAACCGAATTCGAAGCTTCGAATCGATACAGACAATGGACGTTCTCGTCTCGAGTCCCATCAAACTGTTCTGCTAAATACACCGTGTAACTTCTAATCACCGCAATCTGTAGAATTTGCCCATTATGCATTCGGTGTTCCGAAGTTCGGCAAATTTAATCGTTTCGCGGGATCCCCCATTGATAAATTCAGGCGAACGATAAGATCTGCACGAATTCGAATCTGAAATCGTAGGACGCCGTTGTATTATGCAATCGGCTGTGCCGTAAAACTCCGTGAAACCGTGGATTCAGCCATACTGTTCGCTGTGAGCGTTGCAAGAGCTTGTCTAGAATGTGAAGCACCCGATTTCGAGTCATTAGACCCCAAGTTCCCGAGCCTGGGGCTCCCTTCGACGACCTTTCGCGCGACATAAACAGTTCATAAAGATGATTCCTTCAATGCCAGCCGGTTCGTGATTGGCATTCGTTTCAGATCGGATCCGTGTCATTTTTATGTTTACCGTGACTCTTATTAACGCTGGATTTACGGACACTTCGTATCGGTAAATAATAACACATCGCGTACGGGAGACGAGATATCTCGTCTTTAGCAATCCGAACGTTGTGACCGGGAGACGAGATATCTCGTTTTCAGGTTTCTTCGACTCAATCGACGATTTAACACTAGATTGCCGGAGTGAGTCAATTCAACTCACTTGTAATTTTGTCAAGTTCAAGTATCATGTGAAAGGAATAGAAGTAAGAGCGTTTGTGCTAAATGTAATAAAAAAATATCTGCGAAAAATGTATTTTAAAAACGATACACATATGTAAAAATTGTTTTGAACGAACTTTTTTAAAAATAAAGATTTTTATTTATTTTTTTTAAACTTCAATTTTCACGTTTGAGTTAAATTGACTCGTTTCAGACGAAATAAGGTAGTTATACACCCCATATATCCGGCAATCTAGCGTTAAATTAAATTTCTTCCCATACGCACATACTCGCAATTCAAATACAGTATGTGGTGACACGGAACCTCTGCGGGTGTTCTAAGGGGCTGCATCAAACACTTTACAGCAGGGCCTGAACATCGGCCCGTCATTAGGTCCAAACGGCCAGCCGATCGTCATTACCACGGGTGTTTGATTGCAGCCTCATTAGAATACGGAAAACACTCGCAGAGAGTCCCTTCCATGTCACCACATTTTCCCCTTCTCGACGCGTTCAGGGAATATAAAACTCAAACTTCCCTGGGCGCGACACAGTATAATCAATCAATCGCAGTATAGCAGTCTCAGTATATCAGTATAGCAGTCTCAGTCGCAATATACAGGGTGTTCGGACAGCCCTGGGCTTAAATTGAAAGAGTAACTCCCTGAGACATTCTAAGACGAAAATCAAGAGTAACGATTTTGCGTTTGAGGCTTTGTTTACGAGTTATAACTAGTTAAAGATATCGTTTAATCCGGACCGTTCGACGCTTGAGCATCACTGTGGACTCAGCGACGTTACCGACCGAGTTGCCTCGGTTACCCGCTCTCAAGAGTCGAACGGTCCGGATTAAACGATATCATTAACTAGTTATAACTCGCAAACAAAGCCTCAAACGCAAAATCGTTACTCTTGATTTTCGTCTTAGAATGTCTTAGGGAGTTACTCTTTCAATTTAAGCCCAGGGCTGTCCGAACACCCTGTATATCAGCATCTCAGTATATCGGTATAACACAATCCAGATCAACCTTGTACCGTACAACAAATAAACATACCCTACAAGTATAAACTGTACACACATTGTATTCGCTATATCGTTTATTACAGAAGAATTAACGTGGAACGAATTTCAATTATCTGAAAATAATTTCTTTCATTTGTTCATCCATCTCTGGCGCGACATAAAATCGGGATTCAAGCGTGTGTCGTGTCGCAAAAATGAAGCGTTCCCCGAAAGCAGTCCACGGTGCAGAGTGACACGGTTGAGTAACGCTGTAGACACTATAAAATTGTTTTCACCCTAATAAAAGACGAAATCCTCAGCGTGGCACCCGTAAAAACAGCCGTGGGGTCTCGAAAGAATCTTTCGCGATTTATATCCGGCTGCTGTGCTACTTTTGTCCGTGGCGGACGCTCAAATATCTCCAGGAATCGTTCTCATAATTCGCGATAATGGTACCGAGTTGTAGTTCGAAAAAAGCCACAGACGTTCCCACTAGCGTGAACGTGAATCCTTCGTTCTTACCCCTTTCATTGTCTATTATACTCTTCTTTTATTGCTGTTTTTATACGTTTCAATAATTCCACGGTAGCTTCCGTTTCTTTGATGTTATTTTGGGATCATTAATGAAACATGATTGATTCGAAAAACGAACGATTTGGAATTTTTATTTATTGGTATTGTCGAATGTTACCGTTTTTGAATTTAGTTAACTCAGAGATGCTTCGTTTCTACCCGTTTCATTCTTTATTATACTCTTTTTCTATTTTTCTCTCCTTTCTTATATTTTAATAATTCTGTAAATAGTTATTTTTTTATTTTTTATAACCATTTTTTGTTTTTAATATTTTGCGTCGAAGTTAATTTCTGAAAGGTATTTAACTATTTTGCTCATTTCTATTTTTTTCCAGATAGCGAACTATTGTCACTAGAACTCAGCCTTCTTGCCAATAATTTACATAATTTTTATTTTACCTTCCATTTTTTTCACTCGTAATTTCATTTCGTCTGTTTATCGAAAGAGAAAGCAATTTATGAGTGTAAGGCATATTAAATATCACCTACACATACTACTATAATTATTATTATTATTGCTATTAAAGTTTAGTTTCGTAAATTGTTTATCGACGGAGAAACCAATTTATGAGTGTGAGGCATATTAGATATCATCTATACACACTACTACAATTATTATTATTATTGCTATTAAAATTTAGATTCGCAAATTGTTTGTCGAAAGAGAAAGCAATTTATGAGTGTGAAATATATTAAATATCATCTACACATACTACTATAATTATTATTATTGCCATTAAAATTTAGATTCGTAAATTGTTTGTCGAAAGAGAAAGCAATTTATGAGTGTGAAATATATTAAATATCATCTACACATACTACTATAATTATTATTATTGCCATTAAAATTTAGATTCGTAAATTGTTTGTCGAAAGAGAAAGCAATTTATGAGTGTGAAATATATTAAATATCATCTATACATACTACTACAATTATTATTATTGTTACCATTAAAATTTAGATTCGTAAATTATTTATCGAAAGAGAAAGCAATTTATGAGTGTGAGACATATTAGATATCACCTACACATACTACTATAATTATTATTATTATTGCTATTAAAGTTTAGTTTCGTAAATTGTTTATCGACAGAGAAACCAATTTATGAGTGTGAGACATATTAAATATCATCTACACATACTACTATAATTATTATTGTTGCCATTAAAATTTAGATTCGTAAATTGTTCATCGAAAGAGAAAACAATTATGCGTGTTAGAGGTTATAATACACAAATACGATCAAGAAGTGAATTTATTTTCATCTCTGATACGCACTTGATTACCATGAAGCAGCCGAAAGATAAGATCCGCCGATAATTTCGAACGAGCGAGCCGCATAAACTCGATGGCCCTTAAAATCTGACCTTGCCCGTGGCGTCGTGAGCCTAATTCATGAACTGGTGAACCCCGATCACGTGCCCTCCCTCATTCATAAAATGTGTTTAGTATTTCTATGCCGCTCTTGATGGCCGTGCTTTAAAATTTATGGTACGCTTTGTGTATGTGCGACGCGATATCATTAATAACGAACGTACAGGGCTCGATGAACCCTTCACTGCCACAGAAACACCCTCGATTCTCGCGTTCTGCGATACAATATCGTTGGAACGGCGGAATAACAGCGGTAAAACGGAATGTACTCGTTTGGAACTGTAATTAGTGCTTTATGCTCGATTCGTTTCTGTACCCAATCACGATTCTCTGCTTGTTCATTTTAACGCATTGAGGACTGCTAAGAAATTTGTGATATATATGAATAGTTATTGTATAAATAAATTTTATTTATTATTCAGCTTTTGACGCATTGAGGATCGCCAAGAAATTTGTAAAATATATATGAATACTTATTGTATAAATAAATTTTATTTATTATTCAACTTTCAACGCATTGAGGACCGCTATGAAATCTGTAAGATATATATATGAATACTTATTGTATAAATAAATTTTATTTATTATTCAACTTTCAATGCATTGAGAACTGCCAAGAAATCTGTAAGATATTATATGAATGCTTATTGGATAAATAAATTTTATTTATTATTCAACTTTTGACGCATTGAGGACCGCTATGAAATTTGTAAGATATATATATGAATACTTATTGTATAAATAAATTTTATTTATTATTCAACTTTCAATGCATTGAGAACTGCCAAGAAATCTGTAAGATATTATATGAATGCTTATTGGATAAATAAATTTTATTTATTATTCAACTTTTGACGCATTGAGGACCGCTATGAAATTTGTAAGATATATATATGAATACTTATTGTATAAATAAATTTTATTTATTATTCAACTTTCAATGCATTGAGAACTGCCAAGAAATCTGTAAGATATTATATGAATGCTTATTGGATAAATAAATTTTATTTATTATTCAACTTTCAATGCATTGCAAATGCATTGAGGACCGCTATGAAATTTGTAAGATATATATGAATAGTTATTATATAAATAAATTTTATTTATTATTCAGTTTTTAACGCATTGCAGACCGCTAAGAAATCTGCAATGCACCCCTTTTGGGCAAACTTGTACGTTATTAAAATTATTTATTAAATTATTTAAAGTTATTTATCATATATTTATCGATGAAACAATGTTTGTCAAAATTTCAGAAATTGTAAAATAGGATGCGTTTCAGGTGTTATTAAAAAAAATTGTTTTAAATGAACCACAATTACACTGTATACTTTCCGAGAAGGTACAGACCAAACTCGTGATCGATGCGAAAAGAAAAACTAAATTTGCCGGTTCAATCAGATTTCTAATTTTGAAAGAAACCTCAGAAAAATTCAACCTTCCATTCTTCGAGCTCTGCTCGGCTTATGGTATCTTCGGTTACCGTAAGACAATAGAAAATTTAATCCTCTCAAGAGTTAGCGTACCCACGTTACGATACCCAAGTTGGCCACCGTCGTCAGGTGGTTAACCGGAAATACGCTAACTTCGGTTCCTGCGAGTTCACGCGTTTATCTAATACCACGGTTAGGCGAGTTTGCGATGCGGCATCGACTTCGACCTTTAGCCGAATCAAAGGATTGCGTTTCGATAGGGTCCCAAAAAGAGATCCTTTACAGAAAAAGAAAATCGTTTCTTTCTTTTTTTTTGCAGAGACTAGTATCTTATTCTCGTTGAAATTATCGATTAGTATCGTTTATAAAATTGTCTACCCTTAAAATTAGATTAGTATAGTTTATAAATTTTATACGCCCTTTAAATCAGATTAGTATCGTTCATAAAATTATCTACCCCTAAAATTAGATTAGTATAGTTTATAAATTTTATAAACCCTTGAAATTAGATTAGTATAGTTTATAAAATTATCTACCCCTAAAATTAGATTAGTATAGTTTATATAATTTTATAAACCCTTGAAATTAGATTAGTATAGTTTATAAATCTTATAAATCCTTCAAATTAGATTAGTATCGTTTATAAATTTTATAAGCCCCTTAAATCAGATTAGTATCGTTCATAAAATTGTCTACCCTTAAAATTAGATTAGTATAGTTTATAAATTTTATACGCCCTTTAAATCAGATTAGTATCGTTCATAAAATTATCTACCCCTAAAATTAGATTAGTATAGTTTATAAATTTTATAAACCCTTGAAATTAGATTAGTATAGTTTATAAATTTTATAAATCCTTGAAATTAGATTAGTATCGTTTATAAATTTTATAAGCCCCTTAAATCAGATTAGTATCGTTCATAAAATTGTCTACCCTTAAAATTAGATTAGTATAGTTTATAAATTTTATAAACCCTTGAAATTAGATTAGTATAGTTTATAAATTTTATAAATCCTTCAAATTAGATTAGTATCGTTTATAAATTTTATAAACCCTTGAAATTAGATTAGTATAGTTTTATAATTTTATAAACCCTTGAAATTAGATTAGTATAGTTTATAATTCTATAAACCCTTGAAATTAGATTAGTATAGTTTATAAATTTTATAAACCCTTGAAATTAGATTAGTATAGTTTATAAATTTTATAAATCCTTCAAATTAGATTAGTATCGTTTATAAATTTTATACGTCCTTTAAATCAGATTAGTATCATTCATAAAATTATCTACCCCTAAAATTAGATTAGTATAGTTTATAAATTTTATAAACCCTTGAAATTAGATTAGTATCATTCATAAAATTATCTACCCCTAAAATTAGATTAGTATAGTTTATAAATTTTATAAACCCTTCAAATTAGATTAGTATCGTTTATAAATTTTATAAACCCTTGAAATTAGATAGAGATTAGATAATTAGAATAAATTTATGTTTCTAACTAAACTAAATAAACGTCATTTAGTTTTAGTCAACAAATCTACAAAAATTTACACGTGTGACTGCTTAACCCCTTAACCAATAAACAAATTGACTAAAGTCTGTAAAATTTGCGATACTAGCTGTTCTTTTTGCGACTAAAATTTATTCCGTTGAACAAGTAATTTAAATATCCAGATTTACGGATGTTACCGACCATCGAACATAACGATTCGCCGGCGAAATTGTTTGAAATTCACTTTCGTTTCGTCGGCGCCGCGACACCGAGCACCGCCCCCGTAAATAATCGACGCTTTAATCATTTTAAACGCACGGATAATCCCGGGCCAAGTTCAAGATAGAGCCCTGGACGGATACAAATTGCGCTGCAGCAATATTTGCACAAGGCGTAATTCAACTTTATCCAAAACGATCCGATAAATATTTGCGATACAGAAAAGGGATCTCCAATCTTTGTTTTGAATAAGGTGTTTTTAAAAGAAAAAAGAAGAAGAAGCACAGAGACTGTCATAAATGATAGAAATAAATGTGTAATAGAATGATACAGTCTTAGCGGTAGAACTACCAACAATTTAACCCTTTGCACCCGAGAGGTGACCGTCGGTCATTAAATAATAGTTTCACAAATTTTCAAACTTTATTTAGTTTATTTGTTAGTTACTCTCAAAGGGTAAATAGTGATACATGTGAATGTTATTAATCGCTTAATTAAACTAAATGACGTTTAATATAGGCAAATCTTAGTAAATATTTCCAATTTGAAAATTCTTGAAGTTAATATCATTAGACGACTAACAATCACCAAATAATAGTTTCGCAAATTTGCAGATTTCAGTTAATTTCTTTATTAGTCAATCTCAGATGTTAAATAGTCATATATGTAAATTTTAGTATATCACTTAATTAAACTAAATGACGTTTAATATACGCGAATCTTAGTAAATATTTTCAATTTGAAAATTTTTGACGTTAGCATCGTTAGACGACTAACAGTCACCAAATGATAGTTTCGCAAATTTGTAGATTTCAGTTAATTTCTTTATTAGTCAATCTCAGATGTTAAATAGTCATATATGTAAATTTTAGTATATCACTTGACTAAACTAAATGCCGTTTAATAGAAGCGAATCTTTAATTTCTTTATTAGTCAATCTCAGATGTTAAATAGTCAGTTAATTTCTTTATTAGTCAATCTCAGATGTTAAATAGTCATATATGTAAATTTTAGTATATACTTAACTAAAGTAAATACCGTTTAATGTAGGCGAATCTTAGTAAATTTTTCCAATTTGAAAATTCTTGAAGTTAATATCATTAGACGACTAACAGTCACCAAATGATAGTTTCGCAAATTTGCATACTTCAGCTCATTTCTTTATTAGTCAGTCTCAAAGGGTAAATAGTGATACATGTGAATGTTATTAATCGCTTAACTAAACTAAATGACGTTTAATATAGGCGAATCTTAGTAAATATTTCCAATTTGAAAATTCTTGAAGTTAATATCATTAGATGACTAACAGTCACCAAATAATAGTTTCGCAAATTTGCAGATTTCAGTTAATTTCTTTATTAGTCAATCTCAGATGTTAAATAGTCATATATGTAAATTTTAGTATATCACTTAACTAAACTAAATGACGTTTAATATAGGCGAATCTTAGTAAATATTTTCAATTAGAAAATTCTTGAAGTTAATATCATTAGGTGACTAACAATCACCTCTCGAGTGCAAAGGGTTAAAAAGTGTACCTATTTGCATCGAAGAAATCAGACGAACATTTATGTAAAAAAAATATTGAATTTATAGGAAACGAATTTTTATTCATACCTTCTGCAAAAAATCACAGTAAATTTTAGAAGTTGTGCTATATACAACTGTATAAATTTACCGCATTGAATTTTAATTTATATTTAAATTTTAAATTCAGATATTTAATTTATATTTAATTTTTGAATTTAGATATAGAATTTATATTGTTATGAATAATTAGGAAGCAGTTACTTTGATCGCCCCTGATACGTAATCCTAGTGTTAACACTGAAAATGGTAACATTTGTTCAGAAACAATTGACATGAGAACATTTAAAGAAATATTGCAATAATAAAATTATACTTTTACACTGTTTATTCGAAATTAAAGTATAAATTGATGACAATTTAAGTTGGATTGAGACCGATAAATTTCTGGATTAATTTGTAATCATTTTTGCACCGATTTTATCTTGAATTAAAAATATTTGTGGAACGACGATTAGATCTGTTAATTATCGCAGAAAATGAGCAGATTTTTCTTACTTTTGCTCGAATTCAGCCGTTAAAGCAAGTTCTCGAGCGCAAACTAAAAATCACGTAGGATTACAAAATCGGTATTAATTGTGACGACAATGGATCGACGTTTAAGCCGGCTGAAATATCGTATAAATCTATATTATTAATATGAGAACGGGGATCATTTTTATTCTTCGATTGCCGACACGATCGATCATACCGCCGGTCAAATTATGAATCTGGGAATGGCGGCGCGTTTTTTGATTTTATTGAAATTAATTCGCGCGAAATTAATGCCCCGGTGTACGCGTAGTAATTGTATAAATCAGAATAAAAGTCGGGTAGGAACGGATTCTCTACACTTTTCTTTCAATCAGACTCCTGTGAATTATTGCCGCGAACGAAATGCGTCATCTTCAGTTGAATTCTCGTTGTTGAGTAGAATGTAGCCTGTTATTAATTAACTAGATAGGTAGTTTAATTCTAGTTCCGATATGTTCATCCACGTTTACTTTTTAAATCGACCTGCAAACGTTTGTGCGGTTAGGGGAAATTTAAATGATAGTTTTGCAAATTTTCAGAGTTTAGTTAGTTTGTTTATCAGACAGGCTCAGAGGTTAAATAGTCGTATATGTAAATTTTAGTATATCACGTAACTAAGTTAAATGACGTTTAATATAGGCGAATCTTAGTAAATATTTCCAATTTGAAAATTTTTGAAGTTAATATCATTAGATGATTATCAGTCACCAAATGATAGTTTCGCAAATTTGCATACTTCAGCTCATTTCTTTATTAGTCAGTCTCAGAGATTAAATAGTCATATATGTAAATTTTAGTATATCACTTAACTAAACTAAATGACGTTTAATAGAGGCGAATCTTAGTAAATATTTCCAATTTGAAAATTTTTGACGTTAGCATCGTTAAACGACTAACAATCACCAAATGATAGTTTCGCAAATTTGCATACTTCAGCTAATTTCTTTATCAGACAGGCTCAGAGGTTAAATAGTCGTATATGTAAATTTTAGTATATCGCTTAACTAAACTAAATGACGTTTAATATAGGCGAATCTTAGTAAATATTTCCAATTTGAAAATTTTTGACATTAGTATCGTTAGACGACTAACAGTCACCAAATGATAGTTTCGCAAATTTGCATACTTCAGTTAATTTCTTTATTAGCCAGTCTCAGAGGTTAAATAGTCGTATATGTAAATTTTAGTATATCGCTTAACTAAACTAAATAACGTTTAATATAGGCGAATCTTAGTAAATATTTCCAATTTGAAAATTTTTGAAGTTAGCATCGTTAGACGACTAACAGTCACCAAATGATAGTTTCGCAAATTTGCATACTTCAGCTCATTTCTTTATTAGTCAGTCTCAGAGGTTAAATAGTCGTATATGTAAATTTTAGTATATCGCTTAACTAAACTAAATGACGTTTAATGTAGGCGAATCTTAGTAAATATTTCCAATTTGAAAATTTTTGAAATTAATATCATTAGACGACTAACAATCATCTGTCGAGTGTAAAGGGTTAAATGTAAAGATTTAGAGAATGCGTGTAATGTGTAAAAATGTATAAAGTATTAGAATGTCCCATAAAACTGACTTTTTTATCATTCCATAATTTATGTTTTGCTGATATCAAATTTTTAGTCCTTACAACCACTTACAAAAGTATTTCCTCCATACTTATACCCCTAAAAATTTATTTTATTATTATATCCTTAATTTTAATAAAATTTAAAAAGATTTTAATATTATACCCCTAATATTTTATTTCCTATTTTGTGCTGCTTACGTATAGATTACGTTAAATTTGATCATGCAATGTGTTTCATACTTCTGTAATTACTATTTCAAACGTAACCCCTAACTCACAACTGTTACGAATCAATCTTAGAATCTTCAAATAGCAACGTCTAAATTCTATAACAAACCTTTCTAATTTTATTTTTCCGTTTCGTACTCCTCCACTTAACATTTTGTTCTCAGTTTTTACCGATCAGTCTTATAATCTTTAAACACCAATTTCTAAATCCCCTAAGAGAACATTTCTCTAATTTCATGATGGGTGTAATAAAGAACTCGAGTGACCAAGATCACTTTTTCTTATACACAGTCTATTCTATTTACCTAATTTTTGTAATTACTAAAAATTGACTTTGGACTCCATGGGAATTAGAAATCAAACGTGTTTGACATAAAAATTGTTAAATATGGTTACAAATTTCAATTTTCTGCAAACATTCACCCCTAGCTGAGTGAAATAGATATTTAAAAAAGAAAGTGCACACTTACAAGATTCAAACGTCAGTCTTCAATCAAAGTTACAGTATTAAAGTTAACGTTCCGTTCTGTATTTATTTAATACCTCTACAACATCTTGTAATTTGGAGGTTATATATCCATTTATTTCGTTTGTTTCTTATTTCATTGTTTTCACTTACAACTTACAACCTACAGCGAGAAATTGTAACCAACTACAATTTTCTTTCACAACAAGAACATGAAATTCGAATAATAAAGACGAGTCGAATTATCAAATCAAAGTTATGCTGCTACCTGCATATGAATATTTACATGTATGCTATAACCTATCTATTATCAAACGCCCTACACTGTCGACCAAAAGTTTGGAGCCACTTCTTGCTCTATATCCATGTTGAAATCTGTACTAGTTTCCTCGTTAATTCGAAATTAGCGTTGCAGTCAAATAAATTTCAATCGAAGAGCTTTTTTAGATATTACAGCTCTAGATTCTTTCCGTTTTAAATCTTTGCATTCCTCGGAACTCATCAGTGGTCCCAAACTTCTTGCCAGCAGCGTATTTCACCTATCTGTTTACCGGTTAACCCATTTGCATCAGCAACGTTCAACTGACGACTGGCCCGTATCACCGCGCGCGGTCGGTCAGTATATTCAATACTTGACTTCTGAATTGTTCATGGAGATTTTCACAACAAAAGTAAAACTTGTCAAGAATATAATGAGCTGATGTAGGTGAGATGCTCACGAAAGGGATCAAACATGATTTGTGGCAGATGAAAAATATTCAGCGACTGGTAATGAAAGAAAGTCATAGCTCGCGGATTATTCCGCGCTCGGTGATAGAAGACAGTCGCGGGCCGCGGATTATTCCGCGCATTGATACAAATGGGTTAACCTCTATAATTTAAGCTACCACAGTGCGTGCAGCGATTGTTAGAAAAAGGGATGACAAATGAGCACAAATGAAACTCGTGCATCTCATGGTTGGCTCATAAAACGTGTGACGAGTCTGACTCGTGATTTTCTTACGCTTAAGCCGCAAAATGGTACGCATCCCTAATCCATCCCGCGTTTTTCAAACCGCGACCACACCGAAGCAACATCGAGGAACGTTTTGTCAATGTTCCACGTTCCTCGAGAAGATCGTCGCTTCGCTGTGGACTAAATGATTTCCTATGGATCGCCGTGCGTTGAAATTAGAACGCGCACCAATGAGCAGCGACAAAATGTTGCTCCGACGTTAGACAGAGCTATTTGCTCGAACCGCAAAGCGTGCCACGAGCCCCGCACGATTGTTACATCGTAAATGGGGTTAACACGTTCACTAGCAACTACGAGATATCTTGTAATAAGCATATGTACCAAGATTGCCAACTACGAGAAATCTCGTAGTTTGTGCCACACGTTTAGATTGATTGCAATTGATCACGGTACAAGTTTATAGCTGTTTGAGTATTTGAATTACTAGAAAGGATGAACAAAAGCTTTATGCAATGCAATATCTTTTTTTAAAAGTCAACAAATCTTCTAATATCACCTTTTGTCATCAAAATGATAACCCATATTTCCCTTAAAACGAAATCTTGGCGCCCAGGGCAAGACGCGCTGAATTTGCCTGGCAGTGAATGGGTTAAGCTAACCATTCCCAAGTATCGATTTCCGTGAAAGTAGCAAAAATACGAACCCGATGAGGCAGTGAATCCCGCGTGCATGCTGTATCGCGGCGCCGTCATGTGTTGGGGGTGCGGCGTCGTCGTAGACTGTAGCGCGGCGTGCGTCGCTGAGACGGGTGCAGGAGGATGCGTGGCCGCCGGCCGCGACAGTATCGTGTCGATGCCGTGAGGATTACTCCCGACGGAGGTGATGGACGTCGCGGGACTGTGCTTCCCGCTGCCCGTAGGCGAGGCCTGGCCCTGGGTGATGGTGGACAACGGCACCCCGATCCTAGGCAGCTGGATCCCCGCTGCCTGTTGTTGCTGATGATGGTGAGGCTGCTGTTGCTGCTGCTGTTGTTGTTGATGCTGCTGCTGCTGTTGGTGCTGCTGGTGCTGCTGATGATGGTGACTCCTCTCCGCCATCGAGTGGAGGGCCGCGAGGGGCTGGCTGGCCAGCATGCTGCCCCCGGCGGCGCTCAGGTTCAAAAATTGGAGAACATGCGGCGCGGCCGCCGCGTGGAAGTCGTGCAGCCAGGGCGGCCTAGGAGGCGGGGGCGAATGGCTGGAGGTCGGAGGCGGCGAGCACGAGCCCAGGGAAGAGCCGGCCGAGGAACTCCTGTCGCCCTCCAGGTGGCTGTTCCGTCTATGAGCGTCGCTCAGCGACGACATATTCTCCCCTGGCTGCGCCTCCGGGCTGGATCGCGAGTGCAGGTCCAAACAGGGCTCTCCAACGGTGTCGTTACAGTGCTTGCTGTTAGTGTTGTTGTTGTTGTTGTTGTTGGTCAGAGAACACACCATCTCGCACCACGCATAGTTCGGCAATGAGCGGAAAATGTCGACCGGGACGGTGACCGGGTGAACGGAGGCGCGCGGGGATCCTGGGCGAGGGTAGCAGGTATTCACTTGCGACGCGGTCACTGACAACGCGCACTGGTCATGCTCACTCCACTTGTAGCTATCTGAATGGCGGGTTCGTCGTCGTTCACTGTCGATCACTATCCCTTCGATCCATCGCGTCCTCCTTGCGAGAATCCTTTTATCCGAACTGCGAGACCGTCGGGTACGTTTCGAATTGTTACTCGATCGGGGGCCTCTGAGGTTGTTGCTGCGACGATGATCGACCGTCGATCGGATGACGTGTAAATTCCTTGGAACCTCGATGCGGTCGCAGAATCGACCCGAACACGAACACGGGGCGATCGCGTCCTGCGCGGTTATGGTGTGATCGCGCTCGAGAGGACGCTATACTGATATATGGGGGGGTAGCCGAGGGACTCGGCTCGCCAAGTGGTATGCGACTGGGGTGCATCGGGAAGCAGCGAGTCGGAGGCGGCTCGCGTCTCGAGGCATGTTCGGGGGGCTCCGCGTTCGGGTTCGGGTTTGGGTGTTCGGGTCCTCGCTGCGCGCCGATAGGTCGGCCCCGGCCGGCTGCTCGGCCGTCGCGGCACGCGGATTGGCGTGGAGACGGTGGGTCGGCTGGCCGACGGAGGGCGGTTCTGCTCGCGGATTGGCCGGCGCACGGTCGATCCTCCGGAAGAAGAGGTGTTCCGGGCGGGGCCTCTCAATCTCGCGTTAGCTTCTTGTTAAGCGTCTTTCATTGTGTGTTTAAATTCGTAATTTATGATCCCGACTGAATAAAACAAGAACTCGCTGGTTCGCTTACTGGCTGCTGGCTGGTTGGTTGGCCGGCTAGAGCTGGCTTGGCTGAGCTGTTTGGCTGACTGGCTCCGCTAGTTTGCTCGACAACTGGGCACCTCTGTATGACTATGGTGACACTACCGCCTCGATAACTTCCTTGCTTCCTTGCTTCCTTCTACCTTCGGTATATACTCTCTTTCTCTTACCCTCCTCCTCACCCCCTCCTCATTCTCTCTCTCTTTCGTCGTCTCCTCCCTCTGTTTCTCCGTCCCGAATGGGTCCTCCCTTGGACCCGTCTCCGGCGTTCCAGCCAGTCAAGTACGCGTAGACCGAGCAAATCGAGTTATTTGCTCCGGATGGTCCATTTGGCTTGTTCCGCCGCCGTTCCTACGTATGGCGATGCACGTGTCAACGAGAATTCGGTTACTTCATCCGGTTAAACCATCGCTGTTGTAACGAGGGGTTAGGTAGCGGTAGGTGCTCTGGCGTTCGACCAATCTAATGATCGCCGACCAGCGCAAACCTCTCTCGTTCCTTTTCCATCGGCGGATGAATAATTTATGCCGGCTCTCCGCCGCTTCTTTCCGCGTCGCCTTTCATCCGGCTGGCTGTCGAGTGGAGGACGTACACCGAGTTTCCGGTGTCAAATCGATGGATGGCGGACGGTGAAGTATCGTGCCCGATGAAATTGTTTTGAACGAGCGGGTGGGTCGGAGGGGGGATCGATAGAGATTTGATGTTACCATTCGTGTGTATATATATATATATATATACATACATACGTATATGTATGTTGCTATGATAGCACGATGGTATCGCCATATTGATTTCAGGGGTAGCTCGTGAGACGGGGAGTATCGTCAGATGATGTGAACGAGGGTGAGTTCGTTTCCGGGGTTTAAGTTTGCCAAGAGTGTCTTGGTCGAACGTTTCTTTTGGACTACTTAAGCGGAAAAACTTTTTACCGGTAACGATTAGAAATTAGGGTGCATACAGTATGTTAGAATGCGGGGAGAATATTCTGTTGAAGTTAGTGTGATTTTGAACCCTAATTCGTTTGGTAAAGAAAATAGGCAAATTTTTTATTTTCTTAGGACAGCGATCTTAACCTCTTTTACTTCACGACAGACATAAACTACTTACTACAATTTTCTGACACGTTAAAATCCATCTTTTTGTTGATTTGACAAACAAACAAAAAAATAAGCATTTACTTGAATTTATTCAGATAAACTGAGAAATTAGTTCACTTTTATTCTCTGTTACTCAGATTAGCTCATCTAAATTAATTGGACAACTTTATCAACCTACAGTTTTTAAGTATAATAACTTTGTACAGCTTTTAGAATTAAAAGCCTGAGAAATTTTCGTCAGAAAGTTTTCAGAAATGTTTGGACAGGTATTTCTTTCTACCTGAAACTAATTTTGATCTATTATCATGAAAAAGAGATAGGGACAAGCAATCGAGAACGACAGCTATCTGTTAGAACGGATTCTCGTAATAATACGTGTTAAACGATTGCCATAGAGCAGGTTATAATAATATACAGACGATATGTGATAATAAGCACGACATTTTTTAAGGATGCGACATATGGCGCGCTTTATGACGCTTGATAGCGCCGTTTCAATTATAGAAAATAATCTGGGAGTCCTCTGTTTAAATATGGCAACGTTTATTGGATTGATATACACAAGCATTAACTCTCACATATCACGTAACATTATTTTATTCGCGATTACAGAGATTTTCCTTTCCGAATCTTTTTAATACGACAAAAACATGAATTCTTTGATATATGTATAATTATAGAAAATAATTAATTCTTATGTAGTTGATAATAAGAAACTGTAATGTTTCAGGAATATAATCGGTGTTTTAGTAAAATTGGGTATATATTCATAAAAATGTAAATGTCCAGCAGTAAATGGACTGTGTTTTCAAAATTTTCTTTAAAATGAAAGGTGTTATATGTATTCAGCTTAAAATCTGTATAAAATTCCAAAACTTATCAAAACCACTAATTCCATCTTTCTTCCAGTTTATAGGCGAGACTGAGACTGAAAATTTTTGTCATCCCCCTTTGGGGTAGTTATTAAATATACCACAATTTTTCCTTTTTGTACATCAAAAATAAAAATTTGACGAAGACGATAATGTAACAGGTGCAAGAAAAATGAAACGTTGTCGATTCGATAAAATTAATTTTGGACGCATAACAATTAACCGAAAGCTACAAAAATTCCATTATTCTCACCCTCCGTTGTCACACCTATCCAAAATCTGCTACCGTATAATCCGTATCCCGTTTCCCGGCTTTTTCCTTATAAATACGATTTCTCCTATAATTTTCCTCATAATAATTCCATCAAAAGAACTCGATATTCAAAGGGTTAACCGCATCCGGTAACCATGCTCCACCCCCCTCCCCTCCGCCCTCCATCGCGAGCCCATAGAACTGCTCAGGGAGGCAGGGTCCAAAGGGAAACCGTGAAAACGTGTCCAGGTAGATCTCCTCCAGGCTCCTCGTTCCTTAACAGTTCATTCCGTACACGAGTCGCAATCTAAAATCCATTTGCCGGGCGTAACTCGCGTACACGCACGTTGCACGCTTACCCCTACACACGCGCACGCATACGCATACGTGTGCTCGCGCGCATCCCTACATACGTCCGTTTGCTTGGGATATAATGCAAAAAAAATCGCGTTTCCTTCAGCGTAATCCGTGCGCGCGCGCGCTCCTTGGGCCACAAAGGGAGCAGAGCATAAATTTCTCGTTAAGAACTGCCTACCACCTCTCATCCCTCCCTTTTATCTCCTCCTTTCTATGGAAAGTCATTACGAGCCATCCCACCCCCCTCCCCCATCCTACCTCCACCCCCTCAACCCTCCACAAGGTTGACACACTCCACCGTGCCTCACGTTTTTTGATCGGTCGCCGGGGTGAGGGTGGCTTCCTGTTTAGAGCCGGCGAAGATTATTAGCGGCGGGCCAGGAATCGGCCAATAAAATCGGTGCAAATTACATGGCCGCCGGCGATTAACCGGCAATAAAGCTCTCTCTCTCCTCAGCGCGGCGATTCGACGGCACCGATTAATGGACTGGCGCGCGCGCGCGCCCACGTATTTGGATCTTCGCTACAAATTGAAACGGTTAACGGTGCCGCGATTAGCGAATTCATTTGCAAATCGAGCCGGCCCCGACCGCCGCCCCCGTTAGTTAGAAAGCACGCGACCAGGTCGTCGGAGATGTATGTCCCGGTCGTAGAAAGGGAAATCGCGAGCGTGGAGTTGCGGTACTCGATACGCTTTGAGACTCAAAGAGAGAGAGGGCGAGAGGAAGAGAAAGTGTGAGGGGGTGTTCACCCTTTAAATGTTGTGTTTCTGTATGTATAATTTATTTGGGTTGTTTCGCATGTTTACGTACAGGTACATTTTGTACCTTTTTGTGTAAGTACTTAAACTGCATGTGAACAAATAAAAGTTTCCTAGTCTGTTTTATGGTTGTACGATTGGTGAAGCTTTTGTTACAACACTTAATACGATTGGTGAAGCTTTTGGTATGATGACATGTCCTGACTGACAGACTGATTCATCATCGCAGAGTCTAAACTGCCGAAGTTAGGAACATGAAATTTGGATAACGGGTTCCTTTTAGTTTATAACGTCATTTAGTTTAGTTATGTAGTATACTAAAATTTACATGTATCGTTATTTGCCCTTTGAGTCTAACCAATGAACAAACTAACAGAAGTTTGAAAATTTGAGAAACTAATTAAAGGTGACTAACAGTCACCTCTCGAGCGCAAAGGGTTAACCAACAACTGATCCTAACCGATGGTGCATAACGGGTTAACCGAAGAAGATGAGGAATTGAGCTTCTCGATACGCACTTTAGAACGAGGGTGGCCTTTCATACAACTGTCCCTACACGCGCGTAGTCGCTCGTCCCTTTTCCAAAACATATTTGTTTCGAAGTCGCGCCGGAGGGTGGGAACGCATTATCGGATGGGACCGAGTGAAAAAGTCCCCGGCTAACTTCCGGCGAACGGTTTCGCGAAAGTTCTCCAGGAACGTGATCATGAGACGCGTAATCGCGGGTCGAATATAAATCTGCGGAATTTCTCAGGCGATACCCACTGAATATTCCGTGGCCGTCGTTCTTTGTTGATGCCGGATCGGTTTCGGGCGCATCTGTTATTCGATTCCCCTGTCTTCCTCGAGCGGGGCCCCGGTCCTCTCCACCCTCTCGAGTTTCCACTAATTTTTCATGGGGGATCGGATGGTCGTTCGAACGTTTCAACAGTGTCCTTTATTGCCGTCGAAACGGTGGCACAAATTATGAGAAAAATGGGGGGGCACGAGTTGTCTGGATTATTGGAGCATATATCTTTCTGCTGCTCGAGTTTTACGGTTCTGTTAGATCTTCATCGTTAAACTGACGACTCTTACGCGTTTGCTAGAATTTTGGGCGGATGGGGGGGGGTACAGTGTACGTAAATGGATAAAATAAAGAAGTATGTCGTTTAAACAATAATCAAACGCGGAACAGGACGGCGAAGAGGACGGTATAATGATCACCAGACATCCCTTCACTTTCTCTTTCTCTCTCACTCACTCTCTCTCTCTTTATCTCTTTCTCTTCCATTCTCTCTCTCTCTCTCACTCACTCTCCCTCTTTTTCACTCTCTCTCTGATACTCTCTCTCTTTCACTTACTCCCCCTTTTTCTCTCTCTCACTCTCTCTGATACTCTCTCTTTATTTCTCTCTCTCTCACTCACTCTTCCTTTTTCTCTCTCACCCTTTCTCTCTCTCTCACACACACTCTTTCTCTGATACTCTCTCTTTCATTCTCTCTCTCTCTCTCTCTCTCTCTCTCTTCCCCCACACTCATTCCACAACATGAACCTTACATCCTACTTACAATATTCATGAGCAAAATTTGAAAAAACAATTACTATTATTCTTAGCATTTTTTGGTGACTTCTAACAGACCTTAATTTATTTCCTTCTCAACTCTACAATTTCAAATTCTGTATGATGTACACCTATTTCCTCGTATATGTGTATTACAAACAGATATACAAGAAATGTCCATAAATCTAGCGTTAAACTTTAAATAACATTTAACGATCACTTCACCATCATTTTGTATATACCAAGTTCGAAATAAAAGTTATATTTTTTTAAACGATGCATAAAATAATTCACGTAACGATAAAAAATTACCGGTTAACATTTCCATTTTGTGAATAGCAGAATTTTAAATCAAATCTTAGCATGGGTCATTCGATCAGGCGACCAGACGATCGCTGTTATTCCAGAAAATTAAGCAGATTATTTCAAAGAAATTCACGCTCAGTAAAACCGTACCTACCCTCGTCCACGTTCCACGCTCGTTCATCGTTCAAATCCAAATCTAAATCACACCAAACAGGATTCTTCCACTTTGCAACGAGCTGCCTACGGGCCCATTACCAATCCCCCCTCCCCCCCTCCCCCCCAAGAAATCATCACCTGCGACATGCGGGCCCAGATCCGTCGGGCCACCTCGAGTTTGGACGATTTTCCCTAATTTTCACGAACTCTCCCCGTTCTGCCTCGTTTCACGGCACATAAAGCGATAACCGAGCCGCCCTCCCCTCACCTCAGTGATAAATGCTGGCTAATTTCACGCGTCATCGGGTCTCGGCTAACGGTCCCCGTTCGGTGTCACGCGCGACGGAAAAAAGGCGGTCCGGCGAAGGAGGACGACGAAGGAGCCATTTTGCGCGGCAACAATCGGCCCATTGTGACCCGATCATTACACGCCGATGATTGCATTATATTAGACATGCAGCGCGATCCTTTAGGCCCGCCTGTGATCCGTGTCATCGCCAGATGATGCCGGCTACGCACAGTTAAAAGCCACCGTGCGCGTTTCCCCTGATGATCGTTCAATTCGACGTAAGCTTCGTTTCGTTTCGAGGTTTTGCATCCACGAGACGGTGGCCTGGAAGAATGCGTTTAACCCTTTTAGCGGTGAGTTGTGCGACGTTAAAGGTGTGCTGTGGACCGTCTATTTTTTACGACGAAGCACTCTGTTTTGTAAAACTATACAGCGTTCGTAGCCTATATTGAATGGTTGTTTGAGAACCCATATATACATTCATAGCCCAGATTAAATTGTTGTGTGAGAACCCATATTATGCATTCATAGCCCAAGTAGAATGGTTGTGTGAGAACCCATATACGTGTTCATAGCTCAGATTGCATGGTTGAGTTAGAACCCAAATGTGGGTTCATAGCCCAGATTGAATGGGTTTGTGAGAACTCGTATGTGTGTTCGTAACCCAGATTAAATTATTGTGTGGGAACCCATATATATATTCATAACCCAGATTAAATTGTTGTGTGAGAACCCATATTATGCATTGATAGCCCAAATAAAATGGTTGTGTGAGAACCCATATAGGTGTTCATAGTCCAGATTGAATGGTTGTGTTAGAACCCAAATGTGGGTTCATAGTTCAGATTGAATGGGTTTGTGAGAACTCGTATATGTGTTCGTAACCCAGATTAAATTGTTGTGTGAGAACCCATATATACATTCATAACCCAGATTAAATTGTTGTATGAGAACCTATATTATGCATTGATAGCCCAAATAAAATGGTTGTGTGAGAACCCATATAGGTATTCATAGTCCAGATTGAATGGTTGTGTTAGAACCCAAATGATTAGAACAGAAATGTGAGAACTGTCCAGTTTTTGGTTAAAGATTGGATATCGTTGGATATTGCCAGAAATTGGAAACGTTTGAAGGTGTAAGTTGTTTTTGTTAGCGTTATTGAATTCGTTGAAGATTTGGTAAGTGCATTTGGCCAATGCAAACACTGAAATGTTCATTTTTTGCTTAAAGCTTGGATGACAGTAGACATTGCTAAAAATCAAAAAAGTTTAGGGGTAGTTTTATTTTCGAAGGCTTAGCAATCGTTTGTTCGATGGCGATACCTAAATTGGCCCAATTAACCTAATGGTAATTTAAGAACCCAGGATATATTTACGGGCTAATGTTCGTCGAATAGTAAATAGTCGTTATAAGAAGGCTTAAAGGAGTAATTAGTGAATATTGTGTAATTATTTTTCAAATATTAGTCGTTCACAGCGGTAAATTTTAATACGATAGAGTCGCACGTTATCCGAAGGATTATATCAAGAAACGTTTTATCAAATACAGAATAAAATGGAATATCATCACGGTTAACAGCTAGTTAGTTAGTTAGACCTGTCTAACATTTTCAGTTTCAACGCAATACCTTATCTTTGCTCAAGATCCGCTGTTTTTACAAAAACTCGTGTTTTTTGAAAACTGAGGGTGACAGAACAATTCTACTTCCGGATTCTTGTTTGGATGGCAAAGCCTTACAACTGTCACCCAGTGACATATTGCAAAACAGAAAAAAAGTTTTAATTTGTACCACAGTGTAATCACACAATTTAAAAAGTTCATATGCTTCCTCTGATTCAACAAAACGACTATGTGTTTTAAATTAATTTTTGAATGAATAAAGGGAGCTATCATTTGAATAATCACTACAAAAATATTTTATCCGAATGATTTGCTCAGTTCCACTTTACCGTTGCACAAAAGATATTCGACTACAATGGAATCGTCTTGTTCTCCTTTGAAAAGCGAACGGGGACATCCGAAGTTTGGTACTCGCGAGTGAAATAGAAAACCCTAGTCTACCCCGATTATCGATTTTCGCATTAGGTTGCGATTGGATAGACTTTCATTAATATTGTCCCGGAGAGATCATCGCATTATCGAGCTTCACAGTCGTCACCCGTTTCGTTTCGCGTCGTTGGCTCCTTCGGGATGGTCCCATTACACCCGCCTCTCTGCACCCTGGAACGACTCAATTCTTCTGTTTTAATCTTCCTAAGTATCGACCAGACCCGATCCAAACCCCTTACGATCTCTAAAATCGGTCATAAATACCAACAAGGGACTGTCTATTAAACAACAATTATTTTAATTTTTCTATATCATAATTATTATTTAGGAAATATTAATTCCAACAAGGGACAGCCTATTAAACAACAATTATTTTAATTCCTTTCTATATCATAATTATTACTTAGGAAATATTAATTCCAACAAGGGGTTGTCTATTAAACAACAGTTATTTTAATTCCTTTCTATATCATAATTATTATTTAGGAAATATTAATTCCAACAAGGGGTTGTCTATTAAACAACAATTATTTTAATTTTTCTATATCATAATTATTATTTAGGAAATATTAATTCTAACAAGGGGTTGTCTATTAAACAACAATTATTTTAATTCCTTTCTATCATAATTATTATTTAGGAAATATTAATACCAACAAGGGACAGTCTATTAAACAACAATTATTTTAATTTTTCTATATCATAATCATTATTTAGGAAATATTAATTCCAACGAGGGGTTGTCTATTAAGCAACAATTATTTTAATTTTTCTATATCATAATTATTATTTAGGAAATATTAATTCCAACAAGGGGTTGTCTATTAAACAACAATTATTTTAATTTTTCTATATCATAATTATTATTTAGGAAATATTAATACCAACAAGGGACTGTCTATTAAACAACAATTATTTTAATTCCTTTCTATATCATAATTATTATTTAGGAAATATTAATACCAACAAGGGACAGTCTATTAAACAACAATTATTTTAATTTTTCTATATCATAATTATTATTTAGGAAATATTAATTCCTCCCTTGTTTTAATAGACTAAAATAGTCGACTAGGCCCCATGAATGTAATTATAATGATGTATACTTGTTCTGTTCTCTTTTAACCCCATTATCCTCTTTGGATCCATATGACCCAAAATGAAGATTACCTTAACATTAATTTTCTTGCGTGTAATGAACAATATTAACCGCATAAATAATGTGGTATTCTTAAAACATCATATATTGATTACTACAACGCTGAAGTCCAAATAATACGAATATGAAGAATAATCGAGAAGAACAAAAGGGTTAAAGGATCGTATAATTTTTACAAGCGAACATTTTCAACGAGAAACACTCTAATTGAAGAAACCAGTGTGCCATCGTAGGGTTAACTTTAACCAAAGCATCATAACACAGTCTTGTTCATCGCAAAAAGCTTCCCGTCGCCTAACCGACACTCATCCCAGCCGCTGTGTTCCATGAAACACCATCACCCTTTCGTTCGAGCCTTCATCATCGCCATCATCATCATCATCATCATCATCGTCCTCCTTACACCGAGGGATTGAAATCGGTCGAGCCGCTGAACAACATTCTAAACTCCCTCTAACCGTCTTCGCGCGGGCCAGCACAAAAGGGATTCAGCTAGGCGCGACCAAATAGAGAAACAAAATTCCAACACCCTGTATAATAGGCTAATTATAATTACCAAGCGTCCTGTGGGGCTACCTGCTATTATGGGGGATCCCCGTTAAGCCGGAAATAGAGGTAACTGAATGGATGATTAATAACGCGTCTCCAAAGGCCGAAAGTCCGCCGCCATTGCCCCTTGCGATACTACCTTGCGATCAGACGACCGGTATACAGTGTGCCCCACTGTATACGCAAGTGCCGCCGCCAGATCTTTTTCTCAGGATTTTCCCGGGATCTCCACAAAAGGCTTCGTGTCCGGCTCAGCGTTTCCCAACTTGTAGATCGTGATCCTCGAGAGAATCGTTGAGATTCTTTGGGTATACACTCCCTTCCATAAGTATCCGGACACTTACGTATTCGCGGAATTCGCAGAAATATTTCTTAAATTTCGTTTCTTTTGTGGATTTTATTATTTTGCCCTTCAATCTTGATGTTGCTGTGAAACAGCACGTGCAACTGGATTACTTCCCAATGGGAAAAAGTTCTTTGGACAGACGAATCCAAATTTGAAGCATTTGGTAACAAGCGGCGTACTTTCGTTCGTCGAAGAGTCAACGAAAAATTTCTTCCAGACTGTGTTGTGCCTACAATCAAGCATGGTGGTGGTGTAGTTATGATTTGGGGTTGTTTTGGGGTTAATAATGTGGACGAGATAGTGACAGTGAAAGGAATAACGCGGAAAGAACAATATTTGAATATTCTAAAAGACAATGCGATTCCCTCAGGAAAAAGACTTATTGGAAACAATTTTGTGTTTATACCGGATAATGATCCAAAGCACTGTGCAAAAATATGTAAAAACTATTTAAAGGAACTAGAATAAAGAAAGGAAGTGAAAAAATTGTAATTTTAATTTAAATTAAAAAAATGAGAAATTCTAATTTTGATTTTAAATATCAACGCAGATCCAACGTTAGAACGACCGACGATTGGAATATACGTATTTGCGACAAAGAGATCGAATTGAAACTTACACGAAAGAAATACCTAACAAATCTTAGTATCTACAGCAGAAACCGTAATAAATTTTCGAAAGTATAGGACACTGCAGTAAATTTACCAAATTTCCACGAGAAGTTACAAATCGGTCGTTTTGACCTTATCTTGTTTATCTAGTTTCAGTGTTTACCAGACACACTTTCCGCAAAGTCAAAGGGGTGTCCTTTCTCAAAATTCTCGCGGCGACACTTGCGTGGGACACCCTGTGGACCCAGGCAAACAGCTTAAACACCGTATACACGGAGCCGGTTTTGGTGACTTTTAAAGGTTTCAAAAAGTCATACACGATCCTCTCTGTCGACCACGTGAATCCCCGGCGTTACGCCGCCGTTCAGTCAGGGCCTGTGAAACTATTTCATTGAGCAAATTTAACGCTAATACTGTCCAAATACGACAGCCCCATTGTTGGGGCCCATAAAGGGCCGCGTAGCAATGGCACAGCTGCTGCTGATTCGTGAGGGCCGACAAACAGGCTCAAGTCACTGTCCTTTTTCAGTCTATCAGTCATTTCGTTCATGGTTGGAGGAAGAGAGAGAGAGAGGAGAGAATCAGAGACAAAGAGAGTCAGAGAGAGAGAGAGAGAGAAAGAGTCAGAGACAGAGAGAGGTGAAAGAGTGTCAGAGATAGAGAGATTCATAGACAGAGAGGAAAGAGAGAAAAAGAGTCAAAGAGAGAGAGAGAGCAGACAGAGAGTCAGAGATAAAGAGACTCAGAGAGAGAGAGAGGAGAGAGAGAGAAAAAGAGTCAGAGAGAGAGAAGAGACAGAGTCAGAGATAGAGAGACTCAGAGAGAGAGAGAGAGAGAGGAGAGAGAAAAAGAGTCAGAGAGAGAGAGAAGAAGAGACAGAGAGTCAGAGATAGAGAGACTCAGAGAGAGAGAGGAGAGAGAGAAAAAGAGTCAGAGAGAGAGACTCAGAGAGAAAGAGAAACAGAGAGGGGGGAGAGGGTAGGTTCGAACATTATGTCGGTCCATTCAAACGGGATATCTTCCGCTGCCCGGTGGCGACGTTTACGCTACTCAAAATCTGCTTTCCACTCGCTTTGCATGCGTTTATCGTTTGTCACCTGACGATTCCTCGAACGCGTCGCAAGCGATAGGCGATCGGCCGCCATTTGTCACCCACGCGTCTTCTTTTCCTTCCTATTCTCTTAAGTCGAACCTAACCGGAGCCTAACTCCACGGACATTAGGCGATCGGTCGTCGTTTATCACGCGGGCGCGCCATTTTTTCTTTTTTTTTTCTCGAAAAAGACGAAAGAATCTGGTCGCTGAAAATTTACAGAGCAACAGAAACTTGCGATGGTAAGGGGAATAGAGTTTCGAGTCAGTGGGAATCTTAATTTGAAATTTAAACGTATTTTGTGTGTTTTAACCCTTTGCGCTAACAAAGGTTAGTGAACAAATGATAGTTTCGCTAATTTTCAGACTTTATTTAGTTTATTTATTAGTTAGACTCAGAGGTTAAATAGTCATGCATGTACGTAAATTTTAGTATATCACTTAACTAAACTAAATGACGTTATAATATAGGCGAATTTTAGTAAATATTTCGAATTTGAAAATTTTTGAAATTAGTATTATCAGACGACCAACAGTCACCTTTCGAGTTCAAAGGGTTAAGGCGACAAGAAACACGTTTCATCGCTAAACGTTTATCTTTGTGATGGGTTTAGTAACGGAGAAATACTGCTCAGAATAAAATTGAAAATTGCAGCGATTCGTAAATTTAGCGACAGAAATCGTTGTTCTATCGTCGCATGCTTGTTTGCAGCCACGAAGCGACCGAAACAAGATCCGTGGCTCCCCAGATATTCTTTTCATCCGGCTGGAAGCTAAAATTTGATGGTAAATCACGTATTCGGAGGCCCAGTCTTTGTTGAGAACGAAAGATTTGAATTGTCCAGGAATCACGCGCACGACCCTCTTTATCCCCGCGTTACAACACACGGCCGGCATTTGCATATTTTAGATCTGACTATCGCGAAACATCCCGCCGCCCTCTTTGTCTCGCTCTCAATCTCTCGTTTGTTTTTACCTTTATTCCGCGGGTAAATGCTTTCGAGTTATTCTCTCTCACTTAACCCTCTATGGGTCTGCGAGTCTTTCAAGTCGCATGCTAATTTATTGACATTTTAACAAATAATTGTAGTTTTTTTCGTGTGATGGCGTGTCAGAAGTAACCGTAAATTAGGCTAAAAAGGTATGTTTACGACATCTATCGTTTTGAAGAGTGAAAGCGATAGAAGTAATAATGATTGTAATAATTAACACGGTCGTCGTCACGTCACCGATATTCGGGTTTTTCTTAAAGTTAAATAGGATTTTAAATTGGAATTTTAAAAGGAGTTCAATGGAATAAGTATATATATATATTTATATTTATATAAAATACATAAAATAAAAATAAAACGTTAAAATTTTAGTCGGTCAGACGTAGAGGTTAAATAGTCATACATGTAAATTTTAGTACACGACTTAATTAAACTAAATTAAGTTTAATGTAAGCGAATCTTAGTCAATATTTTTCATTTGAAAATCTTTAAAGTCAATATTATTAGACGACTAACAGTCAGTTTTCGAGTACAAAGGGTTAACGCGTCTACACCCCACGCTGAATTTTCCGTTAGAGTCACTGGGTGGGTGTTTTCACTGTCAAATGAAGAATTTTTAAAAAATTCACAATTTTAAAAAAACCACGCGCACTGTGCAGTTTTATGGCGTGTGCTTCCCTTCAGTGACGTCACTTCGGCGGACTATACATAATGATAGAAATACCGTGTCCGGTGATTACACTATTATAACTCTAGTTATATGTAAAATAAGGTTCAGTTAAAATAAAATCTACAATAAAATTCAACACATAGAAATTAACTTTCCGTTTGGGCCGTCGGGTGAATATTTTCACTGTAAAATGAAGAATTTTTAAAAAATTCACAATTTTAAAAAAACCACGCGCACTGTGCAGTTTTATGGCGCGCGTTTCCGTTCAGTGACGTCACTTCGACGGACTGTACTGTCCGAACGAAAGGGTTAACGCCGTTCGATAAACGACCCGGAAGCAGCCGTTAATGTTACCCGGACGGGATCGTCGTAATTATTGTAATCGGCAATCGGAAGACATTGATAGACATGTGAAGGCGTATTTATACGTCTTTCGTTTTATACTAATAGACACGTGACAGTGTATATATACGCCTTTAGCAGTCAAAAGGTTAAATACAGTTGTTATTTAACACTTAGAAAAACATATGTACAAAAACCATGCGCACTGTGCATTTTTATGGCGCGTGCTTCCGTTCAGTGACGTCACTTCGACGGACTGTACTGTCCAAACGAAAGGGTTAACGCCGTTCGATAAACGACCAAACGAAAGGCCGTTCGTTTGATAAACGACCTGGAAGCAGCCCCGGACGGGATCGCCGTAATTATTGTAATCGGCAATCGGAAGACATTGATAGACATGTGAAGGCGTATTTATACGTCTTTCGTTTTATACTAATAGACACGTGACAGTGTATATATACGCCTTTAGCAGTCAAAAGGTTAAATACAGTTGTTATTTAACACTTAGAAAAACATATGTACAAAAACCATGCGCACTGTGCATTTTTATGGCGCGCGCTTCCGTTCAGTGACGTCACTTCGGCGGACTGTACTGTCCAAACGAAAGGGTTAACGTCGTTTGATAAACGACCTGGAAGCAGCCGTTAATGTTACCCGGACGGGATCGCCGTAATTATTGTAATCGGCAATCGAAAGACATTGATAGACATGTGAAGGCGTATTTATACGTCTTTCGTTTTATACTAATAGACACGTGATAGTGTATATATACGCCTTTAGCAGTCAAAAGGTTAAATACAGTTGTTATTTAACACTTAGAAAAACATATGTACAAAAACCACGCGCACTGTGCAGTTTTATGGCGCGCGCTTCCGTTCAGTGACGTCACTTCGACGGACTGTACTGTCCAAACGAAAGGGTTAACGCCGTTCGATAAACGACCCGGAAGCAGCCGTTAATGTTACCCGGACGGGATCGCCGTAATTATTGTAATCGGCAATCGGAAGACAGCGCGGTACACAAATGATCGTACGAGACGGCGGCAAACATTGCGGGCGCGCAGAATAGATTGTGCCCATGGTCGTTTCGGAACGCGCCGCCACTTTTCCGTGTCACGAGTTTAGCACGTGTAAATTCCAATATTTAACCGATCGCATTAACCTCTAATGCACAACAATGGACTAATGAAAATTGTATGCAAAACTGTTGCCGGCCCTCCTCGCCCCCGCTCGCGCTCGAGCGCGCGTAATTACCAAACGAATAACTCTTCACGCTAAATACTAATTACGAAACAAATTACTTACGTGCCGTCATAAAGAAAACATTAATAGCTAAATATTTGCATAATATACTAGCGGGCGGCCGTTCGAAACGATATACAAAGCGTATCGATCCCCGTTCAGCGCCGAGCGGGCTACTTCACGGGGATTTATTGCTATATTAGCGTGAATGTTAATAAAGCATATATATACCCCCCCCCCCTACCACCTAACCCCTCCACCTACACCCACGGCCACATTTCGCATACCTATCCTTTTGTAATTGTTTGTACGATCCCTTCGATCGACGTCCACCTGCGAGGACACGATCGTGTTTCGGTTTCACGAGCGTCGCATCCTGCGGACAGAAAATCGATCCCGATAATTTGTTCGATTTTAGTTTGTTGGCGAGTTCCCGGTGTGAACAGCAGCGCCTCGTCGTGCTTTAAATTTGTGGTACAAATTGGGGAGAGAAGTGTTAGAATAATTACAAAGAACATATTAATCCTTTGCGCTCGTATGTCGCAGCGTATGCGACATCACAGAGTGTTACCGTGGTATTTTCAATTTTTTTTTAAATTATACTCATGAAATGTTACAGCTAAGTATGCTAATAACGTATTGGGAAAGTTTTGATTGAATAGAAAAATAAATTCCGAGTTGGCGGTAATTCATGGTCATATTAAATTCGAGTGCAAAGGGTTAACACTTTTTTCGACAAATTATTTGTTAAAGAAGTTTAGTGGACATCGAAAAGAATATTTATTGGAAAAAAAAATAAATAAGCAGAAAATTTATAGATCGATTTGATAAAAGATGTGACCATAAGACACTGTATGTGTATTCCACCATTAACACTATTCCTACCACGACCGGTCAAATAACCGTTTTTAAAATTTCGATTAGAATTTCACATGTACAACGTAATCGAACCGGCTTTAAATTTTAGACTTTTCCTCAAATAATTGCAGAAGAGTTTGGCATTCATCATACAACTGTTGGAGATCACGTTAAATCTCTTGGGTTTGTGTTAAAGCAAAGTGTTTGGGTTCCACAAGAATTAACGGAAACGGAAAATACGACAGAACTTTCCCTCCAACCCAATAGAACGTTGAAAAAATGTAAAATAATCGACACCGCAGTCCATAGAGTTTGCAGGGCCCGCTGTTACACGCGGAAACCGATTCCCACGTTCGATCTAGTCGATCTCGTAACCCCCTGTACGCGAACAACGAAAGATATCGCACGAAATTCGTGCAAAACGTGTGGCGACGCCTAATTGTCCGTCAAGATAGACCCACCTTCCACACGGCGGGTGCAATAAGTAACACAGTGGGCTGAAGATGAGGTCCGATGCATCAATGTCATAGCGAACAACATTGTTCCCGGGCAGGCGAGGACTTAGCTCTAACGACGTATTTATGGCGTCAAGTTGCGGCTTAAATAATAACCGGTCGATGATGGATGGCCCGGCCGTGCGCGCAGAAAATCGACATCATTATTGTTGTTAGGGTTTTGTAACATCCGCCAAGATATTTCACCGTGATCGCACAATGAGCGCGCGCGCGAGCACGTATCCGTGAACGGCAGATGCGTATAATCTGGCTGTGTTTAACAATAGCTTGATCGGGTCTCGGCTTTATCTCGCAAATCAGCTCCGGGGGACGGTGTGCCGATTTTCCAACGATTTCGTTGGAGAAAAGTGTAGTGATATGGTTGTCATAGAATATATGGTACTAAAGTGAGGAACGTTTGTATGGAGTAGGTATGAGAAATATTGTAAATAGATGTTTAACCCTTTGCACTCGAGAGGTGACTGTTAGTCGTCTAATGATACTAATTTTATGATTGTCAATTTTCAATTTCCCGAGAAATTATGGTATTTTTCTCGAGATATTTAACTGTAAAGAAATTGTTGTACGTTTAAATTATTTTTGAGGATGATGTTTTAATTACCACAAATTTCTTATTATTAGTCACTAATGTATGCTTGAATATACCTATTGCACGCTGTATATCAGAAATGAGACAATTCGATTCTTCGATGTTCGTTATGGGGAAAACTGGGGTACTGGAGATTTGTGAAAAATTGCCTTAAAAATTATAGAATCGTAGATATGTAATCACAGGAAAATGTAGTACTGTGGAACCGTGAAACCGTAAAAGATTGTAGAATAATTGTAGGAAATTGCAGAAGGATATAGAACCGTGGAATTGTAAGACTGTGGAAAATCATAGAACAGCAATATTGTAAAAATGTGAAAAATATAAGAAACGTAAGAAATTATAAAGTTGTAAAACAGAGCCGCGTTTGATAATGGAGTGTTATCGAGCGATTGTAGAGCACAGCAGAAATGATACTAGATAATGCTGCAACCAAATGAAATGAGCTGATAAGATTGCCAGTGAACTGGAGTATCGGCTCACGAATAATGGTCAATTCAATTATATATTGTTATCTGTACAATAATCGCAGTTGAAAAGATAAACTATAGTAAAATACACTGGGAGTCTCATTTCACGCGTATTGGAGCGGATAAAAACGAGGCAACAAATGAGAGACGTAGAAAAAACGTAGAGAATTGTCAATTGAGACGATTATATCTGCAGTTCCTTTAACCCTTTCGAGACGGATTTTTTGTTAAAGAAAATAAAAGAGGCGGGTTACATTTCTAATACTTCAGGCGATGAATTTATTCATCATAGAAATTAAAAACAGCTATTGGAACCTATAAAACTGTTGGTACATCTTTATTCCGGTTTGAAAAACGGGTGGGATATACAGGGTGTTTGGACGAAACTGGGAGAAAATTGAAGGGGTAATTCTATGCAACATTCTAAGACGAAAATCAAGAGTAACAATATTGCGTTTGACGCTTTGTTTATTAGTTATAAGCAATTAAATGAACGGGCTACTGTACGCCTGAGAGCAGGCAAACGGGGCAACACGGTAGGTAACGTAGCTAACTGCACAGTGGCGCTACCTACTGTGTTGCCCCGTTTGCCTGCTCTCAGGCGTACAATAGCCCTGCCTTTTAATTGCTTATAACTAATAAACAAAGCGTCAAACGCAATATTGTTACTCTTGATTTTCGTCTTAGAATGTTGCATAGAATTACCCCTTCAATTTTCTCCCAGCTTCGTCCGAA